>PVHT020000077.1:17639052-17664001 GCA_004024745.2 Catagonus wagneri | reverse complement strand
TCTCTCTCTCTCTCTCTCTCTCTACCTTTTCCCTCTGCAGTAAGGGTGGGACTGCCTTATAAAGGGGGTGATGCCATTCAGGTGTGATATAGGGTTTCCTGAATGTCCTCTTAGCATAAAAAGGAAAAAAGAAATTTTCATCTCCTTTAACAGATACTATACATTCAGTAATTTCTTTTGAGTTGAATGAAAATGGCTCTGGGAGAGGTAACACAGCTCTTGTCCTTTTCCTTCTCGGTGAGCAGATTTCACTTGGACTGGAGGGTAGGGTGTCCATCACAGTATTAAATACCTGGGCAGAGGGCATGGGGGCTTTAGGTCTTTGTTCCAAAGCCCACATTTTAGGCTGACATTTTCTTGCATTGCCATGAAGTTGTTGAGAGAAAGGGAATCTTCATGTAAAGCAAAGAAAATCCAGTAAATTATGAGAAGGATAGTAAATGAAAGGGAGACAAGGGCTATAACTGCATCTTGATTCCTAAGGTTAACAGTTCTTGAAATATGTTATCAAAAGAAGTTATAATTTTTCCCCTTGTTGGATATAAATGTTTAAGCTATTGGTCACTTTCTTCAGTTTTCTGGTAGCAGAAGACTGACTGACACAGGGGAGTATTTCTCTTTAATGCCTATGAATCATCTAGGGGTCTTGTTAAAATGCAGATTCAGATTCCACAGATCTGAATCCAAATGAGCCCCAAGTTCCTGAATTTCTGACGAGATCCCAGCTGGTGCTGTTGGTCCGCATGTCACAGGATGAAGTGGAAAGGATATATGAGATTCCTGGAGGCCTAGTCCCACCCGCTCACTTAATTATAAGCCCTCCTTTTGCCTGCCATTTGCCATTTTACATGACCTCTGTCTGCAGCCATTTCATTTTGCAGAATTAGTCAGGTTATGTGGTAGGAAACTTTTCTCAGTTCCATGGGTTTACATGGCCTTGGAAACCTTCAGTCACTGGGAAGTGTTAAACAACCAGGACAGAAAGAGTAGAGGGAGAGGGTGCTGTGTGGGTGGAGGAGGAGAGAGTAGGGTATGTCTATATGTATGTGGCGGGGGTGGGGTGGGAGGAAAACGATATAATAGATCTCATTGGAATGTGGAAATGAGTCTATGTAAGAGACCTGTTAACTCATGTCTAAAATAGCATAACACTCCAGCATGGTTGGGCAAGTACAGTAGCAAAATTAAAAAAAAAAAAATCTAGGGAATGTCCAAGGATATTTTTGAATACTGTAACATCCCACACTCAGGGTTTCTTTTATCTCTCTCTCTCTCTCTCTCTTTCTTTTTTTGCAAGTCGCATATAGTTCTCTGCTGTTCAGAGTTTGCCCTGTTCTCCATCCTGTCTTGCGGAGATGAGGTAGAAGGCACTGCAAAGGGAGAAGAATCTATTGTTTGTGGTCAAACAGTATTCAGGATGTCATTATTCCAGTTTCCCCTACACCTTCTTTACAAAGTGTTATTAGATAATTTCTGTGCAGAAATCCCACTTAACGCCCTGACCTTCCTGACTTTGCTCTTTCACTCTTTTTAAGCTATGTCTTTGTGAAAATTACTTATCAGTGGTGGAGAATTATATTTTCCCTTAAAAATAAAACCACCAAATTTCAGTTGCTAATTTTTCATTTTAACCACCCCCTTCCCATTTCAGTTTTCTTCAGTCAGGAATTCCATATGTATTTTAAATTGTTATTTGTTTCTTTTCTCTTATTTATCAAAGTGTCTCCTACGATAATACTTACCTATTGCCAGGCTTTAGAGAATGAAAACCTTTAAAAATAATGCGAATAATTGAAATCTTCAGTGATTAAATGGGAGTAGAACACTTCAAAGAGTTTTCCCTTGGAGAAGTTTTTTGAAGACCTAATCTTTCACCAGAAGACTCAGAAAGTATTTGGTAGGCCTGTTCATAAAATAGTTTTCTGTGATATTTTTTTCTTCATGATGATAAGAAAAAACAGTATGCAATATTCAGTAACAAATAAAAGAAGACTGCTAGATGTATTGGGATTGTGATAAACCAGCTTTCAAATTCAAATTTAGTTACATTGCTTTCTTTTTCTATGAAGCTTACATTTCATGTCTATCTGTGCAGTATTGTAGGTTAGGCATCTCTGTGGAAAATTTGTACTTGTTCAGAAGAAACTGGCTTTCCTGGAGATGTCACTGGGAAATGTTACTTTTTATTGCTCAGATTATTTAGGATTTTAAAGTGCTATACAATCCCATCAGTGGTTATTCCCACAAATAACTTCATGACTTGGTTTATTACTGCTTTATCCATTTTATAGATGATAATATAGAGGAGTGGATTACAGGGGAGTTGAAGTTAGACCCTACAATCACAAAAGTTTCCTAGGCTGTTGTTTAAACTGTAGATTGCAAATGTGTCTCTGTGTTTTAACTATCTGTTAAAAAACCAAAATATGTGGGGACTTGGCGTGTCTGGAGTCGTGTCTGGGTTTAAGAAAAAATGAGGAGACGTGAATCAATTACATAATATTATGGAGAGAAAAATCCCTTGTAAAGGAAACTGTGGGTCCTATTGGACCAATGGCTTCCGTCCCTGGCAGGATGGTCTGCCGGATCATTGATGAGCTCGAGTTTAATAAACATCACTATCCTGTTCATCATAGTGCCAGAAATTGTTGCCTTGTACATCCTTCTTGTAATTATAATTCTAGTCCTGAAAACATGTCCCTCAGATTCTTAAAGGTCCTCTTAAGATCATACTGCTATGGCTTCAGAGAACCAGGTTTGGAACAAGAGAGTCTATCTCAAAAACTTCCAATCAACTGAGTGGAAGTATTTTGACCATCCTGTTCCATTTGCCTCTGGCCACGAGCATGGGCTTGAGAAAGTTTGTTCTGAGGTGAATGAACTGGTAAGAGTAGTGTGTGTTGACATGCAGAAGGTGGAAGTGATCTCTCATACCCTTCCATCAGATGGTGCAATGTCAGAGGTTCCCTGATAAGACCTGGCCTCTGACTTCAACAGGGCTTTTGCCATACCCTAATATAATGCAAGGCCCTTCATTCTTCCTCTTAATGGGAAACAAGCCCCCATGGTTCTAGTCGCGTGAGACCTGTTTTGGACTTCTGTAATGGAATGACACCAAGTTTGTCCTAATTTGTTACAACAGTAACAGGAAATTAATATAAGCAGTTTTGCCTTCATGGGCTCTTTCTTCCATTAAAAAAAAGTTAAAAATTGTATTTCACGATTATGTTAATACAAAGATGAATGTATTAGTATTATATATTGAAATATTCTTTGACTCGAAAGTTCCCTTTCTCTTCTGATTTTAAAAGAAATCAGAACGTTTTCGTAGATACCTAAAAGCATCACAGGCTTTGGGTATGGGGCCAAGTGTGCCTATTGGACAGGTGGGCTCTGCATATGGCCATCTTTATCCAAACCTTCCCCATCTTTTACCACTTTGGATTCAGTATAACCAAGTGCGTGCCAGCTGAGGGATTTCAGTTTTACTGGCTTCTCATTTCGTTGTCTAACTGCTTGGAGAAATTTTTCGTTGGTGAGGATGCATATTTTGAGCAGGAGGATATTAATCAAAGTGCCTCTCAGGTCATATGACATCAGTATACACAATAAACACACAATACCCTCACTGTATACACAGTAAACACACAATAAATACTAGTTGAGTAAAGAATAGTGGCAAAACTTTTAGCCCTGTTTCCTGGAATATTTTGACTGATCAATGTACGTTTCTTACCTGTGTTGCAAATAAAAAAATAGATTATGGTTAAAGTTTGAAGACAGTTGTAATAAAATGAATATCCTTTATATTTACATATTTATTTTACTGAAGTATAGTTGATTTACAATATCATGTTAGTTTCAGGTGTACAGCACAGTGGTTCAGTTATAAATGTATGTGTGTTCATATTGCCTTATGTTTAAATAACATCTACAGTTTGAAAAACACTTTCACTTATATCATCTCTTTTGATGATCTGTAAAAAAATGTACAATCTTAGGAGAAAAATATTTTATCATGAACTTATATAAAAATGTTACTAGTAACAGTGGTTTTAATTCTAGATAAGCTATTTGTCTTTTATGATACTTAGAATAGTTGTATATCTGACTTCGATCACTTCGTAATTTGGCACATGCACTCATAGGGAGGCAGAAATGCAAAACAAAATTTGTACTCTTTGGTCACATATATTACAATCTCCACACTTTGCCTCTGTGAAGTATGATACATCTCAAGCTTATAACGATAAGCATTAATGCTGTGAATTGGAAATTACAACATACCTCATTAATTGTTTTCACAATTAGAAGCCAGCAATGCATAATTTCTAGTTTAAAAGCCAAGTTAGGTTGAAGAAAGTTCAGAGGCATGTTGAATGAATCTGTGGCTATAAGGCCTCGATGCTTATGGAGCTCACAGGGATAAAAATAGCCATGTTCTAATAGGATTCTAATTCAGGATTTGCAGAGTCCACACTAATTTGGCACTGTTCTGGGAAAGGCTGCATGGAAAAAGATCTGTTTCTAGAGATTTTCAGGGAAGTAGCCAATTCAAACTCTCAAGGCTGTGACATCATTCCTGGCTGGTAGCAAGTTCTTTCTGTCATCCTGGGGCTTGCTTGAGAATGAAGAATGTCTTCATGCCTCTAGCTTCTGAATTCACTTATATGCTCCCCTCACATACATCTGTGTGCACATTCACACATACACACCAGCACCCACTTCTTTAGACCTGCCCTTTGCACCAAGTGCGTGAACTTATTCACGAGCCTTCAAGTGTCCTAGTCAGACCAGTTTAGTCCAGCAATGGAGAAACAAATAGGTAAGGTAGACTGATACGTTCCATCAAATTAATTCCTCATTTCACAACTGAAGTTTTGACAGGATGTCTGGCCTCCAGCTGCAAGAAGATCTTGTACTCTGTTCATGGGCAGCCAAAGGAGGGTAGTGGGAGTTCCCTGGTGGTGCAGCAGGTTAAAGATCCAGCATTGTCACTGCACTGGCTTGGGTTGCTGCTGTGACATGGGTTCCATTGCTGGCCCAGAAACTTCCACATGCCCCAGGGGCAGCCAAAAAAAAAAAAATAAGACGAAGGAAAGAAAAAGAAAACTGAGTGACTGTTCAGAGATCCTCTCTTCCACTGTCTTCTCTTCTTGAGTCCTTCCGAGCCTGCCTACCAAGAGGGGGCCTTTTAGAAAGTTACCCTCATTCAGGTTACACCCTCCCATACCTGCAGGCCCTAGGATGCTCGCCTCTGGGTTCCCAGCAGTCTCAAAGCCTTGCCAACGGCAGACAGAGGCATCAGGCTGAGCCCTGGGTGGAGAAAAACCTGGAGTTGCACAATAGTGACCCACTTGGCACAGGGGCTGAGCCATCCTGATGGGCCCCAGGGACTCCTCATTGCAGGCCCCTGGGAGCATCCCTTGGAGAACTCTCACAAACACAGTCACCCAGCCACAGCTGGGGGTCGTCAACAGAAACCCATGGAAACAAGGCCCTGCCCAGTGGCATTCTGAGTCAGCCCTGCAGCGTGATTTACCAGCTGCCTGAAAAAAGAAAACACTGCTAGGACCAGGGTAGGATCCATGAGGTGTAAAGGTGTGAGTTGAAAAACCAGGGGTGGGTCTAAATCTTCCCCCACCTCTTTCCTCCCTGAGAAAATTATCCCAGCCTAAACATTTCTCTTTAAGATATCTCTGTGCGAGCAAAACTACTTTATTACTCAACATTAGTGACACTTTGAACCTTAATTCCCAAAACCACAGAATTTAAAAAATGCTGTAAATAGCTGACATGGGTGTTCTTCCCCTGCTTTCAAAGGAATTGTTTTTGTAATTATGGAGCATGGAGAGGGTGAAGCTGACTTGTACCCCCCACCACCGCCCCCTCTCACACAGTAAACAGGAGACTGAAACGAGATATCTCAACTAAAAACATTCATCATATTCAGATGAATTAATAGTGGAAAAGTTTCAGTACATTCCTATTTTTTTTTTAAATCTTTTATGTTTTAAGTAGTTAGGTCTCTATTCTAGTTTGGAGGACAAATAAATGCCTGACATAGGGTCTAAGCCAAATTCCAAAATGTAGCAAAAACAGTGCCTGCATATTTGGCAGGAATTGAAACCAGTTCAGGTCAGTGTCTGTTTCTTTCCAAAGAAGAGTTTCTGCATTTACACTGGGCTTGGAAAACATGGGGAACAACAAGTAATATTGTAAGCTCCAGCGCCTGGCCGGCCAAAGGAGAATGTTTAGAGCAAGTCCAGAATTACCATTACCGCTCAAGCACCAGTTTGGGTTGGCATAAGATTTTGGGGGGGCAGTGAGCAAGAGAAAGAGGGTATGGATTACATTGTTGCAGCAAAATTGCTTTCTCCCATCTCAGACTCTCACCTTGCAAATCACCCTCTCTTAGCAAAAGCACATCTTACTTGTTAACTCCTCCTCTGCTCGGTAACCTTTTCAATCATCCCCCTTCTTCATTTCAGAATGGCCTTCGGAACAAAGCAGCGTTTTAAAGCCTTTCCCACTAAAAGTTCGCCCCTCCCCCCTTTAAAGAGGCATTGTGGGGGCGATTTTCTTTTCTCTCTCTCTCTCTTTTTTAAATTTGTTTTTCTGCAATCTCTTCTTGTGAAGCTGTCATTGTTTAGGGGTTGATGGATATTTCTTCAGAGATACCATCATATCGCTTGTTATTGTAACACTTATTGGTGATAAAGTTCAGACTAAAAATTAAGCAGCTGCAATGTAGCAGCACAAATTAGTTTAATGTAAGCAGTCAGGAGCAGCTGGCTGGCTCAGGACTCGAATTTAGCTGTTGGGGGAAGGGTTCTGTGACGCTGACAGTGTTTTTTTCCTCTACATAAACATTTTTGGCTGTTGCAGCTTTTGTGCTGATCATGTGACAGTGTCCCTAGGCAGATAATTTATTTCTGTGGCTTTCATGAACAGTCATTAACCTTCAGACGTCGAGTTTGCTTTTTGCTTTGTGGCATTTGTTATTATTATTATTATTTTTTGTATACTAACTAGTTTAATTCAAAAAATGTCAGGAGAAAATTACAACCAATTTATAACAGACTGCAATGCATAATACTTATGTTTCTGTAAAGCAGAACTTGCTTACAAGACCATTCTCATAGCTTAGCTGGTGTTCGTGGATCAGAATAATTATTTTCACTGTGGCTGTTGTGGGGATGCTCCCTCTGTGTCTCCTTCTGATGGCAGGGCCGCTGCAGGCTGGCCTTGCAGAAACTCGATTTGGAGATCAAGCTTTGGTGGTCTTCACTTACTCCTAGAGGAGGCTGCTGCAACCCAGGAGCCTCCACAGAGCTGGGAATTGGGCTGGAGGTGGGCCTGCTCTGGTCTCTTTTTCCTTCAACAGCTGACACCCCAGTCTTCTGTCACCAGGGTGACCATTTGTAGTGAGTAACTGGAGCTACCATAGAGTGAGATCGAAAAACAAAGGAAATCAGAAACTGTGTCCTGCATAAATCCAAGGGGGGGGGGGGACAGAAAAGTACCCTTCTGACATCTACTAATCATGCCCACAGGTTTTCTGAATTTATCTGTTGTGTCCTCCTCCTGGGATCTGTTTATATTGCTCAGCCATTTCTGCCAACCAGTAATTCAGTAGTAAAACGCACAGGGTCACTCTTTGGTGTCTATCATACATGATATCTTCAGACACTTTCAGCATGCCGATTATCCTGTGGGTATTGTGTGGGCCCTCTTACATATTCATTTATTCATTTTCTCAGGGTGCAGGGGTAGTGGGGGAAACACTCAGGACTTCTTGCACAGAGGGATTTGATAAAGTGTATTTATCAACCCCCATGGACTCTGTTCAGTGAAGAATAAGAGGAAGGAATAACCCCTTCTCTTTCTTACTTATTTAAAATACTTTAGTGATGAGAGCTGTTCACTATTATTAATTGATCCTAATATTTTATAAAAATGGATGTGTGGGTTTTAGGGTGCACTATGAAAATTCCATCCATCTAAAATACTGACTCAAGACCTCAAAACATAGGGAAAATTAATACTGTCTTAAAAAAAAAAACATTCTGTGGCACCAGCAATGGGCTAGGTATTGCACAGGGTGAAAGTGAGGAGGAGCTTGAGCAAATGATAGAAATGAAGATTCCCAAATGTTGGGGTCATTTTCAATGCTGCATGACAGTGAGTGAATGGGTCCCATAGGTGTAATGAATGTGGTTGCATACAGAGTGTTCTTTGAGATGCACGGTTGGGGGTGGGGTTAGGGGAGTGGGCAGAATCTGGCATCTTCTTTGTCCTTACCCAAAAGAGAGATTTCTTCCCCAAACATAGAGCCCTAGTGTTCTGGACTTTTCCACTTCTTTCTAACTCATCTTGCTCACAGATTCCAGCTCACATGATTGGCAGAGCTGCATTGTGACTCTCGGGCTTTATCTGGAAAGTAGTTCATTCACTTAGCTGAGGGCTTCTGTCTTGGAGGGCCCCTTCCTCCATGTTGATAATCATATTTTCTGACTGTGTTGATACAAAGATGCATACTATCCAGGCTGGATTCATTTTTTATGCACTCATTATTATTGTTTTTTCTTTCTTCTGATTTTAAAAGTAATGAAAATGAAAATAGTTTTTCGGGCCACTGAAAGTATCACAGACCCTGGGCACTGTATTTCCTATGCCTAATACAGAAGTTGGCTCCAAGTGTTGGCATAAGCACACAGCTGACCTTTGCCCAAGGGGAAGTTAACTTAGGTGAATGAACCAAGTAAAAGTGAGAAGTGCCAAACAGGTACTCCTTTATTCAGATTAAAGCGTTCATAGCTTTTGTCCCAAGCTTCCCTGCTAGGTTCAACCTTGGGGGCTGGTGCTCGCCTGGGGGAGCTTTTACTTGTTCTCCTCCTGGTCTACTATACCACTGAACTCCTTTCTAACCCTTCTTGGTCTGTCTTTAGCCCCATGTGCCTTATCTGGCCAAAATGTCCTTGCACCCTATTCTAGAATGAGCTCCCTTTGTTGCACTGCTTATTCCTTCATACCAAGCCTTGCACACTCACTGCATTGTACAGTCATCTCTGTCTATGCACTTTGCCCCTCATATTGATACAGCCCAACATGACTGTCTCTGGAACCCTCCTGTTTGAGCCAGCGTATTCTCATTACTTCCATTTCAACTTTGTCATTTTTACTACTAGAAACCCTCCTAACTTTATAGTACTTCATCCTTACCTCTCAATTTATCTCCAAGTGATATTGGGTAATTTATTCTTTAGCATTAGTTTTCTTTACCAAATAGATTAATAATAGCTAGCTAATATTGAATATGTATTGTGGGCCAGGCATTGTGCTAGGGAATTTGCTAAGTGATTAGTATGCATTATCTCTTTTAATCATGACAAAGAACTATGCCAGATATGTACTATCATTAAACCCATTTTATAGATGGGAAGCTGAGGCATAAAGAGATTCATTAATTTAAGATTTCCCATATTGGGAGTTCCTGTTGTGGCTCAGTGGTTAACGAATCCGACTAAGAATCGTGAGGTTGCAGGTTTGATCCCTGGCCTTGCTCAGTGGGTTCACGATCTGGCGTTGCCGTGAGCTGTGGTGTAGGTTGCAGACGCGGCTCGGATCCTGCGTTGCTGTGGCTGTACAGCTCCTGTTAGACCCCTAGCCTGGGAACCTCCATATGCTGTGGGAGCGGCTCTAGATAAAGGCAAAAAGACAAAAAAAAAAAAAAAGGTTTCCCATATTGAATATGGTCCCATCAGGATTACAACCCAGCCAACTGGATCCCAGAACATTAGTCTCAGTCATGCTGTACTGCTCCTGTGCTGTTGTAACACCTGCCTCGTCAAGTTACTGTGATAACGCTTTCTCAGCAAACATGTTTCACACGTGCCTCACGTTAGGGATGCCTCGATACCTGCTCTCAAGAATCTCCATTGGTGCTCAGGAGACAGGTCTAGAGACAGGTCAGCAGACCTAGAAAGATAATCAGAAGTAGCAGATGTCCTGAGAACCTCTCAGGAATAGAAGACAAGGTAGTCAGAGGTTGGGGATGGATGGGAGGGTAGCTGGAAGGCTTTTTAGAGAAGAAAAAGTTTGGACCTTAAAGGAAGGATAAATTGTAGGTAAAAGAGACAAGGGGAAGGGAGTTTCCTGGTCAAAGCAAAGGTTAGGCAGGAGGCCAGGTATTTTTCTGGTTTCAACCATAAACTTTAAAATAGTCAACACCTGGAAGTTACAGTTTTGCCTAGAAACCTCTGCTCTACTTTGAGTGGGTAGTTACCAAATTTTAATTACTCAGGTAGAGAGCGTCACACAAGAAACAGGGGAGTAAGTCAAAGTGAGATCAGTGGGAATACTGTCATTTATTCATTCATGTATTCATTTTTTCATCATTACATACTGAATACCCCATTCTGAGCAGTAGAGAAAACTTCCTATGCAATCAGGTGTGAAAAGACAGTTCCTGTCCTCAGGGAGCTCAGTCTAGTAGGGCAAAGGAATAGGAAGATATAAACAGTTACCACTGAATACCCCCTTAGCAAAGTATGCACTTGATGCCAAGATAGCCCTGAGCAAGCTCCTTCCTGTATTTGGATCAGAGAACACTTCATGTTGGAGGTAGACGTTTGAGTTGTGTCTCCAAAGATAAGGAGGTGTTCATTGACCTAAAAGGGTAAGGAAAGGCATCCCAGGCAGAGAGATCAGCATATGCAAAGGAGTAGGGGTGGGGATCATGACAAATGCTGAAAACTCCAACAGTTTGTTATCACAGGAGCTTCAAGTGCTTCCCTGGAATTTGGAGTTGAGGTGTGGCTTCAGGCCTGGTGAGATCTTAAAGGTGGAGTTCTTAAAGGTGGAGATCTTAAAGCAGGGGAGAGTCACAGTCAGGTGGAGGGGAACTTCAAGGGGAAAGATAAGTTAGGAGCCCTGTTGTGACCATTTTGGTGCTAGATGATGAAGTCTGATCCTTAGTAGTGGGACTGAGGCGGGGAGAATACACTCACTGGGGTGAGGACTAATTGGGTGTGAGAACAGAGGGGAACTGCTAATTCCAGGTTTCGGGGACATTAGCTGAGCTTGTGGATAAGGTGGAGATTTAAGATGAAGCAAAGAGAGAATAACAGTTAATTCTCTTTATTCACTGCAGTTCTGTTCTATAAAGTTGCTATAAACAATGAATTTTTGAATCTTGAACCCTTGCTTCTAGGGGAAATAGTTATGTTCATGTGAGCTCATTTTCGTCAGCTAGTTAATACATATCCTTGTTTTAGGTGTGTTTCTGTTTAAAGATACTGTATTGTTCAGAGTTCTCCGAAGAAACAGAATCTACCTCCCTATATCTCTGTTTACGTATATTTATGTATACATTTATCTATATATATATATATAAATGGAAATATATATATATTTGGAAATGTATTCCATATATATATAAATGTATTACAAGGAATTAGCTCGTACGATTATGGAGGCTGAGAATTCTCATGATTTGCCATCTGTAAGCTGGAAACTCAGGGAAGCTGGTGGTGTGATTCCAATCTGTGTCCAAAAGGCTGAGAACCAGGGAAGCCGATGGTGTAAATCCCAGTCCAGGAGCAGAAGACCTAGTCAACGTGAGCAGGAGGAAAAAGTGCCTAATCCCATCTTCTTCTGCCTTTGTTCAAGTGAGGCCCTCAAAGGAGTGGGTGATGCCTACCCACACTGGGGAAGGCAATCAACTTGACTGACCCAAATGCTAATCTCAACAGAAAACACCCTCACAGCCACACCCCCAAATAATGTTTAATCTGGGTACCCGAAGGAGCAGTAAAGTTGACATATAAAATTGTCACAGCCACTTTGTTCAGTATATATTGTTGATTCACTGATGTTGATCTCACAGCCGGTAACAATATAACTCATGCCTGAACAAAGCATACCTGGTACAAGTATTTCCTCTGTAAGCACAACTCTGTCTTCTTGTTCTTAGGAAGACTAGGCAGTCCTTCAGCTGTACGCTTGGGGTCTTCATTTTAAAAGTGAAATACCCAACAAAACACAAAAATGTGAAGAAGGTGACACTAGCCAGACTGCAGAAAGAGCACTTGTTTACCATAGCAGAGCCTTCACATGAAAGTGTGCCTTGCTTCCCTTCACTGGGAACGTGGGGCTCCAACATCTCAAATTCTTCTCCATTCTGTGCATATCTATTTATGATCATGCAAACATTGTGTTTTGGGGGTTACATATAAATTTCAAAGAGCAAGCAAAATTTGCAACTTGGAATCCACAAATAATGAGGATCGATTGCATTCACATAAGATATGAAAATTTTGAGGTACCTTTAAGACAAGAAACTCAGGTGAGATGTTGGACCAGAAAATAGGTACTTGAGATATATTAGTATTTAAATGGCTAAACCATGGTGACTGTATGAGAGGGCTGTAAGAGATTATTTTTGTTGTGTAAGTACATGCATGTAGGGATGGATAGGGTCGGACTGTGGCTCAGGGCTGTCTGAGTATGGCAGAGCATTGAGGAACTCTGGATCCTTCTATCTGCAACACTTTCCTCCACATCCTGCTGTTGGTTTGATGTAAATTGGGCTTTGGGTGACATCCCTGAGAGGGACCCAGGGGATTGGATTTAAGATGATCTCTGTTCAAATCACTTTCAGGGCTGGTGCTTCAAGAAGGTCACAGAATCTCATGGGAGAGTGGTGTGGGTCTGAACTTGGCAGAGAGCTCTGATAAGAATCCATGCCCCACCTTCTGTCTGCTGTGTTGAGAGAAAAAGGAGCTGCTCTGTCCTGAACTCCTTTTGTCCCCTCCACACTCACATCACACAACTTATTTGAGATGTGACTTCACAGAGTCAGACTTTGGGACCAGGCATCCTACACTGATGTTTTTTCTTCAGTTGTAAGCTTCTGATGTTTCTATCCAACCTTATCCTTCTCTGCAAATCCCATAGCCTACTCCCCATGTGTCTCCTTGTCCTTTTGTCTGAATCTGCCTTTTCTTCACCATTACCCCATTCTCAAAAACCCAGAAACATGAGCTAAAATAGTTAAGACTTAAACAAAAAAATTTAGATTCAGGACTCAACCATTATATATTCTTTCTTTCTTTCCTTCTTTCTGCTATGTGTTAAGCTCTGACAAATGAATGAGGCATGGTCCCTGTACTCTCACAGTTTACTGTGTAGAAAAAATAATACAGCCAGAGGCAGGCCGGAGCCAGGACACCAGGGTTCCAGTCCTTTTGTGTCACCATTTGTTGATGTGACATTGGACAAGTCACCTTGGCTCTTAGAAACTCTCCTCTCCTTTGTAAAACATTGGGTTTTGATTTCTAAATTCTTTTCTAGTCCTTTACATTTAATGATTCTATAAAGTAAAATACTTTCACATTGTGTTGCAAGGTGGTGGCAAATGTCACTAAATTTGATTGTCAGGAAGCAAGACTTAATAGAGATTGTCTAAGTTGTCGACAGCTTTGAGCTGCCTACACTGTGTGTGTCGTCCCCTGAAGAAAGTATAAGGGGAATTGTCAGTGCTTACCATGCAACAGTTGAGCCCTGAGGTTTTTGGATTCTTTGGAGGGATTTACAGAATGGAAGGGAAGATGCCAGCCTTGATCGTACCTTGCATGATTTAACACCACCTGGAGAGCAGATCCTCCATTTCCCATTGTTATGCTCCAGTTTAATGGAATGACTAAATTGGGAAGCCACCGCTGTGCCCTTGTAAACAGTGGCATGAGCTCATGTATTGTTATGGGTCCCCAACATCTGAGAGAGAGCAGGAGACCATGTTTGAAATACAGAAGTTGAGTTATTTTACTGGGGGCAAATATAATGCCGAAATCTGTTGGATGCGCAGTAATTTTTATAAATCAGCTCCCTGCATTCTGAAATACAGATCTCTTGAAAAACATGAATCCAAATAAAAACTGTTTTCCAGGTAAGTAGTAGGTAACACCCCAGTGAGGGCAGATGATTTTTCTACTGTGCAGTGCACATGTGTGGTTCAGTGTTTTACTGTCAGCAGAAGGGAGCTTGGAGAGATGTTATAAATGTCTTACTACATTCTATTTATTAGGGTAAACTTTCCTTCTCCAAAGTTTTTTTTTTTTTAAGGAAAAAAATCATACCCATCACAAAAGAGCCTCCTTTTGCTTATTTTGTGGCTAAAGGATGGCTCTATTTAAATTAATAACCCATTGTGATTCATTGAGGGGGACAGGTTGGATCCACAGAGCAAGGCATGGCACCTGGTCTTGGCATTGTCTTTGACTGGCAGGACGACCTTAGACATTAGAATACATTCCTCTGTACTTACTTTGAATGTAAAATACAGATAACAGCAATCTCTATCCCTTTTTCTTATCATATTTGTTGATTAATTGTGGTAATGCAAATGGAGTTCTTCAGGAAAAAGTTTTGCTTTTAGCACAAGTTCAGTGAGGAGTGTTTATTGAGTCCACAAGTGTATTCGGAGTTGTGATTAGAACTGAATTGCGTTACTAAAAAAAAAAAATGCAAGACATTTAGACCTCTGAGAATCCCTGATCATTATAAAATGTGGCCAAAATTGTAAAGAGATAGCTGCTAAGACTTTTCTGACTTTAGGAACCCTGGTAACTTACATGAAAGAAAGGGTGTTCCAGTTACTTGGCATTTTCCTCTTCTGTTTTCTGAAGTGAACTA
The DNA here is from genome assembly GCA_004024745.2 of Catagonus wagneri. NCBI lineage: Eukaryota > Metazoa > Chordata > Mammalia > Artiodactyla > Tayassuidae > Catagonus > Catagonus wagneri. Next base: position 17,649,304 of record PVHT020000077.1, on the reverse strand, counting down.
CTACTCTCTTTTGTTCTTTCTGGTCCTTTTGCTTCCTCCCTCTGGTTTTCCATGTCTTCTTCTAGCTTCTTTTTCTTCTTTCATCAGTCCTCTCTTCCAAGTGTATGGAATCCACACTTAAATACTTAGTGCCTAGGAAGGCTAGGGGAGTCTGTTTTTGGGAAAGTCAAAAAGATTATATTACAGTATTTTAGTTCCCCAAGGAAAAGAGGCTTCTGCCATTCAACAGTTTAGCTGATTAAGGAAGAGCTAGTATTGAGGGTTATGTCTGAAGAGATAACAAATAAAACCCCCAAATGAATGCCATTAAAAACACCAAGACATTGTAAAAAGGCTACTATCAAAGCCACAACACACAGGAAATGCCCAGATAATGTGGTTTTCATTATTAGTATTACCATTATTTTAAAAATGTATGGAGTATATGTGATAAAGTCCACAAGTAAAACTGGCTCTCTTATGATTTGGCAAATGAGATATACTAAATTTAAGAGGTTTGATCAAAACGTAAAGAATGGAGTAAGTGCAAAGAAAAATACTGTTATTAAGTTGAGAAGAACAATAAATCATAAATAATTGAGTGAAAATAATACCGAATCACTTGGATTTGTTTTCAAATAGTATGGAATTGTTTTTTGATGAATTATTTTTAAATATAATTTAACTTATTCCACTTCTTAAAAAAAAAACTTTTAAGATTTCAAATTCATGTGCTTTCCATACCTTTTAAATGTCCTCTCTCGTATTTCCTGTCTTCTTCCAAGGTTTCTCTCTGGGATCAAGACCTCTTCTCAGGCATCCCAAATTTTTCAGGGAGGCTAATCCTCTCCCATGAGGGACCCTAAGCTTTTTGCTAAGCCTGCTACCATAGCAGTAGCTACATCTCCAGGTATATGCTACTTCCTGTTGAGAAGCTTTCTTTGGGAGTTCCAGTCATGGCTCAGCTCTTAGAACCTGACTAGCATCCATGAAGACCCAGGTTTGATCCTTGGTCTCACTTGGTGGGTTAAGGGTCTGGCATTGCCATGAGCTGTGGTGTAGGTCACGATGTGGCTTGGATCTTGTGTTGCTGTGGCTGTGGTGTAGGCCGGTGGCTACAGCTCCAATTTGACCCCTAGCCTGGGAACCTCCATATGCCATCAGTGTGGTCCTAAAAAGACGACAAAAACAAAAGAGGAGGAGGAGGAGGAGGAGGAGGAGAAGCTTTCTTTGAATTTAATGCCCCCTTTGGGGTATCTCCTTTTACTAGCCCCTTCCAGCACTTGCCCCTCTTTGTGTCATTGTTGACCTTTCCTGACTGAACTGTAAGCTCTTGGAATACCCTCTTGTTCACGCCCTATTCTTAACTCTTGCCATGACAGTTGATCCTTAGTGGAATAAATATTTCACTATCAAACCAAAAGTGTATTTTAATTGTTTTTGAAGTAAATTTTCAAACACTTGCATGTTAAGCTTTCAATCAAATTTATCTCCAAATTGCATTACAAATTGCAAATGGTCCTGTCAATTTGCTAATGGTAACACTGAAGATTCCTCTGTTTACTTACATGTGATACGCCCTCTGTCTGGAATCTTCTAGTCCTCATCCTTCCAATCTGTTTGGTTAACTACTACTCATCCTTTCCATCTCAGCTTGAACTCAGCTTCTTTTCCTGGCATCTCCCTCTCTCCTGACATCTCCCTCTCTCCACCCAATCTGAAGCAACTTCCCCTAAAATAATCACTCATCATACCCTTTATATGTCCTTCACGTTATTTATCAAAAGTTCGAATGATAGTTGTGTTGTGTGTGTGTGTGTGTGTGTTTTAATGGTTTGTCTTTTCTACTAGATTGTAAGTTATATGTAAGTAAAGAACTTGTGTATTTCTTTCTGAGTTATATTTCTAGTACCTCGCACAGTGTCTGGCACAAACGAAGTATGCAGTAAATCTTTATTAAATGATTTTTTTTTCATTTTCTGCTGTACTGTAGGAATGTAGAGGTAAATAAGATATTGTCTCTAGCCTTAAGGGGATTCTGACATCTCTAATGCCTTCAGGTTGAAAATGACACATAGTTTTTTGGGATGAGGAGGAATGCTTAGGTCTAGAGATCGTGTATGGGAATAGTTTCTTAACTATATATATATATATATATATATATATATATATGATACTTATACATTTGTTACATATTAAGAAAATTGATTATGACAGAAAACAATATATTCAGTAATGCTATTAAATAAGTTTACACATTGTGAATCAGAGTATTACATTATTTTGAGGGATAGTAATATGTATGTCAAGAGATGTATACTATCAATTTTTGCCAAATTTAAAGTTTGCCAGCTGCATACGTATAGCAGACCTTTGCAATAACAGCCTCAGGGTCCCCATGCTTTGGCTGCTGGGTATCTAGGGCTCAAGATGAAGAAATCAGTGCCTCAGGAATAATGCCAAGAGGCAAGAAAAGTCCCAGAATGTTACTGGAAGGGTATCTCTTCTAGTCCTTATGCCATTTAGGATTGACCCTAAGTTTGGAATTATTTTTATAGTTTCATCTTCCTCTTCAAAACTGTCTGTATTAATTTACTCTTTAAATAGCCATCATTTGCCCTGGTGTATGTTTAGTGATGACCATGTTTAGTTAAGACGACACTGTTCTCCTCTATTTGCCTTAAGCTGTGATAGACAGTATGGGAATAAACACTTGAAAGTACAGGTTTATTGTAATTGGTAGACACAAATCCATAAATAAGTAAATGAATGCATAAGTATTTACAGAGTTTAGCTGCTTATGGAATTGAAGTCAGAAGAAATACTATCATCCATCTTTTTAAATTTTAGTCAGGAAGGCTTCAGGTAAAGCGGAGACCTTCTAGGCAATAAAACTGATGTAATAGCTAACACTTATTGTGGGCTAAAATATACCAGGTACCATCCTGAGTGATTTATAGGTATTAATTCATTTAATCTTTATGCCAACTGTAGTGGATGTTGTGGTGTATCAAACAGAACCCCTACAGAACTAAGACATTCATTTCCTAATTTCCTGAAGTGTTGTCTGTGACAGCTTTTAGCTAAATCTCTCCCTAGAAATTGTCCTTGGCAGAAAGGAGCTGGCTTACCCAATGCTGCATACCTTTCGTGGGGTAGCCAGCATCCATTGATTAGTCAATTCAAGGATACAAATGTCTGGTGGACTAGCCTCAATTCAAGATATCTCTGCAGGGCCATTCCAGCTTCAGAGTTCTTTGTGGGATCGTTGAAGCTCTGTTTCATGGTTCAACTTCATACTCTCTTCCAACTGGGTTCCCTCAGCACCTTTCCGATGTTTTACTGAGAGAATTCCCTATACAAATTTTCACCTCAGAATCTATTTCCTAGGGAATAGAATAATCACACCAACTTCATTATTATTCTCATATTATAGGTGAGGAAACTGAGGCATGGAGATGGTTAATCAGCCCCAGTTACGTAGTCAGGATCAGACCCCACTAGTCTCGCTGATAGAATGAATGCTTTCAGCCGCGATGCTCTGTCTTAAAGTAGGACGAGGAAAACAGATGGGCTCTGCCTGTTGTGACTCTGCTTTCCTCTCAGGCTTAATCCCGCTCTGTGCCCTCTCACCTTCTCCTGTTTCAGTCACACTGGCCTTCCTTCAGTCCTTTTTTCTGGTCGTGAATGAGTGAGCGAATTACTAAGGGTACAGACAGTGGGTTGGGATATTAGAATCTAGGCTGGAGATGATTAGAATCTAGAGGAAGAATTTGACGACAGCAAAGAGAAGAAAGAATGAAATGTAACTGATATTATGGTTAGTAAGTAATAATTTCTGAAATGTAAACCTGAGGTTCTTACCTTGGGGGCAAAACATTTTGGTCTCAGCACGGTATTAAGTTCTTATTGTGAGGCATACAGGAAATAATGTCTGCATCCTTTGGAAATTTATAGTCATTTGGAGAAGAGAAAAAACACTATAAGGAAGAACAAAAGAATATCAGAAGATAATATATAATTAAGAGAAAGGTAATGTGACGTATTCTAAATATGTTTGTTAGACTATGTAGATGAAATTAAGAAACTAGCTACACAAAATATTATGGTGAGATAAAGTTAATTACTAAACAGTGTTGAGTTTGTATTGCATCTTCATAAGTTGAAAGGAGACAGAAGATAATTCTTGACAGAGGAAACAGATGGAAATTATGAAGGGGAGGCATTGTTTGATTTAATCTCTGAGATGAGTGCTATTATCAGGATTTATGGGAAAGTTGAGGTGCAGAGAGGTGAAGTAACTTCCTGGGTCTAGCCAAATTGGTAAGCCATGGAGCCAGGAGCTGAAACCGGGCAAGCTATTTGCAAAGTACTTGACCTTAACCACCACTTTTTGGGGCACCGTTTTGTAGTGATGTAGTAGATTAGGTGGCATAGGTGACAAGGTTGCTAGAATTGCAAGCTGGGAGAGTTTAGGCAGATCCATTAGGCAATTTCCCTTTCTGATTAGGGAAAATTTTGAGTTTGAAAGTCAAACTGATGGGTATTTGGATTCAGCTTTCGTTGTTACTGGAGGTGTTACATATTCATTTTAAGGGTCAGTTTTCTCTTATAAAATGGAAATACCAAAATTTAAGTCCTAGGATTGTAGTTATGATTATATATGATGTATGGAAATCAATTTGTATAGCATCTGGTATGATCGTTGTAGGTAATGGATGGTGGTAGTTGTTTTAGTGTAGATTATTGAACTTGGGTGGAGACTTCTGGAAGGGATGGGAACAAAAGGCAAAATACTGAAAATGGAATTTTTGAAAGAAAGAGATGGCTATATGAGGTATGATGGACTAAAAAAGATGGGATGGAGGGGCTAAATGCAGGTACATAGAGTACCACTAATTAGGATTTTCCAGTAATATAAGGATATGTGATAAAGAGTTTCTGGAGTTGGGCATTGGCAGTGGAAACATATAGAAAGGAGTAGACTTGAGGAGGAAGAATTGACAAGATAATGTACCTGGAAGATAAGAAAAGAGCCAACGAAAAATAATCAGATGATCTTAAGGTCAACAGTCTAAAAGAAAGGTAATACCATTGAGAAAAAAAATAGGGAAGCTGAGAGAGATGCCATTCTTGGGTTCATGGTGATAATTTCTGATGTTGAAATGAAGAGAACTAAGAGATGTGAAAAAGATTAATAATTTAATCAGTGGCATTAAAAAAATTGTCAGTAATTCCATTCATTTTGATTTTGAGAAGGTGGAATTTCTGGTCATAGTATTTCTGCTAAAATTTTGAGGGAAAAAGAGCCAAGAAATATGGTTTCCTAGACCTCGTGCCATATCCTTGAATAAAAGGGAGCTGAAATCAAAGGAATGGGTGAGATTGTGTTTACAAAGAATAGAAACAAGGTAGTTTCACACATGGAGATCACAGGAGGAGTAGATCCTGTCTGGTTATAAACCAAATCCCTTCTTTTGTGGGTTCAATGGTATTCTTCCTCTGAAGCCTATCAATTCTAAGATTGAATCAATGATTTTTCAGATTTTTACTTTTGGAAGTTGTTTTAGAATAAAATTTCAAGGCCATTGTGTTTCTTCTGTTCTTTTGCTTTAAGAGCAATAGGATAGAATGCCTTGCCAACACCAAAGGGTTTGGAAGAACTATTTCTGTTTTTCCAAAGGGTTTAATAAGGAAGCAGCTTATTCTCTCTGAGGAAAATGACACTTCACAGAGGCCAAATATATTTCTGTAAACTGTAAAGGATAATAATACTGTTCCAATTAAGCTCTTCATGCTCACAGTATAGAGGCCAACCTGACCTTATACAAATAGGACAGTAGGAGAAAAAGATGCTATTGCCAAAAATGCTCTCACCTGGAAGATAAATGTCACAAATAAACAGTTGCCCAAAACTCTAGAGAAGCTAAGAGCATTTATTTTAGTTTTTTCAAAGGAGTGAATAGATGAATTTGTAAATTGAGAGACTATAGGGAGCTGGAATCAGGGTATTTGAAAATATCAGCCATGCTGAGCCAAGTGGCCTTTCTCAGACTCTAGAATTTCTTATTTTCTTAAATCCCTCAGGCAAACAATGCTGGAAAAATTTTTTATTATCAGCTCATAATATGAAGTTAACTCCTAAAATGTATTTGTTTTACTATTAGTGGTGACTTCTAAAAGGTTTCCTCAGAATTTTCCTGCTCTAAAAGTGGTTAAGGCCAAATACTAATTAAGGTCCATTTTTTTGCAGACTTATAAAGAAAGATGGAGAACAAAACCCGCAGGAGAAGTTTTTCCTTAGTTCATCTGTGAGTCATAATAGTGTCTATTTATGCGTTTTTAAAATACACAGTGAAAAATTATTTCTACGTTCAGTGAAATATATCAGGGATGAGAGAAAGGAGGTACTACTCACCACCATACTTAAATTCAATTAGCTTGGCTGCAGGCTTGTCGTAAAATTAGCTTGCATAGTGATTTTCTTCTTTCCTGAAATGCTCACATTTTATTCTCAACCACTAATGTAAATGTTCACACTGAAGGATCGATAATGCCCTGGAAACCTTTTTTTTTAATTAAGGAAATTTTGCCTGTTTAAAGAAACAAACGTACTTGGAAAACAAATATAATGCAACTTAATACCCATTGATCAGGTATATACTCTTGCTAACTGTAGCTCTTTTGGAAAAATTTCCCATTGAAGATTCCTAATTTCTCTTCTGTAATATATTATACAATGATATAACGTATTGATTTTAGAAGGCAGATTATAGCTCTATGACTTTTTTTAGTTGATGATTGCCAAGTATATCAGTCAAGTCTATGGTGGTAAAAAATCCTTGATCCAGCATCTTTCAGGGTCATCTTACCAAGTGACATCCTTACACTACAGCAGTTTCTCATGGAGATTTCCCCCTCCAGCTTCTCTTTTCCTTCCAAGGAAAAAGTTCCAAAATGTCTTTTAGTTTCTAGATTTTCTTATACTTGGGTTAACTGGGAATCTATCAGTCCAAATGCTTAATCCACAGAATTCTTTTTAAAAGTAGCATCTTACAGGGAACCCTATGGGAAAATGGGGGATGGTTCTAGAGAGGGATGGAGGCACAAGGAGGTGGGGATAATAGTGTTCAACTTTTGCTAATCTTAAATGCCCAAATGGTGTTGTCCCATATTGCTGCTCTCTGTGAAAAGAAAGAACAAACAACATCCCAACCCCAGCTCTGACCTTATGAATTTCTGTTCGTGAAATAAGAATGATTTCAACTCCAGAAACAGCCTTTGCCTCTCAGGCATTATGCTAGGAATGGGCACTACACCCATGCGTGTCCTGAATCTCTTATCGCTGGAATAAATGAGCAACAATTCTTGTTTTTATTCTTTTCCCAACACTGTACAAAAAACCCCTGCTCTTGTAAAGAATCACTAAACCAGCATGGATGCTGTATTCCTTTTCAGATGAAGTAGAAAACTTATTTCTTATTAGGGCCAATATTTTTGTAAAGGTTGAATAGGATGCTACTTTAAAAAATTTTTTAGCTGCTTAAATGTAGAACGCTGAAAAGTATCAAACCCAAGAGGATTCCTTTACTCTGTACTTATTTATTTTCACTGTATTGTGAATAGGTAGCCTTGTTTGCTTTAAACATTTGTGTTTTATTTTGTTTTTCTGACTTGGTTCTTTGATGGCATAAGTTCTGTCAAAACTTGACGACTCTTTTCTTACATATTCTTTTTTATTTGCATCATCGTTGACCTAAAAGCAACTCATTCTCCCAGATAATTGTTATTTGTTCATGTACTTATTTATTTAATGATTCGGTTAAGAACTGTTGATCTTTGCTTATACTGGTTTGCTTCTTCTACAACTTATTTGATCCATTTTAATTTTATTTCTTATAGGTTTGCACTTTCTTGTTTACACTTCTTTTAAATTGAAAGTGTCCAGATTCCAAATTTCATGGCATTCCCCCTAGTTCTTAGGTTTATGAGTGTTTTTAAAGAAGAATTTATTGTTTTAGTTTGTTAAAAATATTGCTTTGAAAAATTAGCAAAACAGTAATTACCTGTTGAAAAAATTGGCAAAAACAGAAACGTGGGAAAAAAGGGCACAGTGTGAAACTCTTTATATTCCTGTAGTTCCACTCCCCAGATGCAACCAACGTAGACAGTTTAGTATATATACTTCCAGATATTTTTCTATGTCTATAAAAACTTACCTGTATCTCTACCTACTTATATTTTTAAAAAAAAATAGAACATGCCATATGCAGTCCATTCTCATTATCTGTGGTAGCTACATTCTGTAAAGTTGCTGTGAATACTAAATTAGTGAAAATACAGGTTAGGTTCCTATGAGCCTCTGGTCACAACATTTTTTGTCAATTCATCAATAAATAATCTTGTTTTATATGTATTTCTGTTTAAAGATGTATTGTTAATTCATTAATTCATTGAACTCATGGCTAACAGCAACGCTGTGACTCATGCCTGAACAAAAAAGCTTATCTGACATATGTATTTTCTCTGTAGAAACACATTATAGACCTTTTGTGTTTAAGAACTCTAGGCAGCATTTTTACACTGTTTGGGGGCCATTTTAAACAGAAAATCAAAAGTAAAAGACATGGCACTAAATAGACCACGAAAAGGGCACTCATTTGCAATATGAGACCTGAAATAAGAAGGCAGGGAGTCACCTCATTCAACCTCAGCTGGGAACATGTATGTCGGATGACTCACATTTTTTGCTGCTCTGCGCATATCTGTGAATGGTTGTCAAAATGCTGTGAGTATTGATTTTGGGGTTACCATTTCATTTTAATGAGTAGAAGATTTGCAAATATGGAACCTATGGATAATGAAGATTGAGCATTTTTCTACAATGTGTTGTTTCCTATTCAGCAATAACTGGTAGACATTCTTCCATGTCGTTGCACATGGGGTTGAATCTATTCACCCCATGTTTGTTGAGCACCTCCTAGGTAATGTGCTTAGTGCTGGGATACTGCATTGAACAAAACAGAACAGAATCTGTGTTCACAGAGCTTACATTCATTACAAATAGGTACCATAATGCTCAGTAGTGCTTTGAAGAGAAAATGAACAATATTAGGAGTAGAGAATGACAAAGAGGGTGATTAGCTAGAGTGGCTAGAGAAGGCCTTTCTGATGAGGTGACATTTGAGCAAGATTTGAATGAGCTAAGCTGGTCAAGAAATTAATGAAGGCTATGTTTTAGGTCTCCCCACTTTGTAGTTCTGGGAGGGGTTCTAATGGTGGCCTTAGGTCTTTGTAAAATTGCAAAATAAGATATTTTAACTTCAGTCAGTCATGACTACTGCCTCTTTCCTCTCTGACTTCCCTTGCAGCATATTTCTCCTTGTACTGAGTACACAGTAATCCTGACTCTGGTGTTGCTGATGTGAACATTTTTGGGAATAGGCTAAGGCAGTGCTGTGCTGGTAAATGTTTAACAACTGATTTTCAGGAAATAAAAGCACTTGTCATTTTCTGTGATGTAGATACTGCTATTATGGACAGTTTCATTTATTTATTTATTTATTTATTTTTATTATTCTCCTTCACAGGCTTACTTTTATTTTTTATTTTATTTATTTTTATATAATTTATTTTTCATTTTTTTGCGTTATAGCTAGTTTACAGATTTTTGTCAGATTTTCCAACTGCACCACGTGGTAACCCGGTTACGTGTACATATATGGATCCGTCCCATGTGATTAGATATAGTTCCCCATGCAATACAGTTGATCTCCTTGCTTTTCCATCATTAAAGCACTAGTTATCCCCATTCCCTCCCAGCCCTCCCCCCCCCCTCCCCCGCCCCCTTGGCAACCACAAGTCTATTCCCCAAGTTCGTGATTTTCTTTTCTGTTGAGATGTTCATTTGTGCACTGTTTTAGACTCCAGTTATAAGAGATTTCATATGACATCTGTCTTTCTCCTTCTGACTTGCTTCACTCAGTATGAGGGTTTCTAATTCCATCCACGTTGCTGCGAATGACATTATTTTATCCTTTTTTATGGCTGAATAGTATTCCATCGTGTATATACACCACATCTTCCTAATCCAGTCATCTGTCGATGGACATTTGGGTTGTTTCCATGTCTTGGCTATTGTGAATAGTGCTGCAGTAAACATGCGTGTGCAAGTGTCTTTCTCCAGGAAATTTTTGTCTGGATATATGCCCAAGAGTGGGATTGCTGGGTCATATGGTAATTCTATGTAGAGTTTTCTAAGGTACCTCCACAC
>PVHT020000077.1:17604929-17638052 GCA_004024745.2 Catagonus wagneri | reverse complement strand
AATTTTTCTATTGTGTCATTTAGGATCTCTGTTGCCTTACTGATTTTGTGCCTAGAGGATCTGTATTATGGATAATTTCAAGCTCTCAGCATGAGGTGACAGAAAGCAGATTTGGGAAGAGATGGCATTACATAGTATTTCTCCCATACAGATACGATAGATATAACTTAAGGAGCATAAATTAACAGGAACATACACTGACAGTTTGAACTTTGAGTTTTCTGTAAAGTGGTAGTTGGATCTAGAAACTTGATTGGGTTAAGGTTTGTTTTATTTATTTCTGATCAGCTTATGTCATTGATAGTATCATTCCATCCCACACTGTCCATTGGTGCATATATATTGGCGTTGCCCTAAATATTTACCGGCCTGAAAGTAAAAGGACAGCTATAAATGATTTATTGAACATTATTTTGAGATAATGAGTCTATAAAAACAGGTAAATCTAGTTGGTATTTGTAGGGATGTTATATTATGACCATAATCTTCTCGAGAAGTAACATTACTGACCACAGTGATTCTGACTCTGGAATCTTGGCAGTAGAGTTAGAGAAGATGATGTACTTTCTAGTCATTGGTGATCTAGTAGAACAATCTAATGCCTTTTAACACGTGTTGCTCAGTGTTGAGGTTAAGGGATTGAAGCTATGACCTTTAGATGTCTTTATTTTTAAGGTAAAAGAAATAGTACTGCATTTCCTTGTTGCCCTTCAGCAGGAAATACTGAAAAGGCTTGTGGAGTGGTGGTGCTTTTACAGTAGTGTTTTCACTTTTGGGTGCCTCTGGGGTATCCTCCGTGTCTCGGCCTTGGTGTCTTTATGAGTAGAATTTTTGACTCAGCCATTTCTGTTCCTGGGAGTCTCCATCTCCCCATCCTGCCTTTCACTCCTGAGTATTATTGCCCAGTTCCTCTATGGCTTTGCTCTGGCTTACAACTCTTAGACAGTCTTTTCTCCTTTGCCTTCCAGGATTGACACCACCACCTTCTAGGCCCTAACCCTCAATGGATACATACAAACTGGTATACTCTCATTCTTTTTCTGTCACAGATTACCCTAGGGTTTTTTTGTTTTTTTTTTTTTTTTTTTTTTTGCCATGTCTGTGGCATGCAGAAGGGGTCAAACCCATGCCATAGCGGCAACATGAGCCATAGCAGTGACAATGCTAGGTCCTTAACCCATTGAGCCACCAGGGAACTCCTACCTTAACTTCTAATATGAAAATTCTATGGGTATTCTGTGAGGGACTGCTGATTTAATAGGAGGCAGTGAAGGCCAGGGGCAGCATCCACTTTAAAGGGAAGGATTTGGAAGAAATGAAGAGATCTGAGTGTCTGGGGAAATAGGTTTGGGATCATCCAGCACCCATGACTGGGCCCTGAACAGAGAGCAAATATTCAAGAGACACAGGAAGAAGGATGACTGAGCAAGTCGTGTGCATTTTGCCTTACTGACTTTGGAGTCAAGTTTAGGGAAATATGCCAATTTTATGAAAATATGTAGGGTTCTATAAATTTCCTGGCATTTTACCCAAAGGACATGATTCCAAATCTCACTTACTGGTTGGGAATATTGGAGAGAAGCAGAGGGATTGATACAGAGTCTGTCAACCTGGACTCTCAGTGGCTCTGGGGCTAGTAGTGCTCTCTACATGGCTTTGAGGGCTGCAGGCATAGGCGAGAGCTGTTACCGAGCACCACTGTTGTTCATGTCTGAGTCAACTCTCTGAGTCCCCACCTACCAGCAGCTTAGCTCTTTTATACTTTGGAGTTGAAAGTAATTTTCAAGGTGCATACTAATGATTTGTAGCATTCTCACAATGGCTAGGCCCATGGACATCTTTTTAAATTATTATTAACTGACAACTCAACCCAGAATTCGGAGTACAGGTGTAGGGTGAACAGTACTGATACTCTGCCCAGAACTCTTCAAAATCCTTTTAACCATCTACATGTTCCCCTCCTGAGTTCTGTGTTATTTTGCTTTGACAAGCCCACACTTGAGACTGATTATCTTCAGAGGTCAACCCTAGGACCATCAGAGCCACAGGTGAAGACTTTGGGCACAAGTGCAAAAAGCTTCAAGTGTCTGTGACAGAAGCCCTTAGCCAGTGACAGTCTGGTATAGGAGCTGAAAAGTCCAGCTTTCTAGTCTCTAATTGGGAGAAACTCTGAATAGACTTCAGGAGTTGTGTAGGATCCAGCTGAAGCTACCTTCTGGGACTTTGCCTGCAGTGACATCCTTGTTTAGCTGCTACTTCTTCTTCTTCCCTTTTCTTATTTCCTTCACTCTCATCTTGGTTTTTCCTGGGAGAATTTTTTAATGAGTTATCTATACATGAATTCTTATGTCAGGGTCTGGTTCTGGGGAATCGGTGTAAGATAAAGGGCCACACTGACCTTTCAAATAGTTGCTATGGTGCAGGACTCTCTGTCCTTCCTGACTTCATTCTTCCTGACTTAGACCTCAGGACCGGTCATGGGTTCTGACCTTGATAATGCCACGGTCTTCTTACTTCTCTTGACTGGGACCACAGACCTCTCAGGCCTAAGATCCTGCTGATTTGACTGGATCTCTATATCCTTTCTTATTCTTGCCAGTTTCCCTTCTTAAAATTAGAATTTTCTCCTCTATTCCTCAACTGCTTAGGAAAATTCTTCCATGGATGGACAGAATCCAAGGAAACCCTTTTGCTTTCAGCTGGTTCCTACACATTTGACCATTGCCCAGAGTCACCACAGCTGAGACCTGCTTTTTTGGTTTGAACCCTCCCATACTGATGATTTCTAGAATCATGGTCAAATTGGTGAGATCCTGGACATATTCTATGGTGGCCATTGCTGGGCTGGCCTCAGAGGACAGATCTATCTGCTTAGCCTCTATTCTGTCCCACGGGGTTTCTTCTGCCTCCCAGCTGGCTGGGTGGTAGACCTCCACACATGGCCCCTGGTAAGTAAACTCGTGAAGACAGCAGCTCTATCTCTTGTCTATTTTAACTATTAAATCCCTAGTATTTATTTCAGAGGCAAGCTTAGTTAATAAGTATTGAATGAATTAATAAATGAATGTTCAGCTAAGTTATGGTGTAAGATTCTATCACCTCCCACATTTCTTTCTTGGCATGGTCAAAACCCTGCTGCTGATACTTTAATACAATTTAGGATGTGCCCAACAGGGTAGACAAAATGGCTTTGGCAGAGGATACTCAAAAAATGATGTACATGTACGTACGCAAGTGCCATTTTCAAGGCAGCATTGTGTGGGATAATGGGCTCTGGGTGAGTCAGTTCTCAGATTCCTGTTCTATCACTTTTTAATAATAAGTACTAATATTTACACTTTGTCACTATGTGCCAGGGAGTGTCCTAAATGCTTTTCTTAAAATAATTCATTGTTTAAAACCTCACTACAACCCTATGAGGTAGATAATATTATTGCCACCCCCATTTCAGAGCTAAGGAAATGAAGGCTAATTGGCTCCACGGGTGGTAGCAAAATGGAGATTTGAACCGGGGAGCTCTGCCACCAGGGACTATGCACTTAATTTCTGTAATACCCACCCAGTAGTGATGTGACTTTGCCTGGACTACGTGGAATAATATAAGTAAAGGCTTTTAGCAGGAAGTGGTTCATGGTAGGAGTGTTATGAATGCAGGGGAGAAAGGCAGAACTTCTGTCTCCTACTTTTTTCCTCTTAGCCTATCTGTATTTTATCGTTTCAATTAATCTTTTATTTCAGAAAAATCAAAATACCTAATTATTTTCAAGAATAAAGAGATTAATATAATGAACCCTCACGTATTCTTCTTGAAGTTTCAATAAATACGAATTCATAGATACTCTGGCCCCATCTATACCTCTTCCTCCACTATTTTGAAGTAAATCCCCCATACCATATGATTTCATCCATGAATATTTTAGGATATATCTCTAAAGATAAGAACTCTTTAAAAACACATAATCAAAATATCATTCTTATATTAAAAATAACTAAAAGTAATTCCTTGACATTATTGGGTGTCTCAGCCATGTTTACATTTCCCAGTTGTTTAACATACACTTCTTTTTCTTGTCTACACAAGTTTGTATGAAGAAGGATTAAAAATAAGGTCTATAAATTGCAATAGGTTGCTAGGTCTTTTAAGTTTCTTTTTATCTATAGTTTTCCTTCTCCACAATTTTCCCTCTAGTAATTTGGTTGGGAAAGAACTGCATTGTGTGTCGTATGGGTTTCCCTGGAAATTCTTCCTCAGCATGGATGATCGCGTTTTCATGATGATGTTTACTTTGTTCCCCTCTTTCCTGTTTTTCTTATAGACTGACAGTTGTAGAAGCTTGGTCAGATTCAGGTTTAATTTTGTTTGTCTTTTGGCAAGACTATTTAATAGGTGGAGATGTCTGTACTGCTTGCAGGATATTTCTGATATTTCTCTTTTTAGCATGTTGGTTGTCATCGATTATTATGCCTAGATCCAGTCATTCAGGGTTGCAAAGGGTGCTATTCCACTTATTATATGGAAGACTTTTATGTAGAGAGACTTTCCTAATTAACTGTTTGTTGAATCTAAGGTATAGTTCTTTTAGCGGAGACAGAATAAATGTGTGATTTCTCTTTATCATTTTTTAAATAATGTATTGGCTCCTGATTATGGATTCAAACAAGTCCATTTCAACACCTTTTTAAAAGATAAACACTTCAAATTTGTAGAAAAGTTGACAGAGTATGCTCCTTACCTAGATGTACCAGTTAAAATTTCTCCACATCTGTCTTATCTTTCCCTCTCTGTATGCAGAACCTCCTTAAAAGTAAGTTGCATACACCAAGACAGTGCATCTCAAAGTGTTTCAGCATATAGTTCCTTGAAACAAGAACACTTTTCTATACTTTTCTGCAATACTGTTTTTATAAGAAATATGTTTAACATGAATATAGTATGCAACAGTTAATCCACATTCAAATTGCTTGTTGCCCCAACAGTGCCCTTTAAAACTCTCTTTTAAAAATCTGAGAACTGGAGTTCCCATTGTGGTGCAGCAGAAACGAATCTGACTAGGAACCATGAGGACACAGGTTTGATCCCTGGCCTCGCTCAGTGGGTTAAGGATCTGGCATTGTCATGAGCTGTGGTGTAGGTCACAGATGTGGTTTGGATCTGATATTGCTGTGGCTCTGGCATAGGCCGGCAGTGACAGCTCTAATTGGCCCCCTAGACTGGGAACCTCCGTATGCCACAGGTGGGGCCTAAAAAGACAAAAACAAAACAAAACAAAACAAATCCAAGAACCAGTGAGAGATCATGCATACTATTTCATCATGTTCTGTTAGTCTTTTTTTATTCTCTGAGTTGTTTCCATTTGGTGAGATAGAAACCTGACCCAGAGCCCATTATCTTGCATTATGCTGCCTGGGGGGCCATGTATATATATCATTTATATTACATAAGTAATGCTGTTTACTTCTCATTGCATCGTATCAGGAGACCTATAGTGTCAGTTTGTCCCAGCACTGGTGATGTAAAACTTGATTCTTTGGTTAAGTTGAAGTGTGTCTAGCAGCACACTTCAAGGTGAATTTGTATTGTGCAATAGCAGAGGACATTTCAAAGTGAGTAGTGAATAGCACAATAGCAAAAAGAATTTTCCTTTTCTAACTAGTACATAATACGTGGAATAGCATTTTCAAATTGTTTGGACCTTTTGCCCTCCCTAGAGGTGTGAGCATCCACTTCTGATCTTGCCTGAACCAATTGTTATACTGGTGGTTGCAAACTGGTGATTTTTCTAATGCTATTTTGGCTCCTGTAGCTTATATTCTGTGAAAAAGAGCTTTCTTTACTCCCCCATTTTTTTGAGTAACACTATGGATTCTTTTTTTGATTCAGTGTATTTTAATCTGTTAACATTGTCATTTGTTTTCATGTTTAAATTGTCCCAAATTTGGCCTCTGTGAGCTCCTTGGAGAGGATGCCTGTGCTCTCCATTTCTTCAAGCCCTTCCTTGCTTTCTGGCACAGCTAGATATTCCGGTTCACCTGTCCCCCAGCACTTGCGTCAGCAGCTTCTTCTAGGAGCCCTGATTCTTTTCTGTGAATAAGAGTCATTAGAAGCGGTGATATGGGTGCCAAGCATGCTTACTGCTATTGAAATGTCATTACTTCAGGCCCTTTCAGTAGGAAAAGCTGAGAGATTATCTTTCTTTTCTTTTTTTGTTAAACTAGTACTTCATATTAAGCAATCCCAGGGCTCCTTACCTTTTCCTACTCTGTATTTCTAGTTTCCTTCTACCATACTGAGAACCTTGGTTCTGAACACAGTAATTGTTTTCATTCTATTTCATAATATTCATAAAAGTTTCCAGAATTATCAGATCAGTACCTCTTTCAACAACAAATCTATAGTATTTTTGTTTGTTTTTTTGTCTTTTTAAGGCCGCCCCTATGGAAGTTCCCAGGGGTCGAATCAGAGCTGCAGCTGCTGACCTACGTCACAGCCATAGCAATGTCAGATCTGAGCTGAGTCTGTGACCTACACCACAGCTCACGGCATCACTGTATCTTTTACCCACTGAGGGGGGCCAGGGAGTAAACCCGCATCCTCATGGATACTAGTCAGGTTTGTTACTGCTAAGCCACAGTGGGAACTCCAGCAAATCTATTGTAAAGGTCAAACATTTCTTTGTAATTTTTTAGTTTGGCCCTTATACTTATCTCCCACTAAAATAAGGTTTCTCAACCCGGACACCGCTGACACTTTTGGCTTGATAATTCTTTGTTGTAGAGGACTGTTCTGTGCATTGTAGGATGTATAGCGCCATCCTGGCCTCTAGATATTGGGTTCCTGTAGTCCCTCCTCAACCACCAGTAGGGGTAATAAAAAATGTCTATAGACATCATTAAATGTCCCCTTGAAGGGGGGGCAAAAATCACCCGCCATTGAAAACCACTTCACAAAGAGAGTACCTACTATTTTCAAAAGCTAGTTAAGTTTATTATGCTGTTTTATTATCAATTTGATATACAGTTATATTATCATTTTGATGTTGATTTTTTTTCTATTTGTGTTCTGCCTTAGCATTTTGCCTTTCTTTTATCATTTTAAAATTAAATATAATTTTCTGAATAAGTTAAACATCTACTGGTTCAGAAATAAAAACTACATACAGAAAAGATAAATGCAGTAAAGTCTCATTCGTTCCCATCCCTATCCCTGCCATTCTGTCTGCTCACCGTCTACAGGTTACTGTTTTCATTAATTTCTGATTTATCTTGGGAGTTCCCTGCTGGCCTAGTAGTTAGGATTTGGCGCTTTCACTGCTGCGGCCCAGGTTCAATCCTTGGGAACTGAGATCTCACATCAAGCAGATGTATGCCATGGCCTATATCTATCTATCTATCTATCTACCTACCTACCTATCTATCTATCTATCTATCTTGTTTATCTTTCTTTCAAAAACTATAGCATGTTATATAATCTCTTTGCAACTTGATTTCTCCGTTTAAAAATGTATCCTGGATATCATTCCAAAACAATTCGTACATCTTCCTCACCTTTTTTTTAGCTGCTTATTACTACTCTGTTTGTGTGGCTGTTCCCCAGTTTATTCCTTTATCTCTTAGGGATGAGCATTGAGGTTGTTTCTAGCATTTTGATAATACAAGTAATTTCACAGTGAATAAGCTTGTACATATGTTGTTTTGGATTTCTGAAGATGTGCCTTTGAGATAAATCCCTAGAAATGGAATTGTTGGATCAAAGGGTAAATGCATATGTAGTTTTGTTAAAGATTGCTAAATTCTCCTTCATGGGTTTATACTATTTTCCAATCTCACCGGCCAGTTGTGGAGAATGTGTTGTCAAGCTCTGAATTTGTGCCAATCTAATAGGTAAGAAAGTACGTCAGTATAGAATTAGTGCAGTGTTGAATTTTACTTTTTTATTATGAGTAAAATTGAACATCTTTGCATGTGTTTATATTTTTGTGTCCATTTATATCATGAACGTGAACTATTTATCTTTTGCTCATTCCACCTTAGGTTTTTGGTTATTTCTTTCTTGGCATTTTCATCTGTACAAATATTAATATATTAGGTAGATTAGGTCTTTAGTTGTGATACAGGTTTCAAATATTTTCTCCTAATTTGGCATTAGTCTTTCCATTTTACTTATGAATTTTATGCCATGCCAGGTTTAGATAAGCCTTCCAATGTATTTTTTCATGTCTGGATTTGAATCATAATTAGGTTTTCCCTACATCAGAAAACTATCATTATAAAGATAGTTACCCATGTTTCCTTCTACTGCTTGTAGTATTTCATGTTTTACATTTAAATCTCTAATATCTTTTAAATTCATTCTAGTGTACAAATCTAGCTTTACCATTTTCCAAATAGGGTCACATTTTCCTCAACATAATTTAAAAGGAAATATTTCTTGGCTCTATTGATTTGTGATATCACCTTTATCATATATTTGCGTCTGCTCTATTTCATGGTCTGTATCTATATTTATATTGTAGTATAACACTTTCTTAATTATAGAGGCTTTATAGTGTGATTTAAATCTGCTATGGCTAGTCTTCTCTGTCTCCACATTTCTCTTTTTTCCCCCCCGAGCTGTTCTCAAATTTTTTTTTAAGTATAAATTTTAGAACCAATTTGACTCCAGCAAAGGTTTATTGGTATTTTTATTGGGGTTGCATCAAATTTATATATTTAGTGAAGGAGAGCTGATCAAGTGTCAAGTGTTGAGTATCCTATCCAAGAGAAAGGGAAATCTTTCCATTTTTTGAAGTATATTTTTGTGTTTTCCAGGAGTAATTTAGAGCTTTACAATTTTTCTCATGTAAGTTTCACATATTACTTGTTAACCTTACTACTAATTATTTTATCTTTTTTGTAACTTCCGAAAAACATTATATTTTCTTACTAGTTATAGTTTGTATATCTGAAGGCCATTGAGTTTTTATGTTAATTTTATATCCTGATAATCTTACTAAATTATTTTATTTCATCTTATTACTGAATAGCTAAGGTTTTCCAGAGATTCCATCATATCACCTACAAATAGAGATAATTTAATTTTATTTTAAAAATTTTATGTCATGTCTATCTGGAATGTTCTGTCCTTTGGTACTCTCCAATGCTTGCTGTTATTATGAACTCAAGTTATCTTTGTCTTTTCTTTTTCCATAAGATAGTACCTGAATGGACATAAGTATGACATACTGCAGGCTCTATAGCCCCCTGGGCGTGATCCTAGAGACAACATTCCAGAAAACAAGGAGTGTGTCCGTATGTTCCCAGTTGAAGCTTCACTTCCAAATCTGGTTTTCTGCTGCATTTTTAGGTTATTCTTGGGCACACCTAAACTTCTACTTTAGCTCTAACTTTTCTTTCTCCTCCCACCTTCGTATCACATCATCTGCCAGTTCATGC
Source organism: Catagonus wagneri (assembly GCA_004024745.2). Classification (NCBI taxonomy): domain Eukaryota; kingdom Metazoa; phylum Chordata; class Mammalia; order Artiodactyla; family Tayassuidae; genus Catagonus; species Catagonus wagneri. The sequence goes on along the minus strand of PVHT020000077.1, from coordinate 17,628,620 downwards.
AGATTTCACTTCAACAAACTTTCTTCCTTTTCTCTACTTCCAATGGCTGGTCCACTTGATAGGTGCAAAAGCCTGTCAGGCTACCCATTGCTTCAGTTAGAGACCTTTAAAGGGCCATTCCAGCTTTAGAATCTCATCTGGGGTTGGCTCAAGTCCTCTGGTGCAACTGCATTTGAGTTGAACTTTTCTCTCTGTTCGATCCTAACTTTCTCACTGCCTGAAAGATTTCTTGGAGCACCCCTCAGTAAACTTCATACATAGACATCTCAGAGTCTCAGTATGATTCCTGAAGAATCCCACCTGTGACATCTCCTTTTCACACCTGCTTCTACACCCAGGTGGATGTAGACCCCCACTATTTCTTAGAATATTGCAAAAGCTTTATAACTGGCTACTCTTCTCACTGGCACCCCTTCTATAATTAAGCACTTGTAGACAGATTATTTATCCTAAAGCATAGCTCAAGTCACACTGTTTTCCTGATCAAAAACCTTGGAGGCTCTTCCGTTGCTTTAATTAGGTTCTTACTTCTTTATTGTGACCTTCTAGTGCCTTCCTCATCTAGCTTCCACTATTTCTATCTGTCATCCTCTATTCCTGGATCAGGATTCCATTTAAATTTGGCTACTTGCTATTCTCTGAATCTACCACAAATATCTCTCCTTCCTACATCTGTTTCAATTTTCTCTCCTCTGTTCTCTCTTCCTTATTAAATTCCAACTGTATTTCAAGGTCCATTTCAAACACCACATTCTCCATGAAGATTTTCTTTATATCTCAGTCAAGTATCATCTCTCGCTCATTAGTTATCCCAGTGCAGTTTGTACTTACTGATACCTTCCTGACTGCATTGACTTGAGTGCTTATTTCACCTTTTTATTTCTCCTCCCCATTACACCGGCACTGAGGGAATATAGTTTTCAGAACAAGATTTTTAGCTAAATCATCTTTGTATTGCTTCAAACAACAAGAACAATCCTTAATACTGGAGTTCAATAAGTTATTAATAAATTCAATGGAATGTTTGACATTTGCACAAATGGCTTTTTGTATATCCAACTGAAAATTTAGGGGGCGGAGGGCAATATTTAATTGAGATTCTTTAAAAATCAAAATCTTATTTACAGTGTCTTTCCAAGTGTAATTTTTATTGTGAGAAGATCCCTGAGTTTTCCTTTTAAAAAGTTTCTAAACTTTAGCATAGAATTGTGGCAGCATAGAGTAAGGGCCATATCCTGTTAGGTGTGGGCAAACAGTGTAACTAGGAATTTCTCAGGGTGGAGAGGAGAACCATGAGACCATGTAATCAGATGATGTGACATCAGATCCATGGTAAATTCAAAACACAGCTGTGGAGAAGAAATCTGTAACTGACCATAAGTCTCTTTCTCTTCTGTTTCCATCTGCCAGTTGTGGCGGTGTGGGTTTTAGTTTTCTTATTTATGGGCAGTTTCACCCTTATCAAGATAGAGCTTTTATTTTTCCATGCCTCTTAGGCTCATTTTATTCACTAACATTTCTTTCTCAACCAAATGAGAATATTGATGTTTTCCAAAGCACTCTTGATTGATATTTGATATTGCCCATAATACTGCAATTAATATGGTGAAAGTGGGACACTAATTAAAAATAAATTTTTGGTATTAAAAATAATATTTATGTAGGCAATCTGTAGAGAGAATGAAATAAAATTGAGGAGGCATCATATACCTCAAGATACACTTTAAATTTTATCCATCTGTTTATGTCATCCTATTTCTCAGAGTAAGCTAGCTACAAATAGTATGGTACTAAAATGTTAACTTCTCCTTTTGGGGGATAGAGGTTGAGTTTTCAACGAGCTGAGTGTGGTTATGGTTGGATAGAACAGTTGTGTTTACATAGAATCTTTCATTGAGAGAACTTTGAGTGCTTCATAAGCCTTGCCTCATGAATCCTTCCAGCATCCTTAGGAGGTGAATGAAGTTATTGTTCCCATTTAACCAATGGAAAAATTAGAAAAGAGAAGGTTTGAATTTCATATTCATCAGTGACCATACAAATATGACCTGCATAGATAGCCTTTTGATTCTTGATGCTATATCTATACTTGTATAAATGATATCTCCCTGTTCTAATTTTAAGCTATTGTCATTTTTCTTTGCTTTTGCATTAGGCTGTTTGAAACTTATCACATGGAAACTTTTCATAAATATTCTGCATTATGAGATATCATCTTTAAACTTTTGGTATTGTAGTAGTCCTTCTGGAACAGGACTTTGTTGTACCCCACTTATCTGGAGGTTGCTTCTCAGTTGCTTTAGCCACCAGGAATGCAGGCGCAATCCCAAATTTGAACTAAGACTGGTCCTAGGTGGGGAATTGCTGTCACAAAGCCCATGAGCCTTGCATTGTAGAAGTTAGCACTAGTCAATCACTCAGGCAATATGTGTGGAGTAAAGCAAACAATAACAGGATACCAGTCTGCTGATACCAGTAAGGAAATGACACTTGAAAAAGGAGCTTCTAAAAAGCAATCTGCTATGGCTAGCAAGAGTATATAAAGGATTGTGAACAGTCTCAGAAAAAAAAAAAAAAGCATTGTTTAGGTGATAACAGCCTAGTAATTGAATCTTGTTTCTAGTTGTTTTTCACAATAGTTCAAAGTGTTCTCTTACATAGCTCTGAGACAAGGAACAAAATGGCAGTGGTAATAAGTAAGGTTAATTTGTTGTACCAGTTGTTCTTAGTGAGATTCAATTAGAATTAAGTTTATTTTATATCTCTATAAGGGATTTATAATTCTCTTAAAGACTAATATCAGAAATTGTTAAAAAAAAAAAAAGGATTCCTGAAGTAATATAAATCAGGAAATGAAGAGCTCCTCTTCACCCTCCACAAGAGAATGCATTGACTTTTATCTATTGTAAGTCTGGAGTCTGAGCCAGTCAGTGAGGGAGATGTATACAATTGTCAGAGGGTCTTGGCATTGCTGCTAATCATCTGTTGACAGCAACATCTGGTGATGGCAACAGAAGTGAGAAGTATCAGAGAAGGCGGCATGGGGGCCTTACTGAGCTACTGCAGTAAGGGTAGTAAAATGGGTACCAGTCAGGCTCCCATTAGTGGACTTTTGGTGAATTCTAGGCTCTAGATTTTATGGACTCTACTTGGTGTGGAATAAAGATGAAAAAGGGTTCAGTTTGATGATCTCCTTTTTAGGTATACATAAACTTATTCCAAGGAGAAAGTCTGATTGTACCCTTTCTATACAAAACAAACCCTTTCTATAATCCTGCATCTGAGTCTTTAAAATCACAGAATATTTTGGATCCAGTGTTCATTATATCATTTGTCAGTGTAGCAAATAATTTCTGGGTCTCACAGTTCTTGAAAAACATGTTTTGGAGATTCTGTGTAACATTCTGGGTGGGGTGGTTTTTCAAAGGCTCAATTTTAAACACAAAGCAGAGCTGTAAGACCAGTGATTAGTATTGATGCAACAACTTCCCAGCTATGCTGAATATGCAGTGTTCCAAATGCTCTAAGCCCATGCTGGCCTGACATATCTCTCATGATATGTTGACAGAAGAGGGCTAAATCGTGTGTGCTACACATTTATAATCTTTATCCAAACAAATTCAGTTTCTGAAAAAGTTATCTGATAATGAGAATCTACATATATTTCTCTTTTGAAAAATTATGGTATAGTTCATAGATATAAAATAAGAAATATAAAGTATAAATCATAATAATAAAATTTATACCCCTGTGTTTACCATCTAAGAGAGAAAACATTTCTTATCATTTTGAAGCTGCTCTATAATTATTTTAATTATTTCTCACTCCAGAGGTAACCACTATCTTGACTTTCGTATTTGTCATTTTCATCTTTTTCCTTACAGTTTATATATATGCACATACATATATATATATGATATATATAATACATATAAAGTTGTATTTTATATATATGGCAAAATGATATATGTATATGGTGACACATATATGGTAAAACATAATTGACAAAACTGTAAGGAAAAGATATATACATATACACATAAACATACATATATATATATATGCTTAACAAAGTAGTTTTTATAAAGTTTCAACTCTGTATGAAAAATACAGTGTTTTATGCCTTTTATGATTTGCTCATTTGTTTAGAATTTTTTTTTGTGAGATTCACTCAAATGCATTGTAACTCATTAATTTTCTCTGTTGTAGAGTATTCAGTTGCATAAACATACCACAGGTTATCTGTTTACTTCCTTTTTGACTTATATCCAGGTTGTTGCAGCCTCTCGGGAACATTCTTGTGTATGATGTGTCCTGGTGTTCACATGCAAGATTTTCTCTAGAAAATAAAAGTAGAATATGCACACCTGCAACTTTGGCTAGATAGTGCCAAATAGTTTTCCAAAATCAGCCAGTCAGTTTATACTCCCACCCAGAGTGGCTCATAGTTCCCCTTGCTCCATATACTCTCCAATTTGGGGGATAGTTAGACTTTCCAGTAGGTGTGAACTGGTATCTTGTAGTGGATTTAGTATTATTTTCCTTTGTTTCTAAAAAAGTTGAGCTTCTGAATATATGTTTATGCTTTGGTTAAATGTCTGTTCATTTTGTGTGTCCTTTTTGTTATTGGGTTGTTAACTTATTCTTGTGTGTTTTTAGGTGTTCTTTTGTATATTATGGAGACAATTTTGTTTTTCATTATGTCTGTATGTTGCAGATATTTTCCGCCAGGTTGTTACCTCTTCAGTCTCTTTTGATAGTCTGTTACTTCTTTAAAATTTTTACCAAGGTAGACAAATATTTTCTACTTAGCATTTGAAGAGGGAAAAATTGGATTAATTGTAACTATATTATAATATTCAGGATTTTTATTCAGACATAATCAGAAATGGTACCTTTCTGCTAATTGTTTTAAAAGGCAAAATGGTGGGAGTTTCTGTTGTAGCTCAGTGGGTTAAGAATCTGACTAGTATCCATGAGGATGTGGGTTCAATTCTGGCCTTGCTCAGTGGGTTAAGGATCCTGCATTGCCACAAGCTGCAGGGTAAGTTGCAGATGTGGCTTGGATTTGGCGTTGCCATGGCTATGGTGTAGGCCGGCAGCTATAGCTGTCATTCAACTCCTATCCTGGAAACTTCCATATGCTGCAGGTGTGGCACCCCCAAAAAAAGGGAGGTGGGTGCAAAATGGCAGATATATTTCCTAACAGGCTTTACAACACAACCTATTGAGATGATGATATCTAGTCCTGTTTTAGTTGTGCCCATGGCAGTGACCCCAGATGCTGTAGTGACAACACCAGATCCTAAACCCACAAGAGAATTCCGATGATATTTGGTCTTAACCAAATTGGTTCCTGTATTTATTTTATTTTACTTTTGCTTTTTAGGGCTGCACCTGCAGTATATGGAGGTTACCAGGCTAGGGGTCTAATTGGAGCTGTGGCTGCTGGTTTACGCCACAGCCACAGCATCGCGGGATCTAAGCCACGTCTGCAACCTACACCACAGCTCACGGCAACACATGATCCTTAACCCAGTGAGCAAGGCCAGGGATTAAACCTGCGTCCTCATGGATGCTAGTCAAATTTCTTTCCTCTGAGCCATGATGGGAACTCTGGTTCCTGTATTTTTATTTAACTAAATCCTGTCAAAATTCTGTACATATCCAAAAAGTCTGTTGAAACAGAACAGACCAAACAAATACTAACACATCTCTCTCTTTCCTTCTAGCATCCAGTTTCTGGGAAATGTAGTCAATGCTCATCTCCCCTTATAATCACTCATTCCTTATTCTTTTGTGATCTGGCTTCTCCATGACTTGTTTGGAAACTGATCTTTCAAAAATTTCAGTGAATTTGCAGTTTCCAATTAAAGGGCCTCTTATTTATAGTTACCAGAATTAGTAAATAAAAATACAGAATTTGGAGTTCCCGTCATGGCTCTGTGGAAACAAATCCATGTGGAAACAAATCCATGAGAACACAAGTTCGATCCCTGGCCTTACTCAGTGGGTTAAGGATCCAGCGTTGCTGTGAGCTGTGGTGTAGCTTTCAGATACGGCTCAGATTTGGCGTGGCTGTGGCTGTGGCATAGGCCAATGGCTACAGCTCTGATTCAACCCCTAGCTCAGGAACCTCCATATACCGGGGGTGCGGCCCTGAAAAAGATAAGAAATAAAATAAAAATACAGAATTTGCAGTTAAATGTGAATTTCAAATAGACAAAAAAATCTTCTTAGTATGTCTCAAATGTCCCAATATGTGTCCCAAATATTTGCCCCTCAGCCTCTCTTCCCCAGACACATTCAGTAGAACACAAAGTACTATCAGTGCCTCAAGTATTTATATTAGTAATTCCCTAATAGTGACTGTAATTCTAGAGTGAAACAAAGATATGGAAATTTTGGTATCTAGTTCATGTGATACATTTATAGAACAGTGAGCTCTGATTACATTTTTTTCTAATCAAATGCTATTCCTCCAGTCTCCAGGCCTGAGATTTCCCCTCCTTTAGCTGGATTCTCTGTAGGCAGTGTGATTGGGGAAGATGATGCAGGCTAACATAAATTATCCTAGTGGGAAAAGTTAGAGCCTCAGAGAATGGCTCTAACCCAGAGAATTCATTCTGAAGACAAAAGAGAAGGTTAGGCTGAGAAGATTGGGGGGTGGGGAGGGTGGGAAAGGCTTGAAATTGTGCCTGAGGTATGCCTTTCTCTTCTTCCCTAATCCTCCATCACACAGTTTTACTCTTTACCTCACTTCTCCTATCTTCTGGAAGGAAATGCAAGAGACTAATAAACATAAACCCCAGAAATGGAAATTAAAGCAACAATAAAATATCTTGGAAGGGTTTCAAACAGGTGAGGGAATGTAGTCAAGACTTTCTAAATAGATCTACTGTTGTTTAATTTGAACTTTCAACTGCAGTAATAATTTTAAGATGTAATTTGAACTACAGATTTTCAATAACTTGGGAATGAGAGTAGTATACCATAAATAATGGCAACATTTAGCCCTTAAAAATAGCCCAGCATGTCAAAAAACAGAATTCCTAAAATCAAGAATCACTATTTCCTTTAAGTAGTACGTTTTTAGGTCTTGAAATTCCAGTCTTCATTTAAGATCCACCTTAAAAGTCATTGCCTTCTTGAAGCCTTCACCTATCTCAGTGGTCTCTATCACTGGCTCAGAGCAAGTTTGCATTTTAATTAAGTCTTTACCTTGGCTGTGTATTGCCCTTCCTTACAAGTCCCTGTCTGTTCCTGGATCATCACTTCCTTAAGGAAAGAGTTCATGCCTTGTTTGTCATTATTTCTCCAGTGTTCTTGGCACTGGATTGTGCTTAGAGACTGTTGACTTGAACCTTACTTAGCCTTTAAAGCACAGAAGAAACAATTCATTTCTCTCAGCTGGACAAGCAAGTTTCTTGTAGGACAATAAATTGTGTATGTATTAGTAAAATAAATTGGGAATACATTTTATCTCCATATTAGTAAAATAAGTTGGGAATACATTTTATCTCCAGAAGGATAACTTGATGATCTGTCTTTGAGTCCACACACAGTCAAGTTTTGGAAAATACTAAAAATTTCAAAAGAGACAGTTGTATACTTGAGAGATAAAGATGTATGTAAAAAGCGAGAGTTTAAAAAAATGCTTGACCAACGAAGCAAGGAAAGGTCATTCTAAAATCATGAGTCTTTCTCTTGTCTGAAAAGTCAGAAGACTTTTAACACTTTTTCAAGAAGAAAGTTTGAGAAACAAGGAATGTGGCCTTTCCTCCCAAGGTTTTAGCCACGTATTATCATGGAGCCCCATGTCTACATGTGGAAACTGATGACGTTAAGGAACTTGCCTAAAGGGCCACTGACTAGAGCTGGGAAAAATCTCCCAGCTTGTGCTGTAACCCGTAGACTGTGTTGACAGAAGTCAGACTCCACAGACTGTTTTGTAAGTGTAATGTTAGCATAATGTTAGCAAACAATAAAGCAACATCTGCTACAGACATGGCGGGGAAAATCAGATTTTAAAAGCACAAAATGACCTAGGAGAGAGGAGGCAAATCTGAGAAAGATGAGTCTTCAGCTTGCTAACATTTTTTATTTGAAACTTACAGTCTACGGCCATACCACCCTGAACACTGGGCTCCCGGATCTCCTCTGAAACTTACAGAAAGGTGTTACTTACAAGAGTAACTTGGGGAACATCTGAGCCACCACAGTTAGCCTGCACAGACGCCCTCTACTCCTTGCTTCTAAATAGACAGCTTTCTTGTTATTGGACATGGCCACAGCTTTTTTGAAATGATGGAGGGAAAGAGAAGGAGCTGAGTCTCACATGGAGGAAGGTGTATTGAAATAAACACTGAAAAAAAATTAGCCTGGCATTAAGGGAGTGGCTTAAGGAGTGTTCCCCATAATGTTTCTTGTGAGAAAGTAACTTTGGCATTTAGATCATTACTAGAATATTGAATTGCTACCATTGGCTTTTCACAGTTTGATTAAAATATGTGACCAAATCTTAATGCTCATTATGAAAACATGTATGGAAAATCCTTTTTCATTTAGAGGAGACAACCTAGAAGCACTGATTTTTCCACAAGGATGTGTCCCTTTGAATAGAACACAGGGACCCCAGACTTGTGCTGGTATAATTTGCTGCACAAGAACTAGAATTTTTATTTTGTTTCACATCTCCCACAAGGCTCTATTTTGCAGCCCTTTAAGCAAGAGGTGATGTGGGGACAGCGTTGTATTCATAAAGATTTCAAAGATGTGGAGGTTCCCACTGTTTGCCCTATTTTGCCACTCATGCGTTACATAGTGAGGAAGTTTCATGCATATAGCCACCTCATTAATGCTTAAAATGTTCTTATTTCCGTGCATTTATGTGTATGAGTGTATATACATACATATATTTCTGAGTGCAAATGCATACTTTTTCTAGATGGGAAGCTGAATAATCTGAATATCATTAATTATTTAAGCTTTTGATATAAAATTATAATCAGATGCCTTAAAGAATTTATTTTTAAAATATAGAATTCTTCAGGCAAAGAGAATTTCCTTTAAAATACAAAAAACACACAACAAAACAAAACAAAACAAACCCCTAAAGCAGAGCAAAATCCCAACTTAAAAGGAGTTAATGTATAAAATACAATGTGCCAGATTCTCTCTATCATCACCCACCAGATGATAGAGACAAAGCTTCCAAAGTCACAGAAAATGGACTTTGGAAGCTTTGTCAGTTCTTTCAGGCCACTAACACATTAGTGTACAAATAGCCTAAGAACTAATGTGACTATTAAAAGTGCCTAATTTACAACTTGGGGTGAGTTATCTAGTGATGGAATCTCACTCAACATAATGTTATTGCCTGAATCTCAAAAAAAAATCAGTGAATTATTTTCTTGATGAATTTAAGGCAGCAATAAGGGGAATGGGTTCCACCCACCCATCTCTCCATCATTTATTGGTTCTTTTATTTGACACATTGTTTTGAGTGACTGCTCTGAGCTAGGCGCGGTTTTATGTTCTAGTATAGAATGCTGTGTTAGACAAGTCTGTCCTGTAGGTGTCTATATTTTGGTGAGGGAGCCGGACAAATAGATGATTTCCACTAGTGCTGAGTGCTAGAAAGAAAATAAAAGTGAGGCAACTCTTTGTGGGGGGAATTAGGGAAGCCTCCTGAGGAAATAATATTTGAGCTGAACTTTGAATGGTAGAAATAAACCAACTTCGTAAAGGTCTGAGAGGTTGCATGTTCCAGGCAGTGGAAACGGTAACTTTCAGGCCTGAGGCAAGGCTGTGCCTTGTGGGACAGCCAGGCCTGTGTGCTGAGTGAGGGGGTATGAGGTGGAGGACGAGGGCCGAGAGATGGGCAGGAACTTGGCTCTATGGACCATGGTGAGGAGGCTGGCCTGCAGGGACAGAAAAAGCATTGGAGTGTTTTAAATAGGTCTCTGGCTTGATTTTTGTTTTGAAAGATCACTCTGACCGTTGTGTGGAGAAAGCGCTGTTAAGGGACAGAAATAGAAACAAGAATTTTAGATGAGAGTCTTGAGGTTTATACTAGGAGAACATCAGTGGGGTTGGAAAGAGGGATCAGTGTGTGGAATGGAATGTTTTGGAGGTAAAACCTACAGGATGTTGGGTTTAGGGGGAAAAGCAGAATCGTTGGATGTCTTTAACAGCTCTGTGCGTGGTGATTCCACTTACTGATATGGTAAATTGGAGAAGAAGCAGTTAGGGGTCAGGGAAGATGGGGTCGATGATGGGCTGGGTGAGAAGGCAGAGTTCTACTCGTTAAGTTACATTTGAGATTAAAACACTCAGGTTGAGGTGATTTTGTGGAGAAAGCAGGACTGTTTGTTGGATCATTGGATCAGAGCACTGGGGAAAACCCATGGTGCCCCCCAATAAGTCAAGGCTTTGAAAGCCCAGAGTCAGAATTCTTAAATCAGCTTCTACTGCCTTATCCTTAAAATTTTCTCTTTTTCTTTAGATTCTCACCTCTGCCTTACCTTTAAAATCCTCTTGGTTCCCCAAGAGGGATAAGTGCCTGGAGCCAATGAGTTAAGGACAATTTGGAAAGGTCAATAGACTCAACTGCAAAATAGAATTTCAGCACAGTAGCCTCACCCATCCATTCCAGTGCACCTCCCCCACTAGTCAGGTTTTTCCTAATCCGTTTTTGAACCACATGCCAATGACAAATGTGTAGGAAAGATTGCTGGTTGTACTTGTATTGCTCATCCCACTCATCCTTCCAGGAGAACAGGCTATATGTTTATAACAAACCAGTAGAATTTTGGATGGGAAATGTTTTTTTCCCCTGTTATCAGAATGTAGCCAGACTTAAAGAAGACTGGTTATCTATTAGTCACTTGGTATTCTACACATGTGGGTGGGGCTCCCCACCTGGCTCTGGCTTGCCTGAATTGTAACCAAGTTTGTCCCAATTAGGTTGTCTAAATGCTGGAGAGAGAAAGCTTTTTGGCAATTCAGAAGCCTAGTGTTTAGGCCAGAATCTTGATAGTATTGTAAATTCATAAAAAGGACAGAACGAACATCGTCTAAGACTGTAACAATGAAGTAAACTGAGTGCTTTAAAAATGAACATAACAAAAACATAAACTCAGAAATGAGCTTGGTTCTTTAAAGAATCTCGGGGGCAACAAATCGAAATCCAAACAAACAAATCCAAAGCATGCTTTTAATTCCTTTTAAAAAAAAAGTCGATTTCAGGAATGGTTTGGGTTACACATGTGAAAATTCTTTTTTTTAATTGATATTTTTCATTTTGATTGAAATTTATTTATCATGGTGGGGAAAAAAAAAATCAATCTTTAGAGAGTCCCAGACAGACCTGGGTCAAATCCAACCTATGCTACGTTCTGGGTTTATGACTTCTTTGTTCAAAGTACTTCTTGAAGTTTCATTTACTCATCTAAAAGTTGGTGAAATTATAACAGTCAATAAATATATGTATGCTTTCCTTGAATCCAGCAATTCTAGTTTGAGGAAATTTTCTGAAGTAAATGATCACAGGCATCCACAAACACTGCTCTGTGAAGAAGGCACATTTGAAACATTGAAATACTGTAATTCTTTGAGTAGATTATGCCATATCCACATACAGAAATACCAAAGAGTGAGTAAAGATGATTTTGTAGAAGAAATTTAGTGACTTGAAAACCTGTTCAGAATATACTATTATGTAAATATTTATAGACTTATAAACCATGAGATTAATTTTAGGGGAAGGAGCATATTTATATACTCACTCATAGAAAAAGACTAGACCAATTAGCATGGTAATGTCAATAGTTGTTAGATCTGAGTGGTGAGACCTTGAAGGGGGGGGTTTCGTTTCTTCTTCCTACTTTTCTAGATTTTCCAAACTTCCTTCAGTGAACATATACTTGATCTTATAATTATTAAAGAAGTATTAAAGGAGGACACTAATATCCATCTTATAGATTTGTATTGAGAACTAAATTAGGTGAGATGATTTATAAAATAAACTGAGTTTAGTGACTGACATTTAGGTGGCATTTTCCATTATTTTTACCCAATTGAATCACTCATCATGGATTTAGTTTAAAATGATTTTTGACCTAAAACAAAACCAAAAATATTACATTTCCATGGGTAAAGATTTTTCCATCTTTAAGGATATTGAAAAGAATGTATTGCAAGCGGTGAAGGCAGTTTCAAAAGAATTGTATCTGAAATGCTTTGAGCAATGGAGATGGGGGTGGGGTGGGTGCGGTGGGGGTGGACACTGAAATCAGCATTTAAATTTAAGGTGACTGACTACTTCGGGGTGTTTATTTGGTCATATAAGCTTTGTATTGTTTGTTTAAAACCTGTCATTACTATTTAGCCACAGAGGGTACCTAGATGGATAGAACAGTATCTAAGTCAAAGTGAGCAATTAGTCTGTCATGATAAATGCCCGCTCTTCTTCAGGCTGATAAAAAGTGTCTTGTCAGAGACTCTGTGTCATCCAAGAAACACTATACATGAGCCTTGCTGCCCTCTCTTAGCAACATTCTTCATCCTGTAGAAATGTAGAGGAAAGCTTTTGTGGGTATAGTTGAAAGACAGCTGTATTATCCCTCTCTCTCTTCTGGGACTGTTTATCCTCCTCCTGTGCTGGGCTCCTCCATCTCCCACACCCCCCTCCCCCAGCCCCACACTCCTTCTCTCCCTTCCCTTATGCCAAGTTCCTCCTTTTTTTTTTTTTTAAATCTCTGTTTTAGTATTTACCATAGAATATTGTGAACATTAGTTTGCTTATCTCATTTCTGCACTGGAGTTTCCTGAGAGTTCTTCTACTTTCGTGTAATCTCTCCGAGCCTTCATTTCTTCCTCTGAGTTTTTCCTTGGCAAAGGGGGAACTTAATGCCTCATTTAGAGGTGCATTGTGGGCATTCCATTGCATAATGGAAGTAGCATTTCTGGCACATGATAGGTACCCAATAAGGAAAGCTATTATAATGATCAATTATATTATTTATTTACTTTTGTACCCGTGAGGCCTGGCACAGTGCCTGATGTGCGATGGGTACAAAATAAATTTCTGGTGAATTAACGAACTAATTTATAAGTTTGTAGAATGCGGCTTAAAAGAAGACTGTCTCATTGTACTGTTTATGGATTTTGGCAACAATCTCATGTATTACCCCTTCTCATTTCTTTCCCCAAACATCCTGTCTAGTGTCCATCCTTGGTCACCATCTTTCCTTGAGAAAATGAATAGCTACCATATAGGTATAGAAAGTCTGTTGACATGTAGATGTGGCCTAGTAGAAGTAAGAGGAATTTTCTCCCTTGATCAACACCTCCTTAATCTTCATAGTTTATTGTCCAGAGACCAGTCTTTTTAGTTTTGTTAACCTCTACCTTCTCTCTAAATCCAACAACCAACTCCTGGCCACAATAATCTGATTGAGATGAAATCCACTCTACTGTTAACTCTAGATTCCATCTGATCTGTTAGTTCCAATCTAGTCACCTCTCTCATTGTTGACAAAACCTGTCAGCTCATTTGCATTCCACCTTCTTCTTTCCCCTATTTCCTTTGAGGAAGATGTTTGTGAAGTATTTTGAACCAGTTGAATCACTCTGAGTTAAATGTTATTTTTAAGCCTTTGAGGAGCAGTTGAGAGGGAGTGATTTAGGGATGTGAACCATTTCACAATAATAGCCCACAAAAACTTCAAGTTTGTGATAAGTTTCAGCATATTAAGGGACTAGAAATAAGTAGGTCACTGTTCTCAGATACAAAATACTAAGGTACTCTGTAGCAAAATGCCTCTGAAAGCAAGGGTTTATGGCACAGGTGAGTCACATAAGCCACCTGCTGCTGAAGAGAATGCTGTCCTTTCCAATATCTTCTAAACAGACTCTTTCTGCCGTTTTCTTGCCTGGATGTAGAACTTTTGTCGTCTTTTATTAGGACCACTGTCTCAATATGCTGGTCAGATTTCTTGAATCCTATCAGTCCTTGATAACAGGTAGTCAGCTGCTGTGCCATCCTCTCCACCAAAGACTGTACGGTGGGTCTAAGCAGCCTTTCAGGGGGAGCAGACCTTGGTAGGAAGATCACAGGTGAGTGGCCTCAAGATTGATTCTTTCACTTGTTTTTAGGAGCCTTCTTTGAGGCCACACTGAAAAATCCAGGAAGTCTTCCCAAATTGTTAAGAACTCAGATATTTTATCTTATCTCAACTTTTCTAGACCTTTACATTGATTGTTCCCATCTCAGTTATGCATCTAATGCTCCTGCCTCCTCCTCTACTGCTGACCCTTGTCTGTAAATCTATACCTTCTTGATTAACTGTACTATTTCATTTTGCCATCTGTATGCCCCTACCATGCTGGTTCAGGGCATTATTCCAGCAGCAGATCGTGTGCACTTAGACCGTGTTACTCTTTCTTTCTTGATTGCTTCCCTTCTTTCCTTTTAAGGTGATCAGTGAAGCTCCAAGCATAATTATAACTTAATAAGTGCTTTTTGCTGTTGCTGATGAAATGTTCTTTCATAGTTACAGACTGTACCTTCCTGTAATCCAGGTACTCTAGATCATGGAGATATAGTGGTATGTTAAAGTTGATGAAATCTGCAGTCATATCTTTGTTAGGTAATAAACTGAAAATTTGGATACTCTTTTAAACAGTTTCTTTAGGTACATTGAACCAGCTACTGTCATGGGTTGGGAGTGAAAATGAGTCCACAGTTTTCATCATGGATTGTCGAGTTTGGATAAAGACAAAAAACTTTCTAAAATGCCAGGATTCCTCCAATCTTCAGGGAAATCACCGCTCTACACATAAAGTAAAATATACCAATATATATATTTTTTTACATTGGGGGTACCAGATATTTCTCTGTGTGTATATATTTGTTTTCTTTTGTCATTCAGAATATTACAAAAATCTACCACTAAATTTTGGAGATGTTGCCACAATCACTAACTTCATAGGGAAGAAAGGCAAATTGCAATAATATGTTTCTTACTTTGTTGCTGTTATTCCTGGTAATAATTCATGGCATTGTTGAATTAGGAGTTTATATTTTATCCAAACATATCAGTAGGAACATGAGTATGGGGAATTTTAAATTAAGAGCTAGAAGGGACCCAAAAACACTTCTCTTTTCTAAACAAGGGATCAAGTGCTCAGAGAGGTGACATTTAAGTTTAGGTGGCTGACATAACCCCTCCCACTGGATTCCCAGTCTAATGCACTTTCCAGTAAATGGTGCTGCCTTTATGAGCTCTTGGCACTGAAAATAGGGCAAAACATATAGATGACGAGAAATTGCTCCCAGGTTTTACCTATTTATATAGAAGTCTTCATAGAGCTTCATTGATGCCTTTAGTTTTTACAGAGTTGCTATTGTGGACATAATTAATATGTGCTTGTGTATGTGAAACACATATGTGTGGTGCATAAAATAATGGGACACTGTAATGAAAACTTTTGTTCTAAATAATGCTGACCCATCACTAGCCTGGCCTATAGGACTCCATGGGTTAAAAGTAAAATAAAATATCATGGCATTAAGTATTTGATGTGGGGAAGGATTGTAGGTGGGAGAAAGGTGGAAAGAAAGGTTTTCAACTTTCTGTGCCTTTTGTAGGCCATGTGATTCTGGCAGTGGTGCTCTGGGTTTGGTGACAGAAAAAGGTTGCCCCTGTCTTTTCTTTTATCCTCTTATTCCCATGCCCTACCCCTCAAAATAGTTTCAGAAGTTCCTGTCTCTGGTCTAGGGGAGAAGATATTGCATCTTTCCTTAAAAGGAAAATTTATTTATTTATTTAATTTTTTATTGAGATATAGTTGCTATAGAATATTAATGTTTCATAATTTTCCGAGATTATATTCCATTCAGTTGTTATAAAATATTGGCTGTATATACCTTTGCAGCTTATTTATTTTATACATAATTATATCTATAAATTATATTTTATACATTTATATAATTTATACATTATTATACATAATTTTCCTGGATAGAAAATTTAAAAGCAAAAAAGTATTGCGGGTAATCTTTTATTGCTCTATTGCGCATTTCTTATAGGAACTAGGCTATGGTGATGGTTTGTACCTTCTTTCGAGTAAGTAAATCCCATTTGGCCTGGGCTCTGTCACCTGGCACGATTTCACGTCACCGCAGAACTACTGAAGTGAGCCTGATGCTAGTGCCTGCTCGCTTTCATCTTTGTTCCACTTTTCAGGGCAATCCATTGCCCTGAAGCACAGGTCTCCCCTTCCCAAGAGACTTCAAAATGTATCTCTCTTCCAAGCTTAGGGGAATCTTAATTTGTAATAAAATCACATGAATGAGTTGTGGTAAATTTTTGGCAGATCTAGAGAATAGTGGTTTCATTTAAACATGAATCACTAGAACAGTGTTTCCTTAACACAATTAACTCAGAACAGCCCTTATTGTTAGAATTAAGAGATTTCCTCCACAAATCTCTCTGCCTTACACAGACTTCCAGTATGGAGGTCCATGCACCATAGCACAGAAAACTGTTTTCACAAATCTTCTCTAAAACAGAATAAAGATGTGTTTCTTCTCACTGTCTTCCTGAGGAGAGCTTCTTAGGTTTTCAGAGTACTAATAGACTGATTAGGGTATTCATAAGCAAATATACCAAAGGTGAAAAAAAGGAAAAGTCAAAGAATGTCATTGCATCTGAGGGAGGTTTTTCAGTAATCAAGGAGGACCATGGGGTCTGCCGTCACTTAGCATGGAAGGCAATTTGGTTGCAGCTTTGCTAGGATGGGAGTTTAGAATGTGTACCCAGGTCCTCTTGTCCTAAACGGAACTGCCTTTGGGTGGCTATGGCAGTAGTGATCCCAGGGATACGCTCAGAGTGTGAGGTTGTAAGGGAATATCAGTGAGAACTTTGCCTTGCTGTGGCATCAGTTGTTATACAATATTGCTTCTGAGTCACATAAAGAATAACATTGTTTTCCAACACTGTTTATTTTAAAACATAGACTTGACAATGTTTAAGATGCTGAAGAAAATTGAAACACTCTTCTCTTTGAGAACTTAAAGAGAATTGGCATTCTGAATAATAACTTTAACTTTTCTCTTACAGATGAAGGTTATTAAAAGACTTTATTTTATTATTATTCTTTTTTTAATCCTTGGCCTCTTTCTTTCTGTTGCAAGTTAAGTGTTTGGTGATGAGGACAGGTAAGAGGGTGTATGACCTTATTTCATCATAGAGAAAACAGAGCTGAGTGGAGAAGGAAGGAAAAGCTTATAAATATTTTTTCTTTTTTGGGTAGGATGGACCAATTGTAAAATATCAGAGACTCATATGTTAACACATATTATGTTTCCTGTTAAGAAAAATTGTGGGAGTTCCCACTGGTGGTGCAACGAGAGATCATTGGCGTCTCTGAAATGCTGGGACAAGGTTCAATCCCTGGCCTGGCACAGTGGGTAAAGGACCCAGTGTTTCTGCAGCTGCAGTGTAGGTCACAACTATGGCTCAGATCTGATCCTTGGCCTGCGAACTCCATATGCCAAGGGGCAGCCAAAAAAGAAAACAAAAAATTGTAGTAATTGTTGAGCTCGATTCCTTCCTGTGGGATGCCTGTCACGCTGAGTAATAACCAAGGAGCTGAGTAAAGCTTGAAGTAACTATTATTCGTATAAGAAAGATTAAACCCATGAAGTGGGTTTTTTTTTAAATAACATTTATTTTTCTTTGATTAGATTAAACATATACATGATACATAGTTCAACATGACACACAATTCAAAAGAACACACAGTAAGAAGTCAATTTCTCTTCAACCTGGATCCCACAACCATCTAGCTTTTCTCCCCAAAGACAATCATTTTTATTGCTTTATTTTGCTTTTCTTGAGTTAGTCTAGTTGAGGCTTCTTTAAAACAATTTTTTTTCTCTTTTTGTGGATGAACTCTCAGCATATGGAAGTTCCCAGGCTAGGGGTCTAATCGGAGCTACAGCCACAGCAATGCCATATCTGAGCTGTGTCTGCAACCTACACCACAGCTCATGGCAACGCCAGATCCTTAACCCACTGAGCAAGGCCAGAGATCAAACCCACATCCTCAGGGATACTAGTTGGATTCGTTTCTGCTACGCCACAATGGGAACTCCTAAAAATTCTCTTTTAATCCTTCTGATAACATCAGGTCATGGGGGAGGGCTGGGTGTGCAGTACTGCACCACAACGTGACAGGTAAGTAGAGCCCACCCCATTTTCCAGGTGAGGAAAAATGTGATTCCAGGAAATTGTGTGATTTGCTTGGTCAGACAGGTTTTTACTGGTGGAACCAGAATTCCCACCCAGACTGTTCAGGTCCCCAGCTTTACTCTTTCTACCGTGCAGCTGTGCCTGATTAACACAGAGGTCTCCTTGGCACCAATTAACCTTCTCCAGTGTGCGTAAAAATTAGTTTTCCTCTTTTGAAATAATGCTCCAAAACAGCTTATAAGGAAACTTTAATGTTTTACTAACAATGTCCAGAGTTCCAACAACACATTGGCTGCACAATACAGATACACATGGGCCCACAGTCATTCATGATCTCCTCGTGTCTCCCTGCCCAGCTCTCATGGCAGGTTTAACTGTTGCCATGATTCACAAATATTCTCAGGATTGTTTCTTCTATTCAGCCACAGGAAAACATTAAGAAAGGAAGTGATTTAAGACAGACTTGTTGCAAGTGCCAGCTATTTGGTCATCATTGTTGGTGGATTTTATCTGCAAACTTGCCCACCCCCGGCACTCCATTTCATCCTTAAGGTAGTGCTTCTGGCATCAACAACCACCAGATCTGATGTTGTCAGGAATCTATTGGTTTCCAGTTGTGTCTCAATGGTTTGAGCATTCTTACTTGTGCATGGTATGCTTTGGTTCTACATGGCCCAGTTTCTTTGAAGTGCTCTGCAAATTAGGCCGTGATAGATGGCCAGCATTTATTTTAGACTCATTTTTAAAACTGTGATCATAAATAGTTTCTGAAGTGTTCATGGGAGGACACACTGTTATAATTTGTATCACTGTGTCACTTTGGAATGTCATTAATAACTGGTTTGCATTATTTGTATACTACCCCACCTCTCCAAAATTAATAATTTTGGCTTTCTTTTTAGTCTGGGTACATAATTCTGAAAATGACCAATGAGAGAAGGAATACTTTCTCTCTCTCTTTTTTTTTTTTTCTTTTTAAGGCTCTACATGTGGCTTATGGAAGTTCCCAGGCCAGGGGTCAAATTGGAGCTGCAGCTGCAGCCTATGCAAGATCCTTAACCCACTGAGTGAGGCTGGGATTGAACTCGCATCCTCAGAGAGACAACATCAGGTTATCAACCCACTGAGCCACAAGAGGAACTGCAGGAGTACTCTTTCCAAAGAGATTCTTTCTGAGCATAGGCTTTTATCATCTGTATTCACAAAGAGTGAAGTGGTCTGCCATTTGTTCCTGATCCTGAAGCCTGAAACATTCCTTGTATCTCAAAATGGGCACCTAAAAATCAAGGCCCATAACTATCAATATATGTAAGATGTACTCTTTTTCTTGTTATATTAAAAGCACAGAAACATGCCTGACCCAGATTAGTATTTCTCAGGATTAGAATGAATAAGCCTTTAAATTGCTTTGTAACTGTATCAAAGTTAATTGAAATACACTATTAAATTTTTTCTTTTCTCGGTTATATAAGAAAGAATGTACTTGAGAGTAATATCCCTCATTTGCAATATAAAAAGAGAAATTGTGTGTAGCATTTCAATGCTCCTTCTTTAGGCAGGAAACATGCCTGAAGGTGACACAGAATTTGTCATAGAAACATAGACTGCAAGTCATTGGTGGTTGATGCTGGGCAATGCTTGAGACCCACTGATGTGCTGCCATGGAACCAGAGTCTTGGGGGAGAGGCAAAGACCACCTTCACCATTGGAGCCACATCGTTGATTGTGGTGTAGTGGCTCTGGTCTCTGCACACAGGACAAAGCATTTCCAAGCATGCTTTGGTAGGATGTTTATGCCAGCTGTTATGGACTGGGTCTCCTCAAAACTCATATGCTGGAGCCCTCCCTCCAAATGTGATGGTATTTACAGGTGGGCCTTCGGGAGTTAATTAGGTTTAGATGAGGCTGTAAGGGAGGAGCCCTCTGATGGCATTGGTGCCCTAATAAGAAGAGAGAAACTAGAGCTTTCTCTCTCAACACTGTGAGGACACAGTGAGAAGGCAGCTGTCTGCAAGCCAGGATGAGGACCCTCAATGGGGAACTGAATCATCTGTCACCTTCTTTTTGGACCTCCCAGCCTCCAGAACTAAATTATGTAAATTAACTAAATAAATCCATGTTAATTCTGCTATCCAGTCTATGGCCTTCTGTGATGGTAGCCTGAGCTGAAAAAAACACCAGCATACTTTAATGCTACCTGACACTGAATTTTTCACTTATCATTTTATCTTTTTACTCAGAACTGCTGTTTGCTTTGATCTGGGACAGTTCTTGCTTGTAACTTTGAGAGGCTATTAGGTCAGAACTCCTCATGTTGTTCAGTGGAAACAGTTGCTTCTTCAGCATCTCCACATTCACAGACGGATGGTAGATTTCTCTAACCAGGGTTATTTAGTTTCCTTTGTTACATTTCCTTGATAATTCATTCATAATACTTATTCTCCAGCACCATGTAGAAATTATTGCATTTGTTTCCCTTGTCCATGCTTCTTGACTAGAATCTTAGCTCTGTGAAGTTCAGGACGTGTTCTTTTTGTTCCTCTCTGCATCATCAGCAGGTAGCACAGTACCAAGCCCCATCAGGTGCCAGCTGGGTGACTGAGTGAGGCGTATTGCCTGGCATGATGAAGGTCACTAGATGAGAGCAGCTCTGATTCAGTACTGACTTGGCCCCTGAAAAGAGTTAAGGAATTCTTTGGAGGATGTGTCTTTTCTAGGCTGTGTCTTTCCATGCTCCTCTCTATTCCTTCTCTGGATACTGTCAAACTTATTTCTTTGCTTTGCTTTAAACTGACTATTTATTCTAAACTGACTTGTGGCAAGAAAACTAAATTAAGAAAATGGATTTTCCAGAGCTTTGAGGGAGCTGATGGAGGTAATTGAGGAACTGTTTGGCCAGATCTGTAATCTCAAGCAAATTATAATTTATACTCAGAACAAGGAAGAAATCTAATGTGTACACCATACAGTAGATTGTGTTCTCTGTTTCTCCTCCATTTTAGGCAGGATCACTGAACATTTTACAGATAAAAAAGAGGGAGAGGAGTTCCCTTCATGGCTCAGTGGTTAACGAATCCGACTAACAACCATGAGGTTGCGGGTTCGATCCCTGGCCTTGCTCAGTGGATCCGGCGTTGCCGTGAGCTGTGGTGTAGGGTGCAGACATGGCTCGGATCCCGCGTTGCTGTGGCTGTGACGAAGGCCGGCACCTACAGCTCCTGTTAGACCCCTAGCCTGGGAACCTCCACATGCCGCAGGTGCGGCTCTAGATAAAGGCAAAAAGACAAAAAAAAAAGAGAGAGAGAAAAGATTTCTTTGATAGGCAATTTTGAGCCCTAAATAATTGCCTTGCATTATGATATAAATGTGTTTGCAGATAAGAAGAAAATTCTGGGTGGAGTATATGTAGACTTTCATAATATATTTGATAATTCAATTTTTAGAGGAGTAACCCAAAGATTTTCTTGCTGGAAGAAAGAGGATGATTTGTCACAGTTGAGGAACCAACTTAAAAACAGGAAATGAAGGGTAAGGTAAACAGTTTCACATGGGGAAATATAAAAGTTCAAGCCTTTGTTTTAACCAAATTCTTTATAAATTTATTTTAGTGTCTAAATTTGTGAATGACACAAAATTTGGGGGATTGGGAGGCAAACTAAAAAAAGAAATAAATGCAGAAAGTTCATAAATCTGTTAAGTGGGGATAAAAATGGCAACTAGAACACTTGAGAGATTTTAGGTTGTAACCACAACTAACATTTATGAAGAGCTTACCATGTACTTGCCCCTGATCTAAGCACTTCACAGCTATTACTTTACAGGGTCTTCTAACCACTATATGAAGTTGGTTCTATTATTATCTTCATTTTATTAATGATGGAGCTCAGATAGTTAACTTACCCTAGATCGTACAACTAGTAAATGGTAGAGCTGGATTTAACCTAGGGAGCCTGACTCAGAACCTCTGTGCCTTACTACTACTCTAGGGGACCAACCACATCAAATATATAGAAGATGAAGGGACTAGTAACCAGGAAAGAGACTAAAAATCCAGAACATTGTTCAAAGCAAAAACTCCTCCTAGAGAAAGAGGAAATTAAAAAGAAAAAAAAAAAACATAGCTTCAGGAAAAGTGATGAAAAACCAAACCAAATGTGATTCTATTGGTTTATAATTAAGATACATTTATATCTGCATTTTTGTGGGCTGTTCTGGCCAAATTAATTTAAGAAGGAACCAACCAATGGAAGATTGGCAATAAAAAATTGTAGAACAGATGAGAATAGAAGTTTGGGAGAAAGACTTTAAGAATCAAGATTGAGAAAAGGCTGAGATTAATATTTGTGAAATCATAACTGACATGATTAAAGTGGATATAAAAATTACTCATGAAATAGTTGGCAAAGTAAATATAGGACACAAAAAGGATATAACACTATACAGATTTAATAAAAATCCGCGGCATCATTACCCCAGGAGTTAGTGTGGGAAGACTATATAATATCTGTTGCTGTGTTTTAAATTACTAAGAATAATTATAAACAACTTTTGAAAATATAGGTGGACCCAGCATACAAATGTAATGCCAGGGAGGGTAGTCATGTGTCTAACTATCCAAGTGTTTCTGTAAGAAAAAGAGAGAGAGAGAAATGGTATGGCAGTGGTGAACTGAGGCTTTGAAGTCAGACTGGGGTTTGGTTTCTGACTTTGCATTTTACTGAGAAGTTATTTAATCCTTCTGAGTCTCAGTTTCCTCACCTGCCAACGGCAGATAATCATACTTCACTGGGCAGTTGGGCCTGGCAAATAATTGGCACTGAAAAAGTGTTGGCTGTTGTTATGATTAAGAAGACCATGTATACCTCTGTGTGTTGTGTTCAAAAAAGCTTTTCTCTTCTGTTAGGCTGAAGGATGTTGAGGGTTTCAATTTTATTCTTCCCTGAGCTGAGGTTCTTAGGCTCAACTATGAACAGAAGTTCATGTCCCTACATGCATTATGGGCAACTTCTGTGACCTCCGTAAATCTTGGGAAAATACATACTTGTGCAGCATTCTCTTATAAAACAGCTTATGTAATATTCTTTCTTGAGAGTTTTCAGTTATGTATTTGGTCACCTATAGATCTCTTTTGGATTTTGTCTTTTGCTTGCTTGGTTTTTTTTTTTTTTTTTTTTTTGCCTTTTGTCATTTTATGGCCGCGGGTTTATGGCTGCACCCGCGGCGTGTGGAGGTTCCCAGGCTAGGGGTCTAATCGGAGCTGTGGCCACTGGCCTGCGCCGCAGCCACAGCAACGCAGGATCCGAGCCGCATCTGCAACCTACACCACAGCTCACGGCAACGCCGGATCGTTAACCCACTGAGCAAGGGCAGGGATCGAACCCGCAACCTCATGGTTCCTAGTCAGATTCGTTAACCACTGCGCCACGAC
>PVHT020000077.1:17570139-17603929 GCA_004024745.2 Catagonus wagneri | reverse complement strand
GGGAAGGACAGTATGTGTTTGCTTTTCTTGTGAGAATGGATTCCTTTTGCTTATCATTTCTTATCTTCTAGATTGAGAATCCTCCAGTACAGGGGCCAAACAAACATGCTCTAAGTAGCAACAAATACTCAAATCAGCCTTCTGCACTGAAATGGCAAGCTGAATAAGAGGCAAAGTAGTGTGTGCTTGTTATGACTCACATGTTGCCTAGAACTTCAGAGTCTTTGCCCCATTTTGTTTAAATCAAACATATCAGGTGATCTGGCCACAAGGACTGAGTATGACACTTATGTGCATTTTGCTGAAACAAGGTCAGCAGTCAGAGCTGGAGAGCTACACCCTGGGGAATTCAGCGGTGACGATTGCCCAGAAAATTATAATCCAGGAAATTATTTCCTAAATTTCAACATTTCTCATTTCTGGGTAATGCCATTTTTTAAAATTTTTGTTGTTGTTGTTGTTCACCTGGTGAGTAGGTGACTTTTTCAGGGACAACACTCAGGATTGACCTGTAAGAGAGAAAGAGGAAGAAAAAAATTGTCCAGAACTTGGAAATTATATATTTCCACTTCCATTATATTTACAATGTCAAAGAAATAAATAGAAAAATAATTTTAAAAAGGGAGCACAAGCCAAAACAAATTTACAAGGGGGAAGCACATAGTTGATTAGAACCTGGGATTGTAACTATTACTTTGTTATTTTTATAAACAAACATCCACCTTAAAGACATAACTTTGGAAAAGTGTATGAAAACATATTGACAAGACAGCATACTCACCCCATCCTCCATTTGTTTTTACCTCAGCTTCAAATTTTCCAGCTACAGTCACAAATAGGAATGAAAGGTCAGTGGAGAACTACAGAGTCTCTTTTAATCTTCAAAGCTTCTTTACATGCTTTAGATGGCATCTACTTGGAGCCTGGGGCCACCACCATAGACTCCTTAGAATTGTTGCCTCAGCATGTCTGTCATCAATAGTTTCTGAGATGTAATCTTCTCAGAAATGTAGTCAACCTTCATGTTTGCTTTAGATTTAAAAAATCTCTAATTTGAAAAGATGTATGCACCCCCAGTACTCCTAGCAGCACCGTTTACAATAGCCAAGATCTGGAAACAACTGAAGTCCCCAACAACAGATGAATGGATAAAGAAGGTGTGGTACTTACATACAATAGAATATTACTCAGCCATAAAAAAGAATGTATTATACTCTTTGTAGCAACATGGATGGATCTAGAGATTATCATACTAGGTGAAGTAAGTCAAAGACAAGTATTATATGATGTCACTTACATGTAGAATCTAAAAAAAATTCAAATGAATTTATTTACAAAACAGAAATGGATTCACAGTCATAGAAAACAAACTTTCGGTTACCAAAGGAGAAAGGGGCAAGGAGGGATAAACTAGAGGAGTATGGGATTAACAGATATATACTACTATATATAAAATAGATAAACAACAACGATTTACTGTATAGCACAGGGAACTATATATTTGCTCACTTGTAATAACCTGTAATAGAAAATAAGCTGGAGTTCCTGTTGTGGCTCAGTGGAAACAAATCCGACTAGTAACCATGAGGTTGTGGTTGTGGGTTTGATCCCTGGCCTTGCTCAGTGGGTTAAGGATCTAGCGTTGCAGTGAGCTGTGGTGTAGGCTGGCAACTACAGCTCCGACTTGACCCCTAGCCTGGGAACCTCCATATGCTGTTGGTGTGGCCCTTAAAAAAAGACAAAAAAAATAAGCTGAAAAAATATATAATTGAATTGATATTTTGCTGTATACCTGAAACTAACAATATTGCAAATCAACTCGACATCAGTTTTTAAAAAAATATAAAAGAAAACAAACCCTGGATGTTTTTAATCAATCAGGTAAATATATCACAGAGAATTTCAATGACAAAGTGTATTTATTGGGAGAGAGAGTTGAGGGATTAGGTGATTGGGACTAAATGTATATATTAAATGAGTGAGACAGCAGACAGCTGCACTACTTGACTGTCCTCTCTATATTACCAAATGCATGCAACTACTTTTTCCCTTATTCTCCACAATTACAAAACAAAACAAAAAATTACCAAGGTTAGCCTTTTGCCCTTTTTCTCCTGGATTCACCGTTGTCTTTTTTAGGCTGGTTTTGAAGCATACTTGGTATGCTTCCTATCCAACAATGAGAATGGGGAATACTGGATAACAAGGAATAAGGGCTCTTCATTCAGAGGTGCTAGGTCTAGACCTTTGTAAATGATTCAGGTACTATCTATCTTATGGCTGAAACCTTCGCAGATCAAGGCAGAAATGCCTGCGCATTTGCTTGAACATTTTCACATTTTTTTTTAATTAATATTGACTCTGGAGAGAGCAGATAACATCGTTAATGCATTCTCTAGCACTGAAGGAAGGCTCCAGAATGGCCTCTGTCTGCTTCCCTTAGAGAGAGCGCCTACCTCGGGATGGTGTGCCAGTTCAGTTCAAGTTCCAGTTTCCTTGTGCAGTTTGAACAACAATCAGAAGTTGACTTCAGAGGCCCCATCCCCCTTTCTGTTTTGTTTTGCTTTGTTTTTAAGTACCTGATTAAAGAATTCTGAATGTAGATTAACTTCTCTCCCTGTCATCTACCTCCTCCACCCAACTGTTTTGACTGCCAGGGACTAAGAACCACAGTGCTTTGATGGATTTCCTATTTTGATTGTAAATCCTTGTTTTTCTTACAAAAAGATTTTTCTCTGCTTCTAACAACACTCTAACCATGCCCTCTGACTCCTCATTCCCTGCATCCCTTCCCTCCAAGTTTCAGGAAGGAGCAGTTAAGCAATTTTGTCCTGTTCCTTCTGAAAGTAATAAAAAGAGTGACTTTAAGAGCCTTTATGCTGAGTCATGACATAGACATGTTTTCGACACCATCCAGACCATTTTGGATTAAGCAGGAAGACTGATTCTGAGCCACTATTGAGCTAAACCCTGGAAAGATAGAAGTGTGAAAGGAAGGGAGTTGAAGGAAAACAACCTTTTCTGAGTAAAAAGTCCAGTCTTTCTTCCAGTGTGGGGTTTAAAAGTGCTGACTCATAGAATGAATTTGAAGTTCAGGTTACAGTTTTCTTATAACAGATTTTGGGATTAAACTCATTAAATAAACTCTTCTAAGTCTGTTAGATGGTGTTTACATAGGAATTAAATTCTGCACCTTCTCTGCTTATTCCCCATCTTTGTATCCATGAAATCCATGAAAACCATTACTCCCCCCCCTTTTTTTTTTTTTTTTTGCAAAGGACCACAGGAAGGTCTTACCACTCTTACCCACTCTTACCCCCCTTTGACTCCCCAGCCTCCCTCCTTGGTCTGCTGCTTTTTATCCTCTCACCTGCACCTGGCATTTTTCTTGGTCTCTCTGCAGACCAGGAAGTACTTATAGACATTGGACTCCAGGAGTCTTGGTAAATCTTTGTAGCCTCCTGTCTCCCACTTAGTAGATACACAACTACTAATTGAGTAAACAAGCTGTGGGAGCCCACAGAACTCTTCTGACTCCCTGACTGCACAGATAAAGCCGTATCTTTTGAGCCAGGTAGACAAGTGTCTTAAAATGGGAGACACTGGAGGAGGGAGAGGAGGAAAACAATAATAGAAGTGTTCTTCTGGTAAACAAAGTAAGAGCTTTGGAAAGGATCAACAAATAAAAATTAACTGGAAATCTCTGTTTTACTGCAGATTGAGTATTCTAAACCAGATTCAGGGCTGTCTCGCTTTATCAGTTGGGCCATCACAAATCTAGTTGTGTTAGTTTCTGTGTGTATTTTTTTCCTTCCAGTTCTGTGGTATAGATTAAGCCATCAAAATGCTAGTATGATCTGTACCAATCACCTCCAAAGTTTTTAACTGTGCATTCTATAGGTAAAAAAATGTACCAGCCCTCACTTCTCTTTCTGCATAGCTATAAACTATATGCATGCACTATTACTATGTTAATGCATCATGAAAATTATAAAACATTACTTGTATAAATGAAAAGATGAGATAAAAATATAAATAGGTATTCCAGCATTTTCTTCCTAGGCCTGGATAGGTCTTTGCTGCACCTTGTGTGGATGGCATCCTCAGTTGGGAAGGGAATTCTCCCACCTCTCCCACCCAATTTGGACAAAGTCAGAGCATGCGAGTGTGGGCTCTCATTATGCTTCTTTCTGCTTCACTTTCTATCTCCTGATGATATAGCCTTGTTTATCTGACAGAAGTGTAGAGATAATGGATGGTACACTTGTCTCTGAGTGTGAGGTCATTTGTTTAGTATATTGTTTATTAATTCCTTCTAACCTCTACCATTTCCTGGGAAAATCTTATGATTTCATTAAATTATATTGGTTCTTCCATTAAGTTGGTGGGTGGGGGGAGTGGGGATAGAGTCACTTTTGTCTTTGAATTGTGAAATTTTAGCAGCTAGAGGAATCTTAGTGTGATCTCTAGCCTAGTTTTAACCCAGTGACATGAGGAAACTGAGCCAGAGAGAAGACAGAAGACTCCTTGATATAGTAGATAATCACCATTGCCTGCAAAATTGACCTTTCCTCCTTTCCTCCAATTTTGTTTACCCTCCTTTGAGTGCCACATGCTCAAAGGTAGACTGGGCCCCCGCTTTGGTTGAAGTGAGTGTATCTTAATTAGGGTAAGTCAGTTATGAAGAGTCCATCCATGAGCCTTGTGCAGTAGTAGGATTTATGCTTAGGCATGTGACATGATCTGACCAAACTTCTTGGAAAGTTTCTTTCCCTTTGATAAAGGGACACAACAGGCAGACATTCCTTTGCTTCCTCTGGATCTCATCACCTCCATGTGACATAGACACTTCAGCAACCACCTGAAGGTCATGGAGGGAACTGGCCTACAGGTGTCGACAACCTGTTCAGGGTGATGCCAGAGTAGGGAAATGGTTACAGGTCCTGGAGCTTTCAACTTAACCATGCTGGGACCCCATCACTCTGGGCTTTGTGCTATTAAAAACATAAATCTCCTCATTGTTTAAGCCACTGTTAGGCGCATTTTCTGTTATTCATAACCGAATGCATCCTAATCAGTACAGTTACACTAGGGGTTTAGAGATGGCAGAAATGGACCAAAACTCTTGATCTTTAAAATAGCAAGTGCCATTCTGCTTGGTTTTTATTTACAAATAATACTTAAAAGAATTCATTCATTCTGCATGGTAAGGGCATTTTGTTCCTTTCTCTTCTGGAACTTTTGTCCTTGTGTACTTGGAAGGTTCTGAGAGAGTAAAAATCATTGTAAGAATGTTCTGCCTTTTTTGCTTTCATTGAATGTTCAACTCTTGGTGACATTGGATAGGTTTCTTCTAAGAATACATCTTTACTTTTTAATATTGAGAGATATCCAGTTACACAATACATTTTATCTATTGGCAAACATGGTTTGCCTTCAGAGGCCTGGGCCAATAGTCTCTCAGTGAATTAGTGGCAAAATGTGAGTGTGGAATTAGGGTAGTTATATGTTCAAACTAAAACCCCATCCACTGCCGGCCCAAACTGCCTTTGCTGTTGCTGATTAGTTGGGACACTCAGAAATATCCCAGGAGCTTATAAAGGTAATGAGTGGTTTCAAATCACCCATAGACACCCATAGTAAATGGAAAAGCTTTTGTCAACATCTTTAATGGTTTCAGTTGGTAAATTATTAACAGGATATATGTGGAGTCCTCAGCATTTCAAATACATTTACTTTCTGAACGAGAACACTGGAGAACCGTCTCTCCTGCCAAGTCCCCAGCTGTAGGTGCTCGCTCTCCTGCTCTCCCTCCCTCTCCCACTCTGCGTGGTGTCTTCCTTCTCTTACAGAATGGGCTTCTCCTCCCGCTGCCGAGGGGCTTAGCTCCTGCAGTGATTACGCTTGGCCAGGCCTATCACGTGACTGGTTTCATTCCACTGGACTCCACCTCTCCTGGCCTGTGGGGGAAAGATCACCATTTGAAAACAATAAACAAAAATGTAGATTCTGGTGAAGGCGCCACCACTTACCAACTTATTAACATTCAGTAAATCATTTAACTTTGCTCAGCCTGGAGTTCTTCACCTGTAAATTGGAGCCATTCCGACTCTAGGTGTTCTCTACATCTCAGGGATGTTGTCAGAATTGAGTGATATAATCCATGTGGATAGTCTGTGAACCTTATAATTCTCAGTCTTTATAAATTATATTGTTTATGCTGATATCTTTCCTACCAAGGAGGTTGGCACACATCCACTCAAGTGTTCCAATTCTGACTGACTCAGTAGGCAGGAAGAGCAAGTCCACATGCCAGCGAGTGGGATGACCTATATGACGCATTTGCTGGAAAATACAGAGTGTGTTGTTTTTACACAAACGAACACTGAGAAGTGGATCCTGGTATTATTTTTCAAGGCAACATTTCCTGACATATACCTGGCATATGGGTAATGCCCATTTGCTGGGGGCATTCACTATTCAAGGGAGAAATAGAAAAGGTCCAGAATAATAAGAGGCAGAGGAGTGGGAGAGACAGGTTATACTTTATCAAGCTTTTAAAGAGCAACAGCAATTACATCTGTCCTGAATCAGAAAACAATTAAATGTGTAGTTTCTTACTGTCATTAAGAGACACTGGGCAAAACATGTAACTTCTCTGAGCTAAATTTTCCCCATCACTGAAAGGGAAATGGGAATGGTACCTGCCTCATAGGGTTGCTGTGAATATTAAATAGAATAACACACAAAGTAACTAGCACACGATAATGACGCTGTGTGTATGTGTGGGCATGCTTTAATTGTACCCAGTTTCTGCTTTACTGAGAGGCTATACAGTTGACTGGTGACTTACACATCACAGTCCTATTCTGCAAGGCAATGAACTCTGAAGGCACTTAGATTCTGGACAAAAAAATGGAGAAGACAAGGGCGTGGAAATTAAGAGTACAAATGAAAAAATAAATCAAGATGCTAAATACAAACCATTATTTGCTGTAGATGCTGAGAAGAGTATGTGCTCCTTGAGATCTAAAAAGTTCACAAAAGTTGGGTTTCATAGGCGGAATCATAGAGCTATGTCTTGAAATGGGGAAGAAATTTCAGGTGTAGAAGCCGCAAGAGCGGTGAATGCCATGCTGAGGAAATGGGAACAAAAAACAAAAACAGACTTTGGAAAACTATGGTTTCCAAATGAGACAACTTGGGGGGTGGGGGGAGGCACTGAGGATTTGGGATGGAAATGCTATAAAAATTGAGTTGTGATGATTTTTGTACACCTCTAATTGTAGTAAAATTCATTAAGTTTTGGGAAAAACAAAAACAAAACAAAAAATAAGCTGGCTGGCCCAGCCTTTTGGAACTGACTGGATAGCAAGGCAGAGTCAAGCATCTTTTTCATGGATGCTGCCATTGGCTCCAACACTAATGGAGTCTCTCTGGTCATTGCTTGTGAGTTCTTGCTTCTTAAGAGAGCAGTTCTTAGGCGTAATGCCTGAAGACACCTCACTAACACACAAAATACAGTGTGGCCTGACCTTTCTCTTTGTAAAGAATTACTGTTGTTTAACAGCATTTACTGGGTAGATTTTGATGTGTTAGGCATCAAGAAAGGTTATGAAAAAAGTAGAGAGTGTGCAAGATACCTGGCCAGAAGATCATTCTAATTGTGAGCATAGGATAAAACACATGTTTAAAGAGAATGGATCTTTATAGAATAAGGTGGCTGTGTGTTCTAAGATAGAACACTTTTTCTTAAAAAAGAGCATAATAAAAATAGAAAACTGGGTGGCATTCCCAGTTGTTGACAAAAGTGGGACTGTTGTTCTATGTGTGCAGAAGCAGCATTTGGAAAACCTGAAATCATGTTTTGACTGTGTTTGCCTGATGCATCAGAGGCCCACTCAGCACTGGAGGAGCAGTCAGCATGCCACAATATTTCCTGTTTGCTTGGCAGGTTACCCATTGTATTTTGATCTTACTCCGTCAAAGCAGTGATGATGTGTTCATTGATTTTTTTTTTTAATCCTCTTGTTCATTTTCTTTTGTATTTATGGATCACGTATCTCCACTTCTCTTCAGCCTGATGCTTGGGGTAAACTTAACAATTTCTTCTCTCAGTTGCAGATAATTCTTTCTACTTCTCAGAATTTCCGTTAGGTTCTGGAAGAGGACCTCTGATTGCTCCCTGCTTCCTGCTAAGTGTTAGGGCAAACAAAACCCTAGAGGTGAGTTGGCTGCATCTGCAATTCAGAATTAGAAGGAAAGAAAATAGAAATGGATACCAAAAAATGGTGTCAATCTTGGAAAATGAGATTGAGTCATAACTCTGTAAGGTTTTTACAGGATCGTAAACGTGATTGGTAGAAACATAGGGAGACACCTGCTTCCAGTGAGTTACCTGCCAAATCTTCAGGAAGGTGAGGAGGAAAAGATGATGAGGGTGGCTAATTTAGGTCCTCTACGAGATTGAGCTCCCTGGGGCAGGGGCTGTCTCTTTCATTCCTTTGTCCTAGTATAGTGCTGGCACATCATAGATGCCCAACAGGGTGGTGTGTGCATGAATAAATGAACACACTCCCAAAAAGCTCCCTGGGTAGGAGGTAGCTTCAAACAGATCCACAGGCTTCTAAAGCTTCTAAATCCTAACTTCCGGAATTACCAGAAAATCACTGTGGGTCTGTATTGTCCCTGGACCAATCTTAAATTTTTGTAATTTGATCTTTCCTTCAGAATAAAACCGCTATTTAAGACCTGATACCAGAAGGTACATGTGTAACTTTTACTCAAGAAATACTGTTGGTGGTTGCAGAATCTTTTTATTCTTGGAGTTTTCTTCTCTTAGACCCCTCGCCATAACTATTAGACTTAATTCTAAAACACTTTTAGAATGTCAACATTTCAGTTTCACATTTAAATTACAGCATCTGGAATGTGAGCATTCACAACCTACACCTATTTACTTTCTAACCAAAATGTGCATAATTTCTGACAGGGCTAAAAAGAAAAAAAGTATTACACAGAAGAAAATTTATATTGCAACTTCGTCCTAATAATGTCCTTGGGGCTATCTTTATTTCTGAGAAAAAAATAAAGGTCTGTTTGTCTCATGGTCTAAGTAAGAATAGGAAGAAGATACAGGCACCTTCTTTGACTACCAAAAGAATCAGTTTGTGTCATTTCGGCCTTTCTCTTTCCTTTTCACCAATCAAAGAACAGAACAAAACAAAAACTTTGAGGATAAACAACAACTCACAACAGTAGGAGCAGCAACGACAAACAAGATGATTTAGGTGGGATGATACCACATCAGCAAATTTGCTACTAAAGGAAAGTGGAAGATAGAAGTTAAAAAAAAAAAAAAAAGAAGGAGAAGAAAAGAGGGGAAAAGAAAAGGAAGGGTAAAGTTCTGTGTCTGGGTCAGTGTTTCTCAGACAGGGACACTGTTAGCATTTGGGGTAAAGGTGGTCAACCATATTTTGCAAATACAGTGAAGAATTTTGAGAGGGCCTTAAAAATGGGTTGGACTGCTCTTGATTAATTGTACATTTTATTCCCACTTCCAAAATTCCTAATGTTTTAAACTTTTTTGAAAGAAGATTTCTTCCTCTTACAGTTTATAAATGTCTTAAAGTGTGGGTGTATGGCAAACCATTCCAGATTTACCCTCTGAGGAATATTCTTTAATTTTGACTGTTCTGGTTCTCCATTTGACTTTTGCTCGAGCATCTTCAGCTCACGCTGCTCATCTGTCTTTAAACTCATTTTCTCTGGGTGAACTAATTAATTCTCATGGCTTTGATTGCTGTTGATGGCCTGGTTTTTATACCCATCACTGACATTTCAACTGTTCTTCAGCCCATGCCTTGAGCAGGGGTAAGAAATCTGCATTAGATCTATTTTCCTCATTTAAGAAAAATATGATAAAAATCAAACTTTACTTCTCCTTAGCCCCCTTAATAAAATCAATGACACCTTCATTGACTGAATTTTTTTAATTTCACAAATATTTGATCTTCTTATGCTAAGTTCTAGTGCCAAACTGGCAGAATCCTCGATCTCATGGTTCATTGTAGTGTAGGGGTAGAAACTTTTTAGTAAAGTAATCACACAAATGTATAATGATTTTTTTTTTGTTTTTTTGTCTTTCAGGACCGTACCTGTGGCAAATGGAGGTTCCCAGACTAATGTCTAATTGGAGCTACAGCTGCCGACCTATACCACAGCCACAGCAACGTGGGATCTAAGTCATGTCTGCGACCTACACCACAGCTCACAGCAACAGCAATGCCAGATCCTTAACCTAATTAGTGAGGCCAGGGATTGAACCCACAACCTCATGGTTACTAGTCAGATTTGTTTCCGTTGCACCACAGTGGGAACTCTGGACATGTATAATGATTAATAGAAGTAATGGCCAGAAAAAACTAGATTCCTACAAGTGTCTAGTATAAAAACCTCAGTTAGTGTGAAAAGTTAAAAATGACTTTCTAGGTTGCATTTCCTTACCTCCCATATCCATTCAACCACTAAGTCTTTTGGCTGCACCCCTATTTTTAATTACATCTCTGTTGGGGACCGTTTCTGCTTTTGGATTACTCCAATTGGATCCGCAATTGATTTTCTGTATTGCAGACTCTTAGCACATGGCAGTCATATTAATTTTATTAAATTTTAATTTTTTGTCACATTACTCTCCAACTTGATCTTCAGTGGTCCCCCAGAGTCCACTGACTCAATTTTAGGTGGATTACTTTTTCCTAAATCCTTTCATTGTGTTAAATCAGAGCATTTCTGTCACCACTTCCTCATTCAGCTTCATCAGGCTGTTCTCTACACTCAGAGGGCTGCCTTCCTTCTCTCCTATATCTTGTACCTTCTAGCTTTCAGTAATTTTCAAACTGTGAACCTTTAAAGAGAGAAGAATAACGGGAGAGAAAATAGGCAGTGGTCGGGGTGAGAGGTGGATTCTTTTTGCTCCCTCCATTGGATTTCATGTGTGTCATTTCATTTGAAGAAAGGGGTCCAGGATGAAAGAGCACTTGAAAAATCTATCACTGAGGTTTCCAAATTAAGATTCGTCTTCCCTTAGAAGTTCTTGCTTATTAAGTCCCTCTCCTCTATACTGACATTTCCCTCTACTTTCAGCATTATGCTTAGATGTGAGGTACTTGCTAACTTCTTGCTTTGTTTTGTAGTCTTGATAAATTTGCCCCCACAAGCCCAATTTTTTTTTTTTGTCTTTTTGCCTTTTCTAGGGCCACACCCGCAGCATATGGAGGTTCCCAGGCTAGGGGTCTAACAGGAGCTGTAGCTGCTGGCCTACGCCAGAGTCACAGCAACGCGGGATCCAAGCCGCGTCTGCAACCTACACCACAGCTCATGGCAATGTTGGGTCCTTAACCCACTGAGCAGGGCCAGGGATCGAACCCACAACCTCATGGTTCCCAGTCAGATTCGTTAACCATTGCGCTACGACGGGAACTCCTTTTTTTTCCAACTTTTAAATTCTTTTGCTATCCATCAGGTGTTTTACCCTGATATCCACTGGGATTGACCTCTGTCTTACCTTGGCCTCTTGGACTCCCCCAAGGTTGAATGGGTCTCTGTGACATATAGGTTCAGTCTTTGTATTTTATGTCTCTTAGGGTGGAATGGAAATCTCTTTTAGGACCAAGGTCTACTTGGTGAAGTTGTAGTAGTGTAAATTTAATTGACTCACAAATCTTGTTAGCACTTATTATTCAAGCCTGTTACTGAATTAGAAGAGGACCCTGCCATATCCCCAAATCCCAGCTGGGAACAAGCAACGAAGAAAACAAGTCCGTGCAGTGGCTTTTCCACCGAGCCCAAAAAACCACATCTGATAAGCTATGTAATTTGCTCTAGCAATTTGTGCCAAAAATAAAGACACACTCTTGCAGAGTCGCATATTTCTAAGAAAAACTGAACTCCGCCTCATGCTAATCCAACTCCTTTTCTTTCTTTTTTGAACTTGATGTTCATGGAGAGAAAATACCAGGTTGCATCTTAGGTCCAATTGACCTTTGGCCAAATGGCCAAGTCCCTCCTCCTCTAGTCACCCCAAGCCACTCTCACTGTCACACGGAAACCCAAACCCGAAGGATAGGCAAAGACACCAGCAGTGGTCTGTTTTAGGACACCCCTATAACAGGATGTTTTTAGCAACACAGCAGATTCTTGGCCGATTGTCCTAGTTTAAGGAAGAGAGGCGCACAGAATCTTCGAAGTCATCAATTTTAATGAGGACTGCAACTATTCCAGTAAACTAGATCCCTTCATTTTTGTTTGCTTGACAAAGAAACCTGATACATCTAAGACATTTATTTCTTTATTTTTTTGTTCACAACGAGACAGGAACTTGCTTTTTCATCACCAGTATTAGGCCCCCAGTGGTGATAAAAATTTCTGTTTAGTCTTTTGGACGGGAGGAATTAAACGCTACTGCAAGAGGAGAGAAACACCAAAAAAATACAAACTTTTGAAAAATTCAGGTTTGGCTCAGAGGTTAAACAGGAATTGTTAGAGTTCCCTTTAAAAGTTAGAGTCTGCCAAGGTCTCTCATAAGCTTGGATAGTTTTGTGGAAATTACCACAGAAATAGGAAATTTCATCTGCATTTTCAAAGGCAAGGAATATCCGTGGTGTGTGTATGTGGGTGGGGGGATGGGTACAGAGAGAAAGAGGGAGGCAAATAAATCAAGCCAGAAGAAGATGAAAATTCAACTAATTTATTTAAAACTTAATGGACTGTGAAGAAATATTTCTGAATTTTCTGGGAAAGTCACACTAAAAGTACTAACTAATTTCTAAGTTTTGTGGTGAGATAAACAGGTAAATTCCTTAAGAGGTTTGAGTATCAGAGAAAACCAGAACCTTTGCTTCTTATCTTTTTCATCTTTGTGCAAACTCACTGAACTCTTATTCCACATCTGGAGGCAGCGGGCAGACATTTGTTTTAACTCAAGTAAACTCAAGTTCTAGAGTAACTAAGGTTGAAAGCCCTGGTACAGTCTCTAAATTCCACTCCTCTTTAGTAAGGGATTCACTGCAAGGGCAAGCTATGACATATCTTATGAATTTTTCAATCAAAAGAAGTTTCCCCTCTTTTAAAAAAATTTTTCTTCCCTGTTAAAAATTTTTCTTTAAATAGAGTAAAAAAAAAAAAAGAAAAATTACGCAAATGGCAAGGCAGTGACAGGGCATCTATCAAAATGGCTCTGGAAATTCCAATTTTTAAAGTGCTATAAAAATATCATTATTAATGATGATTGACCGGATTTTCAGAGCCAAGATATTTCAAGGCTGCTAAATTAGTGCTGAGTGCAAGAGTAGGGGTGCTAAAATGGCTTCAGGGTTCCCTCACTGTGTTTCTTCATTGATTTTTAAGTAACATGTGAGCACACTCAAATTGATGATTTTCATTTTGAATTAGTTTGGCCTCTGTCATGGAGAGCCTTCCATCTTTTCCTGACTGTCAGTGTCTAATTCATCTTCATCAAGTCCCAGCAGGAAGATTTGGATCTTATTACTTTGTTTTACAGTTTTATCATTTACAGGAAATTGGGAAACAGAGAAAATTAGAGCAGAATTTACCCAAGTTGTCAGTAGAACTACTCACGGGGAGAAGATACACATTCACACATGGACCTAGTGGAAACTCCTGGATTGTCACAGTCCCATAAGTTGGGACAGTGACACTGTAATCCGGGAATAAAATAATCCAGTGTTTTCTTCAAGTTCTGTTGGTTTGTTTGTAAAGACTTGAAAAACTGTAGCTTCCAGTCTGTGTCAGTCTAATACCTTATAGTCCTCTCCACTTTTCATATGAAAAAACCAAGGCTAAAGCAAATCATGCACAGGTTTGGCAAAAACCATATTAAATTTCAGTACAGTCAGTTGTTCCTGTGAAAGTCTTATATTGTGCTCTGTTTTCACTCACTGCCAAGACTGGGGAAAATGACCAGCGTTTTTTTTTTTTTTTTTTTTTTTTAATGTAACTAAAATATGCCTGAAAAACATCGCAAAAATATTATCCTGTTTAGGTAAGGCCCAGGGCCCAAGTTAGAGGACTTCTTTAAAGGAGGCAGGGAAAAAAAAAAAAAAAATCAGCACCAACAAAACCAGTCATTTACTGAGCAAAAATCTTCTCCTTAGCTCTCATCCCTCTGCTTTGCACAGCAGCATTGATGGTTCCTCTCTGAAGACTCACTCATTCTCCAGTCCTCTGGGAAGACACCAGTTTGTCTTCTCGATGGTGTGCCAAAAATGGAAAAAAGAATTTAAAGCAACTGTCAACCAGGAAATTTTTTGTTTGTTTGTTTTTTAAAAAAGAAAATTTGTCAACTTAGCCAAGAAATTTTGTGTAAGTTACAGACTGTCAGTCTTTATAATCCCTCTTTGTTCTTTTTCTTTTCTGAATCCTGCATTTTCACCGAGGGTAGATAATCTTTGGCATTGTCCTCATTGGCTCAGTTTAGCTTTCAGTCCCTTGGGGTCCTGCTGACTCCATAAACTTTCAACTCCTAAATCCAGTGCTGGCTCACCCAGGAAAAAAAAAAAGGCAAATTGAACAATAAAATTCAAGCTGTAGCTTCCGTTGTGACTCAAGAGCAGAAAATGTTTTTAATGGCCAAGAGCACAGAAATACCATTAATCACCAAGAATTTGTTATTTCTTATTGGGGGCCCCAAGCAAACACCATTTTGCCCAACTCCATAACTATCTTGGATTTGAAAATTATATGATTGAATATTCACCTAGGGTTGAGCATTTTGGAAATTCTTTCATAAACATTATATAGCCCCAAAGAGGAAGCATCATTTTTTTTCTTTCTTTTCTTTTCCACCCTCCTCCATGTTTCTCTTCCTTTCCTTAGGCTCTTTTGCTGTGTCAGCCCTTCTATGCAAGATCGGTTTTCTGTGATCTATGGAGAACTCCCACCTCAGGAATTTGAAGCCTTCTGTTAAGTCTTTTTATTTTGTTGAGTCCAGGCTACAGATTTTTGTTTTGAAAAAATCTTAGAGGCTTATGTTATAGCCACACATTTTCATTTTTTGAGCTGCATGGATAAAGTAGACCATTTTTTTAGAAGAGGCTTTGTAGGCAGACTGTCTAGAACACTATTCTAGTATATCACTGAAGCTGTAGTATTGGAGGTTCACAGTAAGTTGATGGGATGCTTTCTTTTCTTTTTTTTCTTCTGGCATTTCTAGAGCAATAAATAAGTGGCTGAAGGGATGTTATAAATTAATTTGTTGGCAATTCTTGGAATAAATTAGAATAAATTATTTGGGGAACCCGAGTAAATATTCATCACAACAAACACATATTCTGATTTCATGTGGAAGAGAGCTGCATTTTCCTTTATGCACAGAGATCAGATCAAAAGCTTGCATTGAGCAATAGGGGCTCCATATCCATTCTCTGGTCTTGGAGAACATAACTTCTTGAGAGGGGTAGACTGTAATTTAACTAGAATATTTAGAATGCAAGTAAGAATTTTAAAGGAGATTCTTCTTTTTCTAGATTGGAATCAACAACTTTAATAGTGCAGAACATTGTGATTTTGATATACTCCATTCAAATAGAGAACTAATGGGGGAAGATTGCTGCATTTGTTGAAAGCCTGGGATGTGCCTGACTCCATATATATTCTCCCGACATTACATTTCCCATTTCACAGATTAAAAGACAGAGATTCAGAGCAGTTAGGGGATCAAACCAGGATCAAAAACATAATAAGTAGCAGTGCTAGGAGATTATTCCAAATCTATGCTCTTTTTAATTATAACCTATTCTAGTAGGTAAGGATGCTAATTTGATATTTATCATTACTGCATACCTAGATGGGTACATGTCACAATCGGAATACTAATTCTTCCAAAGGTTTACCTACCAGAGATAATGGAGGCCATTACCTTTGGCTGACTAGCCTCTTTAGAGATCTTGAGGGTGAGCAGAGTGTCTTCCTTTTCACTGTATCGCCTCACCCCCTACCCCAAAATGGGCAACTCAGAGGGGCCAGTCCAGAATTTCAGCCGATGTCAAAGTGTTCAGGGTGAGAAGATCAAAACATACAAGTGTAATGGCAGTGGTTCTGGCCCTAAGTGCAATTGTAAAATGGGCAGATATGTTTTCTGGGATACCTGCCTCCCTTTCAGAGCTTTTGTCTCTGTTCTGAGAATTCCTCTTCTCTCAGGCACCCTGGATCTTCATACTCTTTCGCACTTTCCCTCAGCACCATCTGCTCAGCTTTGATTAGAAAGAATCTAATCAGTTAATCATTACTTGCAGGAATGACTGTAGTGGTGGAATTTCAGGAATCAAGGCAGGCAATTGATGATGAAATTTCAGAGCAGCAGAGGTTTCTAAACACCCTTCAATGTAGGATATAGATGACCACCTGTACATAGACTGTTTATGGGTCAGGTTGATCCTAGAGGGAGACAGAACTCTAATGTGGGTGGCTGAAGGGTGCTTGACCAGAATATGAGTCTGGAAAACACCATGAGTCATGTTGTTGGTGTGTTGTCTTCTCTGTCATCTTCCAAGTCACTCTACTATGAACTGTGGCATTTAGATTGAGGTTGGCAGAGGTGGGGAGTGGGGGAGCATTTTCTTTTCTGCAGCTAGGCTCTCAGCCTTTTCAGAGGAAGGTCAAGATTCTTTTAACCGTTGTAACTTGATCAAAATATTTTCTGTAGAAGAAAAAGTGATTACAAAGATGGGAAGCTTAGGCAATGCAGCATAAAAATGTGAAACCTTAAAAAAAAAAAGTAGTCTGTTGCCTGGCTGTAGTGCCAGTAGAATCGGATGAGGTTTTTCTAAAGTTGTTTCCATGTCTCTTGTTTATTAGAAGCTTCTTAGAAGGCTAAAACTTTTGGTTTTGGAGTTGAAGGAGTTTCTTGGAGTGATAGCGGTTTACCTGTCTCCTTACTGTAGATAGCTATCAAGGGCAGAAGGGCATTGCCAGTTTATAACATGATCCATGGTACAAAAAAAAACTGAGGGAGGTTTCTTCCACAGCCAGTTCAGAAGCACCGCTATTTTATCTAGAGAGCCAAGAAATACTGGAAGCAAAGGGACTGTTGCAATTTGTGGCAGCGTAGGTAGATGATATATTTCTTCTGTGCTTGAGGGATTGGCCAACAATACTTGTGATAATTGTTACTTGTTTCTCTAAAAAAGGAGGAGGTGAAAGGACTCAAGGAACACCTCTGTATATTCCACACTGTGAGAGGATGTGTTATAGAACTACCACAGAAAATAAGCTAGATGTAAAAAAAAGAAGGGAGAGATCTGTATCAATAAATAGGGAAATCTGCATCAACAAATGTATGTCATGAATGAAATATCTTTTTCTATTGGTAGAAATTAGGCACATTCATAATTCTTTTTGTTTTTTAATTTGCATCCTTTTATTAGAGCATAACTCTAGTTGTTTTCTAATTATTTAAGTCCACCTTCCCCCCCTAGTTTATGAACTACACAAGGGGGCATGCATTATTAAAATTTTTCTTTTTCCTTTTTTCTTTTCAGGGTCACACCTGTGGCATATGAAAATTCTCCCAGGCCAGAGGTCGAATCAGAGCTGAAGCTGTTGGCCTATGCCACAGCCCCAGCAACAGGAACAACAGATCTGACCTGCATCTGTGACCTACACCACACCTTGTGGCAATGCCCTTAACCCACTAAGCAAGGCCAGGGGTCAAACCCACATCCTCATGGATACTAGTCAGGTCCTTAACCTGCTGAGCAACTAATGGAAACTCCAAAATTTTTGTATCCCTGGCATCACTTATGCTTCTGGGCATAGAGCAGTTCCTCAACAAATTATTTTTAAATGACTGGAGTTATTTTTACATTGTAGAATTTTCATTCTAAAATAATCACTTCCCTGGGAATGAGAGCCCCTGTGAGTTATTGCAGAGAATTTGGGGGATGAGTTGAACCTGACCTGAATAGGACTAGATTTTGACAAGTAAAGAGATGTCAGTCTTTCTTACTGTAAATTGACTGAATCTGAAATATGCAAGTGGCGAAATTAGTCGAAAGGGTACCTTGAGTCAGGGAAGATCATATAAGATGATGAGAACCCAAAGGCCAAGATCAAAGAAGCAACACTCAGATAGTATCTGAGAAAATCAGGTGAAGATGCAAACATTGAGCATAAGTAAAACTCCTGATATCCTAAAGTACAGAGAAGGAAACTTAGGTATTTTTAATCTTTGTCCCAAAATAGGGTCTCCTTAGGTTTCACATTGGTCAACCTGGAAAGCCTCACACCAGGGACAAATAGTAGAATGTAGGACACTAGAGAATAGAGACACTAAACATTTGTAAGATCTCATCCTGGTTTCTGAGTATACTAGGTAAAAAGGAAGTCACTAATTATATGCGAGGGAAAATAATTAGGACAACTCTTAGATATCTTGAGTTTTGTGTTAACTTTTTCACATTTGTTGTCAATATCGCCATGCAGTTTTCCATAGTGATTAATCACATTATCTTAACATAGAAAGGCTTGTGCACTTATTCTGGTATGTACATGAAAGGCAGGAGGTGAAAGAATCACATGGTACTCTGTCATCTATTTTGGGAGAGTCTACCTTGGAGAGAAATAAATCGTAGGACAGGCAGTAGGAGGGGCAGCCTTTGTACTTTTTTAAAAGAAGGTTAAATATCTGTGAAGAAGATGTTTGGGACTGTGAAGTGACTCCAGGTTTTCCACTGGGAGTATCTTGGAGGACTGTGACACAGCTGAGGGTGAGCAAGAGGAAATTAAGCTGTATGGAGATGCTTTATCCCAGTGTCCAAGAGACTCCAAGAGATCCCTAAGCATTCAACAAATGATGGAACTTTATTATGTCAATCAAAGTAAAGCTTACATGTCATGACAATTTGACAGTAAATTCTCTGCTGGTTCGGAGGAAGTTGCCGTGTATCAGCCTGGCGTGGTCATGGGAGCATGTGCTATAGTTTCTTGGACAGGCCTCTAGATATGCCATAGAGTCTGCCACAATCACCAAATGCACCAGTACCCACCACCTGTGGTTCCTGTGGGAACGAATGTTGCAGTCACAGGAATCTTCACTGCACCTCTAGGACTAGGTAGGGAAGTGAAAACATTTAGAGGTTAGGTGGGACTTTTTTTCTTTCTCTTCTTCCAGTTTGTGGACATGACTGTTTGAAAAGAAAAGAGGTAATAATTGGGTACATAGAAGGCATCCAAAGGAAAGAATTTATCTTCTGGATTATGATGGGAATGTCAGGAAGATGTACTACTGAAAATGGAAAAGGGCACTGGACCAAAGTAGAGAACAGAGAACATATTTAACAAGGATAAGTGGATGAAGGTGGAGGGAGAAAAATCGAGACTGACTA
This sequence comes from Catagonus wagneri, assembly GCA_004024745.2. NCBI lineage: Eukaryota > Metazoa > Chordata > Mammalia > Artiodactyla > Tayassuidae > Catagonus > Catagonus wagneri. The sequence goes on along the minus strand of PVHT020000077.1, from coordinate 17,584,526 downwards.
CCAAGTAGGTGATAAGGACAGTGGGCATGACAGAGGAAGAATCTGTATAGTGGAAGTGGTCCTTAGCAATTATCATGTCTCATTCATTCAGTAAATTTTAGAGAATTTCACTAAGAATAATATTTATGACCTTGGAGAGCTATATCCATCAACACAAAAGAGGAGGTAACAAAAATAACTTTGAAAGCAAAGAAGTAAATATAAGGTTATCGAGAGCACTAAGATTTGAAGGGGTAAAACTCAGGCTAAAAATAGCAAAAGAAAAAAGTATCAAGAGAAACACTTACTCGGAGTTCCCTTCGTGGCTCAGTGGTTAACGAAGCCGACTAAGAACCACGAGGTTGCGGGTTCGATCCCTGGCCTTGCTCAGTGGGTTAAGGATCCGGCGTTGCTGTGAGCTGTGTTGTAGGTTGCAGACGCGGTTTGGATCCCATGTTGCTGTGGCGGTGGCGAAGGCTGGCGGCTACAGCTCCTGTTAGACCCCTAGCCTGGGAACCTCCATATGCCGTGGGTGCAGCTCTCCATAAAGGCAAAAAGACAAGAAAAGAAAAAAAAAAAGAGGAGAAACACTTACTTGATTCAGAACTTATCTAGCAGAAGAAAAATAGAATAGCACTGTATATAACCAAGGATACATCTATATGGAAACAAAGGTAAAGCAAAAAAGGCACAGGAGAAATGAACCAATTATACTGCCATGAGAATATACTTCAAACCACTTAGGAGGAAAAATATGGATCTTATGTTTTTGATTTTAAGTCTTGTTATGAAGTAACCCCTTGCAGTAATGGGAGAATATGACTGTCTTTTGGAAAATTAACTTAGATAAAATTAAAGTATTTAATAGTTTGACTTTCAGTGTTGACATTTTTAATCTCTAAAAAAGAGGGAGAATACAAGAGGGGTAAATGTCAGTATGGAAATTCTGAGAGGTAAAGATAGTGAGGGAGTAACCAGAATATTGGAGTGCAAACTACTGTCAAAGTTACGTGTGTCCCCTTTACCCAGTGTCCCTCAAAATAAGGTTCCTGGACACAGCAGTACTATAAATTGTTATTGGTCTGCAGTGGGATTAAAGCAAGTATTTGGAAACTTTTATAGCAATTTTTTTGACCATATTTTTATTTTTCAAAATTAAAACTGATCCCTTGCTGTCTTCCACTGGAGGCCGACCCGCCACATCTCTAGTAATCCCTGAGAAGTTCCGGCGTATTTCGTGAGTACTCAACACCAGCATTGATGGGCGGAAGAAAATTGCCTTTGCCATCACTGCAATTAAGGGTGTGGGGCAAAGACATGCTCTTTGAGGAAAGCAGACACTGGCCTCACCAAAAAGTCAGGAGAGCTCAATATGACGGTGGAAGCAGAAATAGGAGTGATGTGGCCACAAGCCAAGGAATGCCCGGAGCCACTAGAAGCTGGAAGAAGCAAAGAATGGCTTCTTCCTAGAGACTTCAGAGCCTGCAGACACTTGACAGGTGTCTGGCCTCCGGAAATGTGAGAGAATAAATGTCTGTTCGTCTAAGCCACCTAGTTTGTGGTAATTTGTTATAACATCTTTAGAAATATAACACAGTGACCTAAGATAACTTCTAGAAAATGAAACAAAAAAATCTGATGTTTAATTTCAGGCTAACTTTAATGCCTTTTATTCTGACCTATCATTTAGCAGCCTTCCAGACTTTATAATGCTTGGATCAAGTGACTAGAAATATATTGAAAGGTAGGGAGAGCACAGAGAGATAGAGTATGTGTTGCAGCGTCACGTACTAGCTGGGAATCCTGGCTCCTCTACTCACTTCGCATGTCTTCTCAAAATCTCAGTTCCTTCAACCAAAAACAGTGTCGTAAACCAAGCTAATTGTGTTAGTGTGAGGATTGAGTACAGTCACGTGTACGTTTCTTTGCAGATTTACAGCACTAGTCCAATGTTAATTACCAAGACTTAGTCCTTTCTCAAGAGAGACTGAAGAGGTGATGTTGGCAGTACCCTTTCCATCTACTCTCTCTGTTGTAGGTGCAGTGGCACTGGGTTGCCCATCTTCTGGCCACAGCAAGTGGCAAAGTAAGCCTCCTCCTGTCTCTGGATGCACAGTCCTAATATCACTGTCACGTGCCTACAGGAGCAACAGAAAGCCCCTGGGCCTGCTGAGCAGTTTCTACTTGATAGAAAACCTCAGCAGCTACCAGGTTAAAACAAAATAGCTGTTTTTGGTAAACCTTTTTTTTTTTTCTTCTTCAGGATTCAGATGGACAATACTAAATAACTCTATTCACCAGGCCAGCTCATTTTTACTTGTTTACTTACACCCTGCCTTGTTCCAGAAAGGATTTAAAGTGGATTACCTATTAATACCACACAAGATAAAATAAAGTGAAAAATAAGTGGTGAGGAAAGTAGGACAACAGGAAAAGGAGACTCAGAAAAATAAATTAAACCAGGAATGAGTTAGAAACTCTTCTGTTCTGTAAAATTTTTCCCTCACCAGGCTTGGCCGCAAGTGTGTCTCTAAGCTTTCTTGCTGTTAATACAAAAAAAGGACTCTAAATCAAGGTCCCCGACAACGTACTCTTTAAGATACAAGTTGAGTCTGCCCAGAACACTGGTTATGGGAGATCAAGGCCCTAAAGCTCTCAACACTTAGTGTAACAATCATCATTTTAGCCTGAATTAAAAAAATATCCCATTATGGTTCGGTGAGTTATGAACCTGACTAGTATCCATTAGATCTCGGGTTCGATCCCTGGCCTTACCCAGTAGGTTAAGGATACAGTGTTTTCTCAAGCTGCAGCGTAGGTTGCAGATGGGGCCCAGATCTCGTGTTGCTGTGGCTGTGACATTGATTTGACTCCTAGCCTGGGAACTTCCATATGCTGCAGGTGTGGCTGTAAAAAGAAAAAAGTAAAGCATAAATGAGATTTGTGTCTTTGAGGAAGATGATTTCCTGATGTCCTGTCTAATATAAACTAGCTATAAAGTTTACATTTGTGAAACTGTTGACTAAGTGTACAGGATGATTAACTATAAATCAGATAAGCAAAAGGGGACATCTACCAAAAGGGATCGCTTTGGTTTCAGAACGATCATTTCTAGCCCTTCTTTTCAGCACTGATCCGGGAAAGCTTGATTTGTAGACTTCTTGTTCATGGAAATAAACTCAGTGTCTGCTTACAAGAGAATGTCTTTTTCTATTCTCTGAAACAGGGGGAAATGCATCTAGCATACAGAAAAATGTCATTAAATTATTAGATTCAAATTAAAAGGAAAAGGACAGTTGGAGCACGTCTCTGTTTTCATGCCACTGAAATCACAAAGATGAATTCAGCTAGCTTTGGGGGAATGAATTGGGCAGCTAATTCATGGCAGTAGGGATAGAGAGCCCTTCATGGTATTGTAATGTTTAAAATAAAATAGTTTATAAGAGTTATATCAAATTATTTTGTAGTGAAAATTGATGATGAGTAAGTAACTGTAGCCCTTACGCCTCTTTAAACCTGAATTATCTCTTTCTGTTCTCTGGCAGGGGTTGGTAAATTTTTTCTGTAAAGGGCTAGATGGTAAATATTTTAGCCTTTGTGGGCTGTATGTTTTGTGCCCTGACTATCAAACTCTGCAATTGCAGTGCAAAATCAGCCATAGACAATCCATAAGTTAGTGGGTGTAGCTGTGTTCCATTAAAGCTTTATTTAATAAAACCCCGTGGCAGGGAATTGGCCCATGAGCCATAGTTTGCAGAGTCCTGTTCAGTGATGTAGAACTGTGGAGTTTTAAGTCTGTGTTCAGTTTTCATCTATATTCTGAACTATTTTCTGAGAGAAAATTTTGGTTTGACATCCAACTCCCTGAAGATGATGAGAAGGTCCTTGTAGGGTAATAAGACCTTAATTTTTGAAATAGGTTATTGCCACCTACACACCAGTTTTCTAAAGCATGGAGCTCTCTATTCCATCAGTAGAACAGGGAAACTATTCTCAATCTCCAGTATGGCCTCAACCTCTATGTATCAGAGATTACCTAATTATTGAGGTCTGACTGAAACACAGATGAGGGAGAAAATTTAATGGGCCCAAGCATGATTCATTACTCTTGATTTTAAAAAGTTTAGCCTTGTATCAAGCCAGTTCATAAGAACATTTATACTTTACAATGTTAACTTCTTTTTTCTAGAAGTCCCCTCACAGAATGACAATTTGACAATACTCTTTGATATTCTATTAAGGATTATACATAAAAGTGACCATTTGGTCACTTTTTGTATCAGAGATTACCTAATTATTGAGGTCTGACTGAAACACAGATGAGGGAGAAAATTTAATGGGCCCAAGCATGATTCATTACTCTTGATTTTAAAAAGTTTAGCCTTGTATCAAGCCAGTTCATAAGAACATTTATACTTTACAATGTTAACTTCTTTTTTCTAGAAGTTCCCTCACAGAATGACAATTTGACAATACTCTTTGATATTCTATTAAGGATTATACATAAAAGTGACCATTTGGAGGTCATATTTCCCTTTGTAAGATGGCTGCTGAAGACACTTTCCATTAGGTTGTTTTCTGTTTTTTTTTTTTTATTTCCCCTGCATGTGGAAATTCCCAGGCCAGGGATCGAACCTGCACCACAGCTGTTACCAGAGCCACAGCAGTAACAATGCTGGATCTTTAACCTGCTGAGCCACTGAGCCACTAGGAAATTCCCAGTTGTTTTGTGTTCTTAATGTAAAACTTTGTGATCTCTCTGAGAGTTTAGAGGAATGACAGAAGTGTCTTTCTTGTCGTGCTTCCTATTACTCAACCAGATAGTGTAGTGTAACTTCCATATTACCCTCTGGTCCTATTTTTTAGCTTTGCTTCCAAAAAGTTAAGCTAAATATGTGTTCTGTTGTGTAGATTTATATGTAGTGGAGGTTTGCTTACCCATGTATTTCTTCCTTTTCATTCTTGGTCTCTACGTTTTTTTTTTTTTTTCTGGTTTTGCTGGATCTGATTGTATTTGTATCTTAATATAGAATATCATAGAAGTATAAATAAAAAATATGTAATAAAGCTTGGGCTGTTGAAAATGTTAAAGACCACAAAAGGACGTTTTCATTAGTGTTTGTAACTAGAAAAACAAGGAAGTGATCACCAAGCTGCCTGGGGCAGATGGTGTAATGATAACAGATTAACAAAACTATTAAATTTATATTTTGCTTTCAAATTCTGCAGCTAGGAAAGTGGTCTTCAGGCTGGAAGGATAAGATTAAGTGATATCTTGAATTATTTTTTTTTTGAGATTCTTTCTTTCTTTCTTGGAATATATTTTTTATTTTGTACTTTTTTTTAACACCTTGTCTCATTGTATTTTCACCCTGGGAGATAGTCACAGTAGTTATTATTATCCTACTTTACTGAGGAGGAAATCGTGACTCAGCGTTAAATGACTTGTCCACACTCACAAACAATGCAAAGAGGGAGATGACTGCAACTCTATGTAAATAAGCGGACAGTAAGGCAAAACCTGGTCACTTTAAATAAATGATAGTTGCCAGCAGTGAATGCAAGTTAGGCCAGCCTACTGAAAAAAAACTGGGTGCAGAGCAAATGGCAGATGTTCAAAATATTCTTTTTGAATGAGTGAATATAAACTGAACATTAATCTTAGTAATTATTGAGTTATTGCAGAGACCAAAAGATGAATGCATAAAGGAAATATTAGTCCATTTTTCAAAATGAGGGAGAGATTTCACAAGCCATAAACAGGTCCACTCCATTGTTCTCGGAGGTGACCCCTGAAAAAGTCAGGAATGGATTTCCAAGCTAATAGTTTGTGAGTATTAGCAAAGGAATGTAGTGGTTACCAGGAGTGAACCTAGGGTTATAAGGAATGCCATGTTATGCTTGCTTAATTTCCCTTCTTGCTTTTGAAACAGAGCTACTGTAAGATCAGAGGATTGACTAGGAAAATTTAACTTTCACAATATCATAAAAGTAGCAACCACTTGTTGAACACTAACTATATCCGGCCCCATTTGCCTTATTTCATTTAGTCCCACAATAGCACATAGGTACATTGCTACTGCCCTTATTTTAGATAAAACAGAGGTTCAGTGAGAGCATTGCTGATGAGTGACTGAGCTGGACTCGAAGCCAGATTTGATTGACTCAAAACTGTTGGTGGTTAAGTAATTCCGACACCATTTGGTGTTGCCACACAGACGGGCTCATGAGATCTTAGAGGCTAAAGGGAACCAAGGATGTACAGGTTTGGTCACAATATCCTTACATAGAGTCACAGCAGGCTGTAAACAAATCTAAACTATGCTGATGAGTTTTTTGGTCTTAATTTGCTTTACATTTGGGATCCTTGAGGTGGATAAAGCCGTAGAAAACATACTTATTCCTTCTGCAGTGGACAAAAAAAAAAAAAAAAGCCATTCTTATCAATGCAATTAGCCAGCATTTGTATGGCGTGTCTCATTTGACAGAATATTTTCACTTAGCTTGTTACACTTGATTCTCACAACCTATAAAGAAAACTTATTGCTAGCTCCCTAACTCTCCCTCTTGCCCCCTCCTACCCCCTCATTTTTTTTTTTTTTTTTAAACAGTGAGCAGAAGGTTCAGGGAAATCAAATGACTCAATCAGTCATATGGTGAATAATCTGGGGACTTCTGTTTTCTGTCACAGAGCAACAGATATGGAGTCATGATTAGACATAATATCAAAACATGCAAATGCAAGATCAAAATCATTAAAATGAAATGTGAAGGTGATGTATATGAAGACTAACACTGAAGGAAAAAGTATGTTTTCATAAGCCAACATTTCACTTTGATTACTAGTAATACCAATTTAATCTTGGCCTGGATTAATGGAAATATAGTATCTACATCATAAGCAACTGAATACGTAACTTTTCGAAACATCCATAGGACCCATATTTCCTGGACCTAGTATTTGTTAAAAACCTCATGAATTCCCTGGTAGCTCAGCAGGTAAAGGATCCAGCGTTGTTACTGGTATGGTTCTGGTTACTGTGGCACAGATTCCATCCCTGGCCTGGGAACATGCCTCAGGCATGGCTAAAAGCAAGCAAACAAATAAACGAAACCCAACTCAGATTAAGTAGAGGGTACCTAAAGGCAGGTTACCAGTGCAGAGACCATGGGCTACATTTGAGAGTATAAGGAATGAGGAATAAAATTTCTAATTTGTTTCAATGTTTTAAAATTATGAGGAAGAAGAAAAATTAGTATTTGCTCTGTGTTGATTGGTCTAAGTCCAGCAGGTTATTGGTGCATAACAGTACAAAAAGCACAATGGTGTAAGCATCAGAAAGTCAGATTTTTGGCTCAACATAAAAAATAATTCTAACAGTTGAGCAGTTTCTGATGGAATGAGCACTGTTAGGAGTTTTTCATCTTTTTTTTTTTTTAAGGGCTGTACCCATGGCATATGGAAGTTCCCATGCTAAGGCTCAAATTGGAATAGGAGCTGCTGGTCTATGCCACAGCATAGCCATGTGGGATCCGAGCCATATCTGCAACCTATACCACAGCTCACCACAATGCTGGATCTTTAACCCACTGAGTAGGGCCAGGGATCGAACATACATCCTCATGGATACTAGTTGGGTTTGTACCACTGAGCCACAATGGAAACCCTGTGAGTTTCTTAAAAAATTAATTTATTTAAACACAAAAGTCCAAAACAATTAATCCATTTCTCCCATCCTTCACTCGCTACCTCTGGCATCTACCAGTCTGTCTGTTTTCCATATCTGTGAGCTCGTTTTTGTTTGTTTGGTTTTTTAGATTCCATGTATAAAAGAAATCATGTGGTGTTTATCTTTGTCTTACTTATTTTACTTGCCATAATGGCCTTGAGGTCCATTCATGTTGTCATAAGTGACAAGATTTCATTCATTTTTTATGACTGAATAATATTGCATTGCATGCATGCATGTATTATGTATGTATGCATACACACACACACACACACACACACACACTCACACTCACAATTTATTCATTCCTCCATTGGTGGAAACTTAGATTGTTTCCGTATCTTGGCTATTGTAAATAATGCTACAGTGAACATGAGGGTGCATGTATCTTTTCAAACTAGTGTTTTCATTTTCTTTAAGTAAATACCCAGTAGTGGAATTGCTGGATCCTATAGTAGTTATATTTTTAATTTTTGGGAGAACGCCCATACCGCTTTCCATGGTAGCTACACCGATTTACATTCCTACTAGCAATGCACAAGGGTTCCATTATCTCTACATTCTCATCAACACTTGTTAGTTCTAGTCTTTTTTGGTAATAGCCATTCTAACAGGTATGAGATGATATCTCATTGTGGTTTTGATTTGCATTTTCTGATGATTAATGTATAGAGCATTTTTTTATGTACTTGTTGGCTATCCGTATGTCTTCTTTGGAAAAAATCTCCTATTCAGATCTTCTGTACACTTTTTAGCTGGATTGTGTATCTTGTTATTTTTGCTATTGTGTGTATGAGTTCTTTATATATTTTGGATATTAGCACTTTGTCAGATATATTTGAGAATATTTTATCTCATTCCTTAGTTTGCTTTTTCATTCTGTTGATGTTTTTCTTTGCTGTACGGAAGCCTTTAGCTTGATGTTGTTCCACTTTTTGAGTTTTGCTTTTGTTGCTTTTAGTGTCAAATTCAAAAATATCATTGCTGAGACCTATGTCAAGGAGTTTTGGCCTATGTTTTCTTCTAAGAATTTTGTAGCTTCTGGTCTTGCATTCAGTTTTTAAACCATTTTGAGTTGATTTTTATGATTGGTGTAAGACAGTAGTAAAATGTCATTCTTTTGCGTGTGGCTTTCCAGTTTTTCCCACATCATTTATTGAGGAGACTGTCCTTTTCCCATTGTGAGTCTTGACTCTTTTTATTATAAACTAGTTGACTGACTATATATGTGTGAGTTTGTTTTTGGGCTCTTTATTATATTCCATTGACCTATGTATCTGTTTTAATGCCAGTATCATGCTTTTTTAATTATCATAGCTCTGTAATGTAATTTGAAATCAGGGAGCATGCGCCTCTAGCTTTGCTCTTCTTTCTCAAGATTCTTTGGCTAGTTCAGAGTCTTCTATGGTTCCATAAAAATTTGGCGACTGTTTATTCTATTCCTGTGAAAAATGCTGTTGGAACATTGATAAGTATTGCATTGACTCTATATATTGTTCTGGGTAATATGGCCATTTAAACAATGTTCATTCTTCCAGTCCATGAGTGTGGGATATTTTGTTTTGTTTTTACTTTTTTATTAATTGAATTTTGTTCCCTCAAAATTTCTGTGTTAAGATCCTAACCCCAGTACCTCAGAGTGTGATATTGTTTGAAAAAGGGGTTGTTGCAGATGTAATTAATCAAGATGAGGTAATACGGAAGTAGGATGGGCCCTGATCCAATATGACTGGAATCTTTTTATTTATTTATATTTGATAATTTGTACTACTGCAAAGCAGTTGTGACATCAGTTTCAAAACTGACATTTTGATTTTATTCTTTTTTAATTCTTTTATTCATTTTATCTTTTCTATTTTTCTATTCATTTTATTTTATTTTTACTTTTTTTTTTTTTTAGGTCTGCATATGAGGCATATGGAGGTTTCCAGGCTAGGGGTTGAATTGGAGGTGTAGCCACTGGCCTATGCCACAGCCACAGCAACACCAGATTTGAGCCGCATCTGCGACCTACACCACAGCTCATGGCAATGCTGGATCCTTCACCCACTGAGCGAGGCCAGGGATCAAACCTGCAATCTCATGGATCCTAGTCAGATTCATTTCTGCTGAGGTATGACGAGAACTCCAAGGTATCTTTTTAAAACTGGAAAATTGGACAGGAACATACACACAAGGAGAATGGCATGTGAAGATGAAGGCAGAGATTTGGGTGATGCTTCTACAAACTCAGGAATGCCAAACACTGCAAACTGCCAGAAGCATAAAGCTTTTCCTTTACAGCTCTCAGTAGGAACTAACACTGCTGAATTGTTGATCTTGGGCTTTTAGCCTCCCAAACTGTGAGATAATACATTTCTGCCATTTAAGCTGCAAGGTTCATGTTATTTTGTTATGACAGCCCTAGTAAACTAACACTGTACCCTGTATCTATAACTGTGACTAGATGAAATAGGCATTCAATAAATTGTTTTTAGGGCCACACCCATGGCATATGTAAATTCCTGGACCAGAAATTGAATCCAAGCCTTATTTGTGACCTCTGCTGCAGCTGCAGCAACACCAGATCCTTTGACCCTCTCCACTAGGCTGGGGGTTGAACCTGTACCTCTGCAGAATCTCAGTCTGATTCTTAACCCATTGAGCCATAGCAGAAACTCCTAGTAAATATTTTTTGAGTGACTTTTGAAAATAAATAAATGGATGAATGAATGAATGTATTTTACCTCAGGTAAGTCATTTATTTTTTTCTAGTCCTCAGTGTTGTCATTTGTAAAATGACATCTGCTACAGTGTAGAAGATTTATCCAGTTCTTGTCTGTTCTACTACATTTATAAAAAAGAACTCTTATGACAGAAAAATTGATCATATATTAGAAGTTATCCAGAGAGCTTATTTAATCAGAATCTCTGTTAAAAGAATACAAGCAGACATGAGTTTTAGGGATGATTGAAATTTTAATTTGACCTGAGGCAATACTCTGAATGAATAATTTCCTGAGTTTGCTTTCAGATTTTGATCCTGTGTTTTTCCTTGACGAATTTATCTATTTATAGCAATCAGGTCAGTGAGACTGTGTGAGTTATAGGCAAAGTGATATCATCGCACTCCAGGCTCAACTATGTTTCAGAATAGAATCTTCCTTATTGAGGACTGAGCCATCAACAAAGAAATGGTACAGGAATTGAATTAGAAGAGAATGCGGAAAATTGTCTTCATAGTGAGAAGTTTGAGTGTGTCATTACCTGAGATGATATTAAATTTATTGGTGTGACTTCAAATAATAAGCTTTAAAGAAGGAGCTGGATGAACAGTGAGCACAGCTCCAGAGAGTGATCTGGATGTGGAGAGCTTCATTCGTCTGGATGCTATCTAGAAAGCTTCAGCTGGCCAGAATGAGGTTATATTTTCAGTCCTTTAAGACTGGCCTAGCTGGGCCCTCCAGGGTTGATCTGCAGAGGTGATTCTCCAGAAACCCAGTTCACTGGACAAAGCTCTGGTTCCATTTCCTTTTTTAGATCTTTTACCTTCCAGTGAACCTACAGGGCCCTGTTCTCCCCAACTCTGTGTTCAGAACCTTTAACCTCTCTAATGTGAAAGTCTTCCAAGTGTCCTGTCATTGAAAGTTATCATTCTGCTTTGTTCTTTTTCCTTCCACTCTTTAGAAACTCATATTTCCTGAGGTGGATATTTACTCCAATAAAAGAACTGATAACTCAGTGTGCAAAACTCTTGGATGGATGATTGAGGAGGGTGAAAAATTCACAACTCCAATAGATTCATCTTCTCTCGTTAGTGGTCTGCTGTGCCCTTTAAGGAGGATATTTTGAGTCAGGATTTTGGTACTTTTCAGCTTAACTCTTGGATTCTCTTAGGTACCCATCGCAGTGTTAAATATATGAAATTAAAATCAGCAAAGAGCGGAATATGCCTCTTACTTTCCCATCCCTAACCCAGTTTTGCAAATGGGTCAATAAAAATAGTGTCCTTGGTGTGGGCAAAGGTGTAAATTCATACAGTGAAAACTCAAATGGAAAACAAATTCCCAGCACACAGGCTGTATTTCAAATCTTTGAATTATGGAGAGCAGTTCAAGAAAAAAAAACTTTAAATGTCATCTAATTTAACTCATTTATTTTACAGATTAGGAAAGAGAAAGCTCTAGAGCTCTTCCGACTAGCAGACCTTATATTCTTCATGTAGCTCCATATTTTTATGTATTTAAGATTTTTGTTTGTGTGTTTGTTATTCCTCCTTGCATTATCTCTGCCTGATCTAGGGCAAAAAAAAAATTATAAAATAGGGGAATGGGTGAATCAACCAAGATCAAAGAGCTAGCAAAGTGAAAGAACTTGGATGAGAGCCCATGTTCTCTGGTTCTTAGTTCCTTGCTCTGTGATTTGAGCATTAAAGCAAATCAAAACTGGGTGAAGATTAGAATTTGTGTTTCCTGGACACAGATAAAATGGATTGCTGTGTTATTCTCTATAGTCTAATATTTGTTATCAGCCTCTATGGCAGTGGTTCTGTTTCTTCTGGAGGATGGAGTAATGATCCCTGTTTGAGATTATGAGTATCAAGATTCCTTTCTCAGAAAAATGCACACACATAGTTTGCACATAAGTTCAGTGGATTGAGGGCAGACCCCTAATCTCTGAACTAATGTTCTAAATATTAATGTCATCTCATGTTTATTGAGTGTTTTCTGTGTTCTAGGCATTATTATGAGGACTTTACACGTACTACATTGTTAAATTCCTGTGACACTTAAAAGCATGTTCCATTCTAATTTCCACTTTACAGAAAGAATAGAGATTTAAAGAACATTTGTTTATTTAACACTATTTAAAAAAGTACTGAAGATGCCAGGTGCTAAGGACATGATGGTACAGAAAAATGAGCCCTTTGTGAATCCAACTACTATCCATGTTGCTGTGGCTGTGGCACAGGCTAGCAGCTGCAGCTCTGATTCAAACCCCTAGCCTGGGAACTTCCATATGCCCTGGGTGTGGCCCTAAAAAAGAAAAGGGGGCCCAGTGCCTGCCCCCATCAAACCTGGAGTCCAGTGAAGCAGGCTGATTGCATGTTTACACAGAAATATGCCATGAAGCAAACAGACATGGGAACGTGTGTCAGGCAGTGGTAATAACTCATAAACGTGGGGTGTTGGGGGAATCCAGAGGAGGAAGTCAGGCTCGGATCACTAAGAGAAACGGATGTAAGGGGCACATAATGAGGGGCTGCAGAAGAAGTGGCCAAGTGGGTGTGAGTGGAACTAAAATCCTTTGCTAGAGGTCAGCTCCAAGGGAGAGATCCCAAAATCATACCAGGTCCATCTGCCTCCAAAGTCAGCCTGTGCTCATCGTTGCAACAGTTGAGTTCTTCTAACTATGGTGACTCTTGGTGATACTTTGTAATATCCTATCCTGATCTCCTCCATGCCTGTGGAAAGTACACTTTCTGAAAGTGCCCAAAGCAGAGTTTCTTGGACTACCTATGCTGAATGACCAAGTTTGTTTTTTTTTTGTTTGTTTGTTCTCCTTTTTATCGCCTCACCTGCAGCATTTGAAAGTTCCCGGGCCAGGGGTCAAATTGGAGCTGCACTGTGGCCTCTGACACTGCCATGGCAGCACTGGATCTGAGCCACATCTGTGACTTACACTGCAGCTTGCAGCAACGCCAGATCCTTAACCCCCTGAGCAAGGTCAGAGATCAAACTTGCATCCTCAGGGAGAGAACGCTGGGAAGGACCAAGTTTTAAAATATTTAATTTGTCACACTGTGCTCTGATACTTTTGTCCTTATTTTCTGCTGCAGGATCAATATGTCATCCCTTCCGTGAATCTTTGGCCCCCAAACTTGTCCCTATGTCTGGAGGGGCTCTAAGTAGGAATGCAGAGAATCTTGGGTAATTATAGGTTCACATTTAGAAATTTCCCACCTCACCCTAAATATGAGGGATTATACATCTGGACTGGTGCCTTAATTTGGTGAAAAAAAGTAATATATATTTCTAAAAAGTTACCTAAAAGTGCTTCAAGCTTTCACTGTTGCCCCCACATCTGCAAAGCCCTGCCCCAAACAATTGGGCCTTTATTTATTTTTTAAATTTTCTTCTCTTTCTTGGTTGCCCATGTCATATGGAGTTCCTAGGCCAGGTATCAGATCTGAGCCACAGTTGTGACCTGCCAAATCCTTAACCCACTGTACCAGGCCAGGTATTGAATCTGTGTCCCAGCACTCAGAGAGGCCACCGATCCTGTTGCGCCACAGTGGGAACTCCACTGGCCTTTATTTCTTCTTTCCAGAGCTACAGCTTGCTGACACATGTGATTCTCAGGCCTGAGGCTGGAGCCCTGCCCAGTGACAAGGATAGGTACCCAGGTCATGTATGACTTGTAGTCTGTCTTCCAGTTGATGTACTTGGCGTGTCACCACCAATGACTATGTCACACATGGCAAACAGAAACGTAGTGCTAATTTCAAGATCTGTTAGAAACACAAGGCAGTGTGAATAATGGTTGATCGACAGAAATGGTTGGAATTGGCAGAGTGGTTGATAGAATGGTTGGTATAAGAAATTCTCTTCTAAAACCTTCTAGGGGATATTGACAAACACTGGGAAATAAATAAATATATTTTACGATAATAAAAATGTACTTGACGGTGGGCTTTTG
>PVHT020000077.1:17484489-17561177 GCA_004024745.2 Catagonus wagneri | reverse complement strand
TCCCTGCCCTTGCTCAGTGGGTTAACGATCCGGCGTTGCCGTGAGCTGTGGTGTAGGTTGCAGACGCGGCTCGGATCCCGCGTTGCTGTGGCTGCGGCGCAGGCCAGTGGCCACAGCTCCGATTAGACCCCTAGCCTGGGAACCTCCACATGCCGCGGGTGCGGCCATAAACCCATAAACCCGTGGCCATAAAATGACAAAAGGCAAAAAAAAAAAAAAAAAAAAAAAAAAAAAAAAAAAAAAAAGAAAGGGCTGTAACAAACAACCGGAGTCTATAGAGAACGTTACAGTGAATGTTTGAATTTCTATATCGGGTCATACAGATTGGTTTTGTCAGTAGTGTACCTTCACATTTAGTACTTACTGAGATTGTTACTGTACAGCTTACTGTAACCCAGCAGAATAAATGAAAATTCTGAGGGATATTTTAATCAAAACATGTAATTAGTTGATTGCTTGCTTTGTAGAGGTGATATCTCTGCTGTAATGTGGTCTTTTGTCATTGGTCTGGGGGGCAAGGAGTACTAAACAGAGTGGCTCTATAGTTCCCTTGAACACAATCGTCTTAGAATGATACCATAATTTACGGCAAAATATTATTAATTTCCAAATCACTGAAAACATATGTTCAAATATAAGTATAAAAATATATTCCAGATGCCCAATTCAACTTAAAAAAGATAAGCTGTCCAGTGCTGCCTGACTAGTGATGTTTATATTTATTCACATTTTAGATTATTTTTCACTATTACCCTTTATATGTGTATGTCTAGAGAATTGGCTAGCATAGAAATAAAAGTGAAATGCCACAGAGGGAACAAATGGCACATATTGATGCCCCCTAAATTTAAAAAAGACAAAGGGCATAGGTAGAAAGGAGAACTGTGATATGAATCATAAGTGATATGAATCTGCTGAAATGCCTGTTCATGATTTGGAGGCAGCAAAAATTAGGAGAAAACCCCCCCCCCAAAAATAAGATAGTGATGCTTAAATTTCTAATAGATACTGTGAGTATAAGTAGAAATGCTGTTGATATGGAGAAAAAGCACCTCCAAACCTGACTCACAGGTCAGTGCATGTCATTTGCCTTGGTGTGTTGTTTCATAAATCACATTCATGCTTGAGAAGTACAATATATGCATATGTAATATTAATGCTAATAGTGGCCGTAGTAAGTTCCTGGTCCTGCCCGCACTAATGTCACTCTTCTCCAAAGGCTATTATGGGAGGTCACAGCAGTAAAGAACTAGCAGCAAAGATTGAAAAGGATGTTATTTCTCTAAGATGAATCTGGCCTTAAACTTCAGGTCCTGCTTCTGCCCATGTGTGGAGTCATAGTAATCAACCGAAATGTAGCTACTAATTGAGATTATGATCAAGATAGCTTCATGACATACTGAATGGCAGGAAAGCCAATTAGGGGAAGAGAAGACCCTATGACGATAGAGAGGAGGACAGACATTCATTGTTATGCTTACTTCTGCACCAAGTTCTGATCTTGAGAGCTTGTAATTACTTTATGATGCCTGAAATAGTTATGATACCCGCATTCTTCATGGGCCTGTCTCCATGGAACACATTCTCATGCTTGATAAACCTATTGTTCTTAGAGAATGGCATTGTCAAGAAAAGGGGTGAAACACTCAGGGAGCTGGCCACTTCTCACCTAGTGTGTACCATGCCCACCCATACTGGCAAACCTTAGCAAGGGCGTGAACAGACTCAGAGTGACACTGGTTCCTAGGACTAGAAGGGCCAGGGCAATGACTCAGGGATGGGCCTTTCCCTCTTGGAACCTCAGAGGGCCTATGGTTATGGCCTGTCAAGTTCTAGACAAGAATTCAGGTTATTATATAACTTGTTTTCAAAACATTCTTGTGGGGTGGGCTGGTTGCAGCTATTCATGGCCCCTCTTGCCAGGGAAGCACTGTAGCAGCTGTGGGTCTGATCCCACTGTGGTGGGGCAGGCTTATCAGGCTGGCCAACCTTGTAGATCCTGTCACGCATAGAATATTTTCTTCTCTCTCCACTTTTGTTGTTTACTTAGCAAAAGGCGCTCCACCCTCACTGCAAGTTTTGACACTCTCCCTGATACACTGTATGGCTACTGTACCTTGACTTTCAATTACATTCAATCCTATTATAACCATTTTCTTATAACAAATTCTCTTTAACACCTGAAAAGCTCAAGTCCCATGAGTGGAATGTTATGCTGTCAAAATAATAACCAGAGGAATCCTCCTGGAATTGCAGTAGCTATTGTATGTGTTTGAAAATAAAAATCAGCATAACGACTTAATATACTTTACTTTCAGTTCGGGTAGCTAAAGAGAGAAAAGTTATTCTAAGACATTCAAATATGGCTTGACCTATAAACCAACGGCCTTAATTCACTGATTTTAAGTCAGTGTGATAGCATGTTAAAATACTTTCTCTGGGAAAGCATTTTTTTTTTTTTTTAGGAGTGAGGTCCAGAATTCCTAATTATTACTATTACGATGATTAATGTAAGCAGAATTCTTCACTAACATAAGAACGTACTGCATGGGAAAGTTCCAGTTTGTTTTATTTCTTTTATTGCTCTGGTATAATGACTGAATCATGATCAAGTTTCACATTTCATAGGCACATGGACATTACTATTTTTGGCCAACATCTATAAGTATAGCTCAGAAGCCTTTTTTATTATTCTAGTTATTTAGGTTTTATTCCATGTGGTTTGTTGCTACTTTGGGGTAATGTCATTTTGAGGAACATCCTCAGGTCAAAGTAGAGAAGTGGATGTCTGAGGAAAGTAACAAATTTTGTCAGCAGTGTCTTTTCTGTTTTAGTCATGCCTGTTGATTCTACAAACTGACATTCTGAGTTCTATCTCAGGCAGTGAGAGCCCTTCATGGATTAGCTGATGGGAGGATGTCTCTGCAGTTAATCAGATCTCACCTATCAATCCTGGGAAACAAAAATAAGATTGTTGGTGACTCTGGTACCAGCTCTTTTGCTATAACCTGAGAGAGGTGAGAGTTCTCTGCTTTTCTAAAGTAGCTTTGGTTCAGGCCCATCTTTCCAGCCGAGGGTAATGTGAGCTGGAATTGGTTGCAGAGGCTCTGGCAGCTGGCTTAACCTGTTTATATAAAGATGGAACACAGCCACTGATTAAGAGAGCCACCTCCTACTGGTTGATTTTGGAGAGAAGCCCAGAATTTTCCGTGGCGATAGCTTTTAAAAGTTAGATCAGCATCTCAATGAAAGATAAGAACACACAAGAAAGCCCTTGTGGATTTCCCTGTCTTCAGAACCCCCACTGTTCAGCAAGAGTTAGAATAGATATATTTGACCAATTAAATGCCTCTCCTAGGTTTATCTCCATGAAAGGATCACTCTTCTTGAAGTGATCCTTTGGACTGAGGATTAAGTGGGTCAGTTTGAGCCAAGCTTTAGCATTTAGTCACTTACGTATGGCCTTGGCTCTTCAGAGTGGAATGGTCAGTGATAAGATCAATCTGAAGTTAAGATACTTTCTATGGGGAATATTTTAAATAATGAAAGACTATTGTTTCTAGGTTTAAATTAGGGAATAAGGTGAAAGGGAGGAAAGGAACATGGGAAGGAAGCTGAGCAGGGGAACAGAGACCTGTGGAAAAATTCCATGGAGGATCACTGGAGAAACTCTAGGTTTCAACCTCAGTGGTCCCATGGATTTCAATACCCCCACAGTAATCAAGCATACTTGAAGAAATAATATTCCTGAAAAACTTAGAAAAAGTATCTCGCGTCTTGCTGTGATTTGTGGATGCAAAGGAATCCTTATACTGGATTGGATCTTGACTATACATTTTTATTTATTTAGCAGGCACAGACTATTCCTTACGTTTTCTGTATGCTTGTAAATAAAGATGTGGTCATGCCAAAACATTACTTGAATCAGAGTCTTTAGTAGTTAGAGTCCATGCAACTAAAAATGGTGACTGGAGGATATTCCTACCCTCTAGTCTGCAACTTCCAGAGGTTAAAAAAAAAAGAACATCCCACTTTCAAAAAAGGGAAAAAAGTCCTTTGCATAGATTATTATATAAATAAATCTTCTTAACAAGCACTGCATTTTTTTTTTTACAAAGCACAAAGAGTTATTGTGTGATTTATGTGAAAAGGTTATATAACTGTACTCTGTTACTTTAAATAGTGTTTTTTATTTAAACTGCCAACTTCTTCATCACCAGCAAAGAAAAAAAAATGCATATTTGCAAAGCACAAAGGTAATTTTCAAGGACTGTAATTAGCTCATGATAACTCTATCTTTTGTGATGTCTTTGCTGCGGAACTAGAAAAGAAACGGGTTTTCACTGTTAAATCTAGCCCATGGCACCTGCAGTGTGTCAGTTCAGTGAGAGCCAAGGAGGGAGGAAGTTAGAAGTATTACACTTGGTCAGGAGAAAATCACCAAAGGACTAAAGTAACAGATCTTGTACTTTTCATTTGGTTTCATGTTTTCTTTTTATAAACATGCAAGGGGAAACCCTGTCCCTGTTCCCCAACTGATCCTTTATCCCCAAGATACTATAAGATCTATTTAAAAATCGAACTGAGTACATGATGTAGTAGATGGAAACAAGAATGAAATTATAGTAAAAGAAGATAGGAGAGCAAAAAAAAAAGGCTTTCATGTCATTAAAATGGATAATAGCACAGAATGTTGGCAAGAAAAAGAAAAGTTAAAAAAAGGAAACACTTGAGGAAGAGGATGCTAATTAATTTAATTCATTCCAGGGAAATTGATTACTAAGAGAAGTTTTTTCCCATGAAAAATTCTTCTGTCTTTGGGGTCTGAATAGATGTGCAAACAAGGTATGTGTGTGTGTGCGTGTGTGTGTGTTTGTGTGTGTGGTGTCACCAAGTTTTTTCTATGACTGGTTGAGACAACACAGAAAAATCCAAAAGGGCAGAATTACAAAATTTCCTCCGATGAAGAATATATCCAAAGAAAATCTAGGAAGTTTCCTTCTTGGGAAAATAGGGTGTTGTAGGCAGTGTAACTCCCTGGAGGTCATACCTCTACAGTGTTCTGGGATTTAAAGTAGGGGTTTCTTCTGAGACGTAATCCCTATCTTCTTAGTCTGTGAGCTGGGATTCTAAAGCTTGTTTACCTCACGGTGGACTATAACCACATGAACAACAGGAAAATCCATAAAGCACTTGAAGTCAAGGAATTGCAATGCGGCAGTCTGAGTACTGGGTGTGTTTTCTGTGGGACTGTGAGAACATTATCACCTGTTTGGTCACCGACCTGGTTGCCCAGGTGGCGGTTTGGCAAACAACCAGCCCGAACAACAACAGCCTCTTGCAATGGACTGTGAAATATTCAGGCAGAGTTGTTCTCAGCCATCAACGCTGCTTTTCAGCTCAAACAGTAGATTTCAATGTTAATGGAAATAAAAACAACTGATATGAAGCTGAAAATAAACACTTTGGAGTTCAGGTGTCAGATACCCACCTCTAGCAGCTCTTCACTGGGAGAGGGCAATTGATTTTTAAAGCATGCCTTGCAACTGGCAGGGAGAACTGAGACAGTAGCTGACTCAATATATTATGGACACTGATATCAGGCATCTAGAACTCAATTGTAAATTTGATTGTTATGTCTTTAAAAGTTATGTGGGAATGTGGAGCTTCTATCAGGTGAAGTCTGTGGCATTTAGGGTTTCATGAAGTCTTGTTGTCTGGAAAGGTGTCACATAACCTGCTTAACAGATCAAATAAAAGAGGACTGAAAGTTAATTTCCTAGCCAGGAAGAAGGAAGTCAATTAAAAACATATACTTGAAGACTGATCAATTTCCTTCACACTGGAACCCAAAGGAAGTGTTTTGAAATGTATATTTAAACTAAGAAGTAGAGTACATCTCAAAGTAGAAAAGTTAAACTGTGAAAGGTAAGTCCAAGGTAGCAGTAATGATTTGTACACTGACAGGTGCAGCCTTTTCTAAATCCACAAGCACCCTATGGCTTTGACACTTGGCTCTTCTTCATACAGGAGATAGTACCTTCTCCAAGACATAAGGGCTTCTAGTAAAGGTTGATGAGCAACATAAATTCCTCTCTGTGCTCCAAATGAGGATGAGACTAAAATTAACCCAATTTATAGACAGAAAGTAGCTAAGATGGTACTATTCAGTTCCATTGTTCTGAACATAAGATGTTTCTCTTTAAACATAGAGGAAAAATGCAGAGCCAAAAAGTCTTTCAGATGAATTGTGTGTCTAGTTTTATGCAGGCTAGGTCACTTGGAGAGACACCTCTTTATTCTGTCTTCTTTGGACTACAGTTAGACCTTAAACAATTAGCCCTCTTTAAGTCCCCCCCCTTCCCGAAATCACCTGCTTTAGAAATTCCAGCATTTTGTATTTTTAGATGCTGGGGTCAGAGCAAGTGCAAAGTGATGACATTTTCCACCTTTAGAAGCAATTCTTTTTGTCTTCAGCAGGACATAACAAAATGAAGAAAGTTGCCACATTCCATTTTAACCCCTTAGGGTCAGAAGCACCAAGCATCATCACTAGTAGGTTTGGGAGGCTAACCTCGTTAGAGTGAATTCCATTTAGGAAGACAAGTGCTCCCTGTCAAGAAAGCCCTACAAGCTATACAATTAGGCACATTTATTTTGTTGATCTGCTGTGATTCAATTGTAACCATGAAAGCAAAGCAAAGAAGCTACTTTCTGATTTGATTCTTTTTTTTCCCTGACAATTCTAAATCGAGTGTGCTCTGAACAGTTTAGCTTTCTAAAGCATTTTTCTCTTTTAAGGAGAGGAAGTGTGTGTTCTGTTGGAGGACAGAACCTCCTGTCTTCTCAATTACACTCAAATTCAGTCCAAGCCTCTTAGAATAAATCACATATGAAAGGAAAGGAGGATGGCTTGAGAGAAAGAATGGAAAAACATACTGAATTGCATAAACATTTTAACTTTCCAGTGAAGACAGGCCATTCCTCACTTGTGGTCACCCTTATTTATGAACAGCTGGGTGTCCAGATAAACATCACCCCCTTTGCTCTTTCTTCCATCATCAGGGAGGGCGAACCCCTAAAGTCCCTCATCTAAAAGCCTGAGAACCAGCCCTTTTCATTGCATTGCATTCATTTATTCATGCATTCACTGAGTACATATTTAGTGACTGTTATGTGCCGTGCACTAGACAGGCATTAAGAACATGGTGGCGAGAGAAATAGATCTTTGAAATAGCCTTCCTGGAGCTCACAGTCTGGACTCAAGAGGGAAAAATAGTCTTTAATCAAACAATTACATGAATAGATGTAAAATTACAGCTCTGATAAATGCAGTGAGGGAAAAGTACATGATACTACAAGTGTAGGGAATAGGGGAAATTGAACCTCATCCAGGGGTTCAAGAAGGATTTTCTTGAGGAAGAGATAAAAGCTGAAATGTGAAGGCTGAATAAGTAATAATTCACCCCAGAAGGAAATGAAGAAATTTTCAGCACGTTTGAAAATCTGAGGTGGTCTGGGTTGTGGATTTGATAGAGAGAGGGCTAGGACAGTTGGGAAGAAGAGGTCAAGGGCAGCCTGGTGACAGGAACCAAATGAGTCTTGAGGTCAAAGTAGGATTCTTTGTCTTAAAGGAACTGAGTTTTATTACAGTGCTAGGTGGTGGAGGAACGGGGGTGGGGGGAGGTGTCATGTCAGTTTGATAGGGTATTAAAGGGGGAAATCATGTTCCCTCGCATTCCTCCCTTACTGCCTTTTTTTTCCCACCCTGTACTTTGACCTTAGCATCTCCCAGATGCCCCATTTCTGCTTTTCACCTGCCCTCTGTTCACCCTACTCTTTACACTAGAGCTCCTGATACCTATTCTCTCTGGGTCTCTGCTTCTTTCCATCTGGGTTCCTACCCTACTGGGCCTTTTGCCTTCTTGGCCTAAGGCCCCACCCATATCCCCAACCTCCCAGTTAAGGCAACAAGGATAGATATGGTAGGAAGCTACTCAGGGTACTCCAGATGAGAACTTTGAATGTACTTCCCCACAGAATCAGTGACATAGGCAGTCCTAAGAGTCTGTGTCACCTACGGGATAGATGACATCTATCCTTTTAGAAGGCTTCTCTTGGAGCCTCACATCATGGGACATTGTTTCAATGGGAAATATTATTTAAAAAAACAACTTATATGTAAACTCCTAAAGTCAAATGCATTTTCTCATTAGGGAATACCTTAGTATAAAGAAATTTTTGTGTGTAGGTACCTTGGTGATGTCTCCCCCACTTTCCTGTGTTTCATCTTTGCATATTGAACTCAATCAGGTATTGAATTAAGAAGCAACTGGGGAGAACTCTTTAGTCTCAGTAATAGGCTGCTTGTTACAACTCTGGCTAGGAGCTGGTTAGATCAATGAGTTGAATGCTGTCTTTCATAAAGTAGCCAGATTAAAAAAAAAAAAAAACTTAAATCCAGGTATGAAAGGATATTAAATCTCTGTGAACAATTAATTTTTTTGCAGTTATTGCTTGTGTTTGTATCATGGCTTTTCTTCCTGCCCATATTTCACATTTATCCACTGTCATTTGAGCTAGGCTCTTGCTATTTTTTTTTTCCCCAATGAGGGCTTAATTTTAAAGCCCCGTTCTCTGTCTTCACACATTGGGAATAGAGAGGGATCTTCTTGGATGGATTTTGTTGTTATATGCTCAAACTCAAGACCTTGTGCTGCCTTAGGGAAGACAGATACAGTCTCTGTTCTAATGGGGCATACAAACTACAGCAGTGCTATCCAGTAGAACTTTCTGTGATGATGAAAATGTCCCATATAGCACCACCTAGCCACATATGGCCAGTGTAACTGAAGATCTCAATTTTTAGTTTTATTTTATTTTAATTATTTGAGATTGAAATAGTTACATGAGGCTCCTGGTTGAATAGGATGGGTCTAGGGGTGCAGAGAGATGGGTCTAGTAAGATGTCAAGAAGGTGGAGCTGGGAAGATAATGAACAACTTACATGTTGTAGAACTAAAAAAAGAACTGAGTTCCAGATAATTGCCATTTTAAATAGGAGAAAAGTAGGGTAGATGACATTCACACAGTCTTCCAGGGAAATAAGTTAAAAAGCCTTAATAAAGCTAAAATCTACTGTAGAAGTTGTTTGACCATTCACTGGCTCTTAATGTGCACCTACCTGCTACCTCCCCCTTAAAAAGGACCCTGTGAGGATTTCTAACACCAAATGCACAGGCACTTTAAGCTTTTTGGAAGTCATAGGAGACCCTTACGCTATCATTGTGCTAGAAATTATTACTTAAACAGAGCTGCCTAATAGGAAAGAAGTTGAGCTTTTAAGGATAAATGGGTCATGCAATGATTTCAATCACTGTTGAAAAAATCTAGCATAAAATGTTATGTTCTGGAAGAATATCACCCATTTTAGAAGTCAGTTCTGAGGAGCTCTTTGGCTAGAACAGTTTGTATCAGACAGAGTTGTTTAAAGTTGTATTTTGTGTTACTGGTAGCAACAGGCTTCAGAAATGTTTTGTAGTTGAAAGTTGTTATACCTATTCGTAGCTGCTAATCAAAGATGAAAGTAAGAAAAGGAGGGGAAATTTTTTCCATATAATCTGAAAAGAACAATGCCAGGAGAAAGCATACTTGGATTGGAAATAGTTGCTTAAGGGTGGGGATTGGGGGAGACTGTAGGAATAGAGGGACTCTGAGAATGTCACTGATCAACTCTGTTTCATTTATGTGGGGAGAGACAGTATAAGCAGAGCAGAGCCCCGCAGCTTGGGCACAGGGCCTGAAAAGGAAATGAAAGCTCTGTATTTAATTGTTTCTAGAAAGCTAATAAGGGAAAAGAGACCACATACAGCAAGAGAGGTGCCCCTGGGGTTAGGGCTAGGTGGAATCTGGCTTTAAGGCAGTGGATACAGCATGGATTAAAAAGCAGCATAATCAAGTTGGGGGGGGGAGGGGGAAGACTAAGGTTAGATTAAATGGTGATAAATAGATACAGATTTCTAAGTACTTATGAAAAATTTAACTTTATGCTCTTTATTTATTATCTTTTTTAGAGCCACACCCATGGCATATGAAGTTCCCAGGCTAGGGGTCAAATCAGAGCTGCAGCTGCTGGCCTGTGCCACAGCCACAACAACTCGGGATCCCAGCTGCATCTGTGACCTACACTGTAGCTCATGGCAATGCTAGATCCTTAACTCACTGAGTGAGGCTAGGGATTGAACCTCCATCCTCGTGGATACTAGTCAGGTTTGTTACCACTGAGCCACAATGTGAACTCCCAACTTTATGCTATTTAAAAATTGTTCAAAATGCACTTTATCTGTGAGTCAATCTATATATATCTATAAATATGTATAGATATATAATTTAAGTTTCATTTTTTGGCCCACTTGTGTCCATCATAAGAATTTCAGTTAAAAAAACCACATCATCTCTTTGCCTTTTACCACCTGGTGACAGTCTACTTCAAATGTATTTCCCTGAGAAAATTTTTTTCACTCTGTATCAGTCTTATCACTAGAGTAAGGGCGATAACATCTATCTCTGCTTGGTCCACAGACATGACAGTTCAACAAGATAGCAAATGCAAAACACTTGGGAAACTCTAGAACATATGTAAATAATAAGCAATTTCATTTATTATTTGAATGGTAAATGGTTGCCTTGAAAGTTAAATCTGTACACTTAAACACAGAGAGTGATTAAATAAACATGGAGATGTGATTAACTCTCTGTCCTGGGGAGGTAAAGAGAAGTGGGCAGTGGGGGAACCAGAGTACGTGTGTCCTCAGGGGTTTAAGTTTGCTCTGTAGCTGGATTTCTGAGTATTTCAGGCCCTGTGCCTGAGGATAGGAAAGGCTGGAATAGAAACATTAAATAAAGCCCTGTTTTTTCTGTCCATTTTATTGGAAATCCAAAATATGTGTGTGTTTTTAATTATGGTTCAACCTTCTACGCGTGCATCTTGTTAGTTTCACACACATACATAATTTCTTGTCTGTTCACCAAGTACCTTTAACTACCGTAGAAAGTGAGCTAACCAAAAACTACCCCTGCACTCTGAGTCATAAGAGCCAAGCAGGCCTCTAGTTATATGCATTTGAATCATTTACTTACCTTTTTGGAGAATAGTATTCTCAGCTTTAGAATAATATCTGTCTGAGTGCTTGGATTTGAGGATCCTGAGATTCAGGACACAGAGCTTATTTTAACAAGGTTTATTCAAACTGGAACTAGAACTGGGGTAGATTCATCACCTCTGTTTCAGATTATTCCTCTTTCTCTTAATCATTGCAGGTTTCAGGAAAGAAGGGACTTAAAGGAAAAAGTCCTTCAGAACTCCAGTGAACACTTTATACAGGGGTTCTGGACCCAGGGATCTCAAAGGAAATTTCCCTGAGTGGAGAGGAACATACATTTATTAAGTGCCAATGATGTGCAGGAACTCTACCAGTCCCTTTATATTTTATCATTTTGTCTAATTAACAGGAATTAGGAAGGGTTGAATAATGTCTTTGCTTATGCAGTTTGGCTATAAAGTGAAGTAAAATTTTGTCAGTAAATCCAATTTCCCATTGACTTTCACATTGATTAGACACCATTCCCATGGCAGTGCCTGCTCCAGTGATCTCTCTCTCCCAGAAGTTTCATTTTTCACATGCTCAATTATCATAGCAAATTTGTGTCATCTAAGTCATAATCAGGCATACTTGAAGGGATATTGTCATCATGAGTTTTGTTCCAAATATATATTTCCCCTGTAAGTGTGTTGGAATTAAGATAGTGTCATTGTTTCCAGGGCCAAATCCAAGATGGCCACGTTTGTGTTTTAAGTCTTCAGATCCTAATTTCTTAATTCCATACATGGGATCCTTGCTGTTTGAGTTTCTACAGGCAGGGAGGCTCAGGGCCTGGGGAAGAAATAGGAGCCCAGCAAGAAATCAGGCTGTGTCCCTGCATCCACTGAAATCCAAAGCAACATTCAGGCTGTCCTTGTGGGCCTGTTTTTTTGCAATCACTAGAATACTCGGATTTTTTTTTTTTTTTTACTATTTCAGCCACTCCCTCTATGAGGACAGGTTCTCCTCATCTACAAGAGCCTTTTTCAAACATTACTGAGAAGACTGTTAAGAAGAAAAGGCATCCACTGATGAGTTCTCAGAAAAAAAGCATTCAATTTAACTACAGGGCAGTACTGCTCTGATTACCACAGGCCCAGCTGACGGCAAGGTTGCCAGGCAGCACTGGCTCTGCCAAGAATGGTGGTGAAATGAAGCAACCATGTGGTTTGTATTACCATTTTTCAGCTTTTTTA
The DNA here is from genome assembly GCA_004024745.2 of Catagonus wagneri. Classification (NCBI taxonomy): domain Eukaryota; kingdom Metazoa; phylum Chordata; class Mammalia; order Artiodactyla; family Tayassuidae; genus Catagonus; species Catagonus wagneri. The sequence goes on along the minus strand of PVHT020000077.1, from coordinate 17,548,840 downwards.
AGGTTTAGAGAGGAGAACGTCACCAGTGATGATAATTCAGTTTGGAATGAATACATTTTCAATGCAGTGTTCGGTAACTGCTGATTTGTTTTGAATTTTAAAGTCCATAGTCACGTTTTACAATGTGGACAAGATAAAGCACAGGATATGTCAAGATCCTGCCTCTATGCAAATAACAAAGTTTCTGGCCAAAGCCTCTTAAAAGAAAAAAAAAGAAAGGGGGAAAAAAAAATCTCTCCAGCATTTCTAAGCTGCTACTTACAGCCTTTTTAAAGATAGCACAGGAAAAAGAAACCAAAGCCAAACAATGAGCTAAATTTTGCCTTCCGTTTACTTACACCATCTTCTTCAAAGTCAGAGTTGATTTTTTTTTTAAATGTCTCAAGTCAGAACTTGCCACAAACTAATCAATTTGTGTAAGCTTACGTTAAACCATAAAATGCAACTGTTTTAATTTGTCATTTAGGATCTAAATCTTTTTGTTTAAAAGGAGAGAGAGTGATCTTGGATTATTCAGTCTTTCAGTTCTCCTGGGTATTCTTGGAAATACTCTTCTCAGAAAGTCTGAACACTAAATTGGAACAAATGATTCAGTTCATAGACAAATTTGCAAAGTCATAGGTTTTCTTGCATTGAGTTTAGTAAAACACCTTATGAATTAAGTCCTTCCTTGAAGAAGTACATCCTCCGCCTTCTCAGTAGAACACCTGCCAAGTCCCCATAGCATTGCTGCCAGTCTTGTACCTTAAAGAAACACATTAAAAAAAAAAAACTCATATTTTTCAAAATCATTTTAGCAGAATTCTGGTGCCTTTGAATTCTGTTGCCTTCTTATAGCATTTTAAGAATTATGAGAAACCCAGAAGAATATGACACTACTGGAAGCAAAACCTTCCTATCAGAGGTTATAAAGCAGCAGAAACCAGGAAGAATCTATAGCTAGTGCAGTTTATATATTTCTTCAAAGAGTTTCAAACAAAGGAAAAATGTAACTTGTCAGTCATGATGCCTTGGTCTAAACAAAATGCAGTTTTGCTTAAAGAGACACTGTCAAATACAGTCATTTGGCCTCCAAAATTATGCTTCACCAAACACTAAATTAGTATTGTCAAAATGTAACCTTGGTTCTCAAAACATTGTCAGAACTTTCAGAGTTCAATAAAAGAAGGCAATATTTGTGGTTTAGATGGACATTGTCCTCTGTATTTATTCTAAATAGCGTCCATCAAACCACCTATCTATCTACCCATCCATTCATCCAAAATATTACTGAATTCTTACTATGTGCCAAGCAATGTGCTGGGCCCTGGACATGAGGATATCCTCGAGGCCAGTAATCCTAGGGAGGAAACAGACATAAATAAATAAATTTGTTATAGTAAAATAAAATAACAACTGTAATGGACAGGCAAAGCAGGCAGGAAGCAAGGGCTTTAACTTTGTATGAATTCAGAAAAGTCTGGGAGCTAATCTGAACACAGACTTTTTTTCAGATCCACATTTCATGGAAGATCTAGCATCTCAGCTCACCTTGTTTTTTCCTCTTGACATGCAACCACTGATGACATGATCTCCAGAAACATACCACCATAGGGATACACAGATAAAGTGTTCCAACCCAAAACACTCAGAAGAGGGAAACTTCCTAGAGAGTGGCAAGGAACAGAAGGAGATAATTGGCAACTGCTGATTGGCAGGCTGTCTCTACTTATTGTATCTACATGTTTTTCCTCTCCTTTTAGAGGAAATATATAACGATTGTAAATATATATGCATCAACATTGGAGCACCTCAATGTATAAGGCAAATGTTAATAGCCACAAAAGGAAAAATAGACAGTAACACAATAATAGTGGGGGACTTTAGCACCATACTCACATCAGTGTACAGATCGTCCAGAAGAAAAATCAATATGGAAATACAAGCCTTAAATGACATATTAGACCAGATGGACTTACATGATATTTATAAAACATTCTATCTGAAATCATCAGAATACATGTTTTTCTCAAGTGCTTGTGCAACATTCTCCAGGATGGATCACATCTTGGGCCACAAATCAATCCTTGGTAAATTTAAGAAAACTGAAGTTGCATTAAGCATCTTTTCCAACTGCAACACCATGAGACCAGAAATCAACTACAAGAAGACAAAACAAAAAACAGCAAAAAATGCAAACACATGGAGACTAAACAATGTTCTACTAAACAACCAGTGGATTACTGAAAAAGTCAAACAGAAAATTAAAATATTCCAAGAGACAAATGACAAAATACTATGATCCAAAATCTATGTGATACAGCAAAAGCAGTTCTAAGAGGGAAGTTTATAACAATACAAGAACAAGAAAAATCTCAAATAAACAACCCAGGTGTTCCTGCCTTGGTGCAGTGGAATTGGCAACATCTCTGGGGTGCTGGGACACAGGTTCGATCCCTGGCCCAGCACAGTGGATTAAGAATCTGGCATTGACTCAGCTGCAGCATAGGTCGGGACTGCAGTTCAGATCTGATTGCTGGCCTAGGAATTCCATATGCCATGGGGAGGCCAAAAAAGGAAATAAATAAATAAATAGTGTAACGTTACACCTAAAGCAACTAGAGAAAGAAGAACAAACAAAACCCTTAGTAAAAGGAAAGAAAGCATAAAGATCAGAGCAGAAGTAAATGAAATAGAGACAAAACAACAGAAAAGATCAATGAAATTAAGATCTGGTTCTTTGAAAAGATCAACAAAATTGATAAACCTTTAGGCAGATTCATCAAGAAAAAAGGGAGAGTGCTCAAATTAATAAAATTAGAAATGAAAAAGAAGTACAACTGACACCACAGAAATACAAAGTATCATAAGAGACTACCACAAGCAAATATTTGCCAATAAAATGGACAAACTAGCAGACATGAAAAAGTTCTTAGAAAAGTGCAATCTTCTAAGATTGAACAGGAAGAAATATAAAATATGGACAGGATAATCAGAAGTACTGAAATTGAAACTATGATTAAAAAACTTCCAACAAATAAGGACCAAATGGCTTCATGGGTGCATTCTATCAGACATTTAGGGGAGAGTTAACACGTCTCCTGAAAATATTCCAGAAAATTGCAGAGAAAGGAACACTCCCAAACTCATTCTGTGAGGCCACCATCACCCTGATAACCAAAATCAGACAAAGATACCACAAAAAAGAAAATTTATAGGCCAATATCACTGATGAACATAGGTGTAAACCTCAACAAAATACTAGCAAACCAAATCTAAGAATACATTAAAAGGACCGTACACCATGATCAAGTGGGATTTATCCCAGGGATGCAAGGATTTTTCAATATCCAGAAATCAATCAGTGTGATGTACCACACTAACAAACTGAAGAATAAAACCATATAATCATCTCAATAGATGCAAGTAAGGCTGTTGACAAAATTCAAGGCCATTTATGATAAAGAACTCTCTAGAAAGTGGGCATAGAGGCAGTCTACCTCAACATAATAGAGGCCATATATGACAAACCCACTGCTAATCTCATATTCAACAGTGAAAAGCTGAAAGCATTTCCTCTATGATCAGGAGTAAGATGAAGATGTCCACCCTCACCAATTTTATTCAACATAGTTTTGGAAGTCCATGCAGAGAAGGAAAAGAAATAAAAGGAATTCAAATTGGAAAAAAAGTGAAACTGTCATTTTTTCAGATGATGTGATGCTGCATATAGAAAACCCTAAAGATGCTACCAGAAAACTACTAGAGCTCATCAATGAATAAGGTAGAGTTACAGCATACAAAATTAATATGCAGAAATCTCTTACATTTCTATACACTAACAGTGAAAGATCAGAAAGAGAAATTAAAGGAACAATCCCATTCACCATTGCATCAAAAATAATAAATTATCTTGGAATACAGCTACCTAAGGATGCAAAAAGCCAGTACTCTGAAAACTGTAGGACGCTAATGAAAAAAATCAAAGATGGTACATACAGATGGAAAGATATACCATGTTCTTGATTTGGAAGAATCAATATTGTTAAAATTACTATACTACCCAAGGCAATCTCCAGATTCAATGAAATCCCTATCAGATTACCAATGATATTTTTCATAGGACTCGAGCAGAATTGTTTAACATCTGTATGGAAACACAAAAGACTCTCAATAGCCAAAGCAATCCTGAGAAAGAAAAGTGGAACTGAAGGCTCCCTGACTTCATACTCTACTGCAGAGCTGCAGTACGGTACTGGCACAAAAACAAGACATGTAAATCAATGGAATAGGATATAAAGCCTAGAAATAAACCTAAACACCTGTGGTTAATTAATCTATGACAAAGGAAGCATGAATATACAATGGAGAAAAGACAGTCTCTTCAATAAGTGGTGCTGGGAAAACTGGACAGTTATGTTTAAAAGAATGAAGTTAGAATATTGCCTAACACTATACACAAAAATAAACTCAGCATGGATTGAAGACCAAATATAAGACTGGATACTATAAAACTCCTTAGGGAAAACATAGGCAGAACATTCTTTGATATAAATTGCAGCAATATTTTTTTGGACCTACTTCCTAAAGTAATGAAAATAAAAATACATGGAACCTAATTAAACTGAAAACCTTTTGCACAGCAGAAGAAGCCATAAACAAAATGAAAAGATAGCCCACAGAATGGAGGAAAATATTTGGAAACATGGTGACCAACAATGGATTAATCTCCAAAATATACAAACAGTTCATACAAATCAGTAAAAAAAACAAACAAACAAAAAAACAATCAAAAAAAGGTTAGAAGATCTAAATAGATATCTCTCCAAAGAAGACATACAGATGGCCAAAAAGTACATGAGAAGATGTTCAACATCACTGATCATTAGAGAACTGCAAATCAAAACTACCTCAGACCTATGAGAATGGTCATCATCAAAAAGTCTACAAACAATTAATTCTGGAGAGCGTATGGAGAAAGGGACCCTCCTACACTGTTGGTGGGATTGTAAATTGGTATAACCACTGTGGAAAACAGTATGGAAGTTCCTTAGAAAACTAAAAATAGAACTGCCTTGTGATCAGTGTTACCTTGGTTCACTCCTTTTAGTCACTGTGATGCCACTGATATTCACTCTAAACAGATAGACTAAACTAAAAGTACTGCAGTAAGAGCCTTAATAGTTTACTAAATTAAAGGCAGAGAATGAATTGTGAATGTCTTTAAATGTGATTCTTTAATCTATCTGCCTTCTAGCTATTGTGTGTCATTTGATGTTGGCTATAGACTCCTTGAGAGCAGTTGTCAGGGAGTGCTCAGTGGCTCTGCCCATGACCACACTCAGAGCTGTGGAAGGAAGATACCTGCTTGATGGAAAGTATCAGCAATTATTTTGTGTTCTAATGCATGGTGCAGTACTCTTCTTGGCTACTTTATATTGCGAAGTCCATAATCAGTGTCTATTCATCTAACTTAAATATATTTTTCAAGTTAAAAGAACAGCTAACAAACCAAATCTACTTAGTTGTTTAAGTTCATATAGCTATGAGCATTAGTCCACCAGTGGACAGTGAACATTTATCTATTTTTGCCCCAGTGGAGCCCAGTGAAGACATCTGGACACTTGATGCTACACCTTGTTCCCTTATTCCTTAGCTCATGCACCTCATGGAATCTAGCTCTACTGTGGGTATTTGTGATTTTTCCCTGTAGGCAGCTTGGAAGTTGTGTTCCCCTCCCCCCACACTTTTTTTTTTTTTTTAGCTCAAATCCCTTCGCATTAGAAATGCTGCCAAGCATTGATCTGAGTTAGCCCACAAGCTCCCTCCTTTGTCCTTACCCCTCCTCCAGTCCTAGATTTAGTACAGACTCTTACCTGGTCTTTATTCTGTCTTGAAATTTGCCCCTCTTGCCAGCTCATTTTCCACCTCTTGTTCTCTTCAGTGCCTTCCAGCACAGTGGGTTTTATTGCTGACAATAAGCACCTTGGTGTGAATTATTTTATTTTACCCTTTGTTGACTTCTAATACAGACAAACAGAGAAAACAGAGATAAGAATTTTAAAAACTTTTAAGGTGAAGCAGGAAGGAAAGGGGAAGGCAACTTCCGAAGAAGAGGTGGAAAGGCAGAAGGCAGCAGAACTTGTGCGGGTAAAGGGTAAAGTTATCAATCTATCTTTAACTGATTCCCACAGTCTTCTAGCTCTGGTCACTCTGAAACCTCTAGTTTTTGCCTTATAGTATCGTTGTTACTTTACCCATCGACGTTCATTCATCTATTCATTCAACAAATTCTCCTTGATCATCGACTCTGCCAGTCAGATAATAGGTACTAGAGCTACAATGGTGAGCAAGCTGAACTCTCATGAAGTCTGATGGAAAAGAGATATGACTCAAAGTATCAGATGATAACTATATGTATACGAGGAGACATATGCTACAGAGAGATTATCATAGGGAAATCTGACCGTAGCAGGGAGGTCTGGATAAATGCATCTGGAAAAGTGACAAGGTTGCTGAAATTTAATGGAAGTGGATGTAACTCAGTGAATGTATAAAGAAATACTTTCTCTGCAAAAAAAAAAAAAAAAAGATTATGAACAAAAGCCCTGTGCTAGAAAAGAACATGGTGTGTTCAGAGAACTGAAAGAAGGTCTGAATGTCAGGAGGCAAAGAGAGGTGGGGCAGGCTATGGATGGGACTGGAGAGCTGGGCAGAGGCTCTTGTAAGCATTTTGGTCTTTGTCTTAATAGCACGTAAAGTTATCAAATTGTGTAGCAATTTGCTAAAAACTTAGTGGCTTAAAAAAAATAATAGCCCTGTGGTATCGCACAGTGTCAGTGCATCAGGAATTGGAGAGGTTAGCTGGGGAGTTCTGGCTTGCGCTCTCTCAAGAGGTTGCACCCAAGATGTCAGCCAAAGCTCTGCTGTCATCTGGAGTCTTGGCTGGAGCTTTAAAAATGGTCACTTCCAAAGGTCACTTCCAAGCTCAATTACATAGCTGGCAAATTGGTATCAGTTGTTGATGATGTGTCTCAGTTCCTTTTCATGTCAGCTTCTCTACAGAGGTCCTTGAGTATCCACACGCCATGGCAGCTGTCTTCCCCCAGAGCAAGTGATGAGAGAGAGCAAGCGAGCAAGCTATCCTTTGTAAGCCCTAGCCTCAAAAGTCACATAGCAATTCCATCACATTCTATTTGTTAGAAATGTCACTAATTCCTATAAACACACAAAGGGAGGGGAATTAGTCTCCACCTTTCTTTTTTCGAGCTGCTGCTGGTGACCTAGTTCTTCAGCTTTTGAAAGAAGCAGTTTCAAAGAGTTTGGGACAAATTGTAAAACCATCAAACCATGGAAGGGTGTTAAACAGGAATAGTGACATAATCATATTTGCTTTTCAAAAATATGACAGAATGGAAAACAAATTAAATAGGGCTATTACCAGTTAGTAGATATTAGAGGATCCAGGTGTGAATTTCTGATAATGGCAGATTAGGATGCTGGTGAAGATGAATGGAAGTGAAAGGATCAAGAAACATTTAGGGAGTTCCTGTCGTGGTTCATGGAGTTCCCGTCGTGGCTCAGTGGAAACGAATCTGACTAGGAACCATGAGGTTGCTGGTTCGATCCCTGGCCTCACTCAGTGGGTTAAAGATCCGGTGTTGCCATGAGCTGTGGTGTATGTTGCAGACACAGCTTGGATCTGCTGTTGCTGTGGCTCTGGCGTAGGCCGGCAGCTCTAGCTGCGATTAGACCCCTAGCCTGGGAACCTCCACATGCCGTGGGTGTGGCCCTAAAACGACAAAAGACAAAAAAAAAAAAAAGAAAAGAAAAGAAACATTTAGAAGGTAAAAAAATAAGTCAACAGATCAATAGAACTTAGCAGTTGAAGATGAGGGCATATAGATTGCTAGATTTCTGCTGTGCATAGACAGTTACAGTGGCATTTAGTGACAGAGAATGCAAAGACAATACCTTTAGTCTATCAGAGGTAGTGGGGTTGATCATGAATTTTATTAAAACATATTATGTTCACAGTATCTTTGGAATAACCAAGTACAGATACCAAGTAGTTCCTTGGTCGCAGAACACTAGAACTAAGATGAGAGTTCTGAGCTAAAGATAATAAATTTATGAATTATCTGTGTATAGATAAGAAGGAAATCTCTGGGTTTGGTGAGCTATCTTAGAGAAAAAAAGAATGGTATGAAAAGAGACAAGGGAGGTTGGGTTTTTGTCCAAGAAGTATTCAATCTCTACTCTTTCTTCTTTCTTTCTTTCTTCCCTTCCTCTCTTTCTTCCTTTCTTCCTTCCATCTTTTTTCTTTTCTTTTCCCTCCATTCTTTTCTTTTCCCTCCTTTCTTTTCTCTTTTTCCTGTGGAAGGAGTCTACTTCCCTGTTCCACCTGCTGGGCTAGGCCTTGTGATTCCTACTGGTTGATGAGGTAGCAGGTAGGCCAGCAGAGGTGCTTGAAATGTGTGCTGTGGCTTTCTTTTTTGTGCTCTTTGACTTTGAAAAGAACATGCTTTTCAAAGCGTTCTTTGAAAAGTTAGCAACTGGTTCATGCACCCAACCCCCAGTTTGAGGTTAAGTTCAGTTGAGCCGGGGCTACCTCAGCTGAGCCCAGTTTATGGATACAGGAACAAGAAAAAAAATGCTTATTTTTGTAAGGCACTAAAATGTCAAGATTTCTAGTTATAATATAGCATTGTTTGGGTATTAGCTGACTGATACAAGGGCTTAGGATCTAGCAGCAAGGGACATTATTCTATAAAGTCCTTATTGGACCACATGCATTTTAAGAGCACTATTTGTGTCTATACATGATTATTTTAGCAAAACCTAGCATAAGTCTTAGTTAAATATCTGGTGACTGCATGCATGGGTCACAATCTAATTTAAGCATGGCTGTTTATCTATCTCGAATGTCTATGTCACGCATGTATAATCTTATAATAGCTCTTCCAAGCAGTGTTTGCTCAAATAACAAGAGGGTTCACCAGACCTAGATACAGCAGTCATGAAGATCAACAGATGCATCCCTTCCCTTTCCCTGAGTACATTTTTGTTACACATTGTAAAAAAATGCTTAAGAAAATGGACTCTATGTACATACTAGTTAATATTTTAGACTACATGTTGTTTTTAAGACAGATTTCAAGAGAACAAATTTTAAAAGAAAAAAAAAGTTATTAGTGGCCATAAACAGGCCTGTAAATAGTGTGCCAGTGCAGTGACAGCAATCAAAATGGCTCTTTGGCTACTAATATTTTCATTTAAACTTTGATTAGTTATGAGGTAATTGAGAGAGGAGGAGTTAGACTCAAAGAAAGAAAAATAGTTCCTCCAGTTTAACAGCTGTGGAATCTTTTGGTAACTGCTGGAATATTCCTTTTCAGTAAACTTAAAGCTTGCTCTTTTATGTCAATGTAGAATGCTTGCTCTAAAATATATATTTTTAACTTTATCTTATTTATAACTTTCCTCTTCAGTGTAACTCTAAATTATAGTTGACAAAAACATCACTTGGATTTATGTTACTTCTGTTAAAATGGTAGGAAAACTCTAAAGCCAAAAAGAGGCTGCGTTTAAAGTATTTGGCGGTCACAGTTTTGGTTATTAAAATGTGATTCCTCTCCACCCACAGGTACCCATCTTAAATATCCATAAAAATTGTGTGCATACAGGACAAGTGTAGTTGTCCAGTGTTTACAGGGACATGTAAAATTATACCTTGCCTCGTTTGACCACAGTGTGAAATTTTAAAGTATAAACATGATCAAAAAGAAGAGTGGCTTCAAAAACGGAGAAACAACAACATTCCATTCTCCCAGAACCTTTTCACTCTCTCAGTCAGACAGCTGCCCCCCACTTGTTTCTCCCAGCAGTCACTAGAAACAACATCCAATTCCCTGCACCATCCCCCACCTGAAAGTAAAGGGCACATCAATTCTGAGAAAGAAATTGCCAAAATAACAAAACTTATTGGAGTGAATAATTTCTCACAGAAACTGCCAATCAGCTACAGACACAACTCTGTCTTCCTTATCCCTCACCCCACCCCTTAGCTAGGGAAAACAACCTAAACCCTCAGGAAAAACTTTTCAGCCAAAACTTTCAGCCAAAGGGTAAAAGTAATGACACTACCATCTTGGAATATTTTGCTTGTACTACTCTTCTGCCCTCTCTATTACATAGCCGTGTGTGTATGTGTTGTGTCGTTTTGCCTTTTCATTTTGTCCAGGGTTCAAAAAAGTTGTTATTTTAACTGAAAATATACCATGAACATGATTAGAAAAGCAAACAGCATAGGAATGAATGAAATAAAAAATTAAAGACTCCCATGCCACATCCCCCACCCCTTTCCCAGTTCTGTTGGACTTCCAAATAGCAGAAGTTCTGTGAGGAGAGGATGGGCTGTACTGCCTGTGTGAAGGGCATGGGGGAGGAGGGGCTTGGGGTTTGGGAAGAGAGGAGAGTCTTTATCTCATTTTTAATATAAGAAAAAAAGTATGTCATACATTTACACATACCTCCTTTCATCTCCCCTCTACTGAAAAAACCCAAGGAAACCCCAAAAGCCAAGTTATAAAAAATTAAAAACACCCAAACAAATCCAAAAAAATTGCTTGTTAAAGGAGTTTCAGATTGAGCTCATTCCAAAACATCTCCAGTTTAACCAAACAATGAGAAACACTGGTATCTAGCCAGCCATAGCCCCTGCCATCTCTGATTTAGTGCAATTTGATGATGATTAACTTAAAGAGAGGATGGAAATAGGTTCATGAAATAGGAAAACGAATAACTCTTAATTCCCTTCTATTTATTTATATTTAAACTAACTTATTTTTATATCTGTTATTTTACGTCATGTGCATTTAGGATGATTTTTTTGGGTAGAGAAAAGTCTCTTAGGCCTTGCATTTTCTTCTTAACTATAAAGGTTGGTGGAATGTTTTCTAAGAACAGAAATCCTTATGAAGTTATTTTTCCCAGAATCTTAGGAGGGTCTCTACTAGGTAAGCAATGATGTCAGTGCAAATGTTTTAGTACTCTCCTTTTCCATCCAAGTTGGCTTAATACATTTTAGTTCTACTTACTATCTGTTTTTAAAACAGATTGAAAAATTTGCTCACCAAGAGAACAATGATTAACTAAATCTGTAAAGTGCCATTTCACTTGCTATCAATAGTTTAAAGGAAAATCTAAATCCGTGACTAATGGCCCAGGAGTTTACTACTTGCTTAGAGGAACCTTTTAAAGCAAAGTGTTACTATGAAATTTTTAGTTTTCTTCCTTTCCCCATGGAATTCTGCATTTAAAAACAAGCAAACAAACAAACAAAAATCCTTATACAGTCTATTAATAATAAAGAAATATATTCCCAGGTTTTATTTTCTTTTTGACTACATTCATACTTGAGTCTCTGTAGTCAGATTGTCCTCTGAATATCAATTCTTAGACTTGCCATGAGACAGCATAGAGTATTGGGTAAGAACGGGAACCCTGGGAACAGCCCATCTGGCCCAAGATAACAGCTTCGATAATTTTCCTAATATCTCTATAGCTCATTTTTCTCAACTGTAAAATGGAGGTAAAATTTACAGTTATCATGTGAACTCGATAGTGTGTAAAACTGACTGAGTAAATGTATGTGAAGCTCGTAATGTATTTCTATCACATAAGCCTCCATGAAGGGTTTAAAAAATAATATAGAAAACAAAAGCTTTGAACTTTGCCAAAGGAAAGAAAAAGAAAGAAAGCAAAAGAGGAGTTCCTGTCGTGGCACAACAGTTGATGAACCTGACTAGGATCCGTGAGGATGTGGATTTGATCCCTGGCCTCTCTCAGTGGGTTAAGGATCCAGCATTGCCATGAGCTGTGGTGTAGGTCACAGTTGTGTCTCGGATCTGGCCTGCTATGGCTGTGACTGTGGCTATGGCTGTGGCAGCAGCTGTAGCTCTGATTGGATCACTAGCCTGGGAGCCTCCACAAGCTGTGGGTGCAGCTCTAAAAAGCGGGGGGGAAAAAAAAAAAGGAAAAGCAGAGAAACTATAAAACTATGTGATGTTGGATAAATGAAGTTATCTCTCCAGATCATCCTCTGTCTCAAATCTGTGATGTGGAGTATGAAAGTGTATATTACCACAATCCATTCTATGACAGCCAGGAAGTAACTGACATGTGAGGATGCCCTTGGCAGTATGCTGGTCTATGAATGTGAAAGAAAAAGTCAAGAGAAGTTTCGTATATGGTAGAGAGATTGGCCTAGGGAAAGATATGCATTCACTATTGCATTACTGATGGGATGACACCAAAAATGGCTTGTATTTACACCTTGGAGTTTACACATTATTGTATATAGAGGTAGAACACATCACCAGAGAGATTTACCCTATCATTTTCCAAAATTGTAAAACTTCAATGACCGAGTGTACATATCATGGTTATAGACTTTATCCACATGGGTTCCTTTTCATATGAATTTTGTCCAGAATTGGGGCATTCACTCATTCCATAAAAAGGTCAGTGTAGGACTTCCCATCGTGGCTCAGTTGTAATGAACCCGACTAGGATCCATGAGGATGCGGGTTCGAGTCCTGGCCTTGCTCAGTGGGTTAAGGATCTGGTGTTGCCTTGAGTTGTGGTATAGGTTACAGATGCAGCTCGGATCTGGTGTTGCTGTAGCTGTGGCATAGGCCTACAGCTGTAGCTCTGTTCAACCCCTAGCCTAGGAAATTTGCATATTCAACACATGAGGTCCTAAAAAGCAAAAAAAAAAAAGGAAAAAAGGTCAGTGTATATCTCTTATTTGCTATGGGCTAAGACTGATAAGTAGCCCAACTCTCAAGGCCATTGAGGTAAACTGGTAATTCTAATAGAGTACTTTGGGGTATTATGCAAGCCCTTGAGGGACATCTACCACTCTTGGTGGGGGTATTGATGGTGACTGGTATCACAACTAGGAAATGGCATCTGAGATAATTTTAATAAGAGGAGTAAGGGTCAACAAAGACAAAGGGGAGAGGAGAGAGGCAGGGGAGGGAAGACAGGTAGTACAGAGGACTAGATGAGCAAAGATGCAGAAGTGACTGGTAGGTAGAAATGAATCTAAGGTCAAAGGAGGGTTTTTAGGGAATGTGAAGAATGGAGGAATAGATGCAGGTTGAGGGAAGAAGGTCAGAATGGAGAGAAAAATCACAGGTAGAAGAGAAGGAGGGCAAGGTCTCAGAGGAGGTGATGGTGAACTTTATTTTTAAATTTAAATTTTTAAACTTAGCAAAGTGATTCAGTTTTATATATATCTTTTCAACATTCTTTTCATTATAGTTTATTAGAAGATATTGAATCTAGTTCCCTTTGCTCTACAATAGGACTTGTTCTTTTATCTAGTTTACATTTAGTAGTGTGTGTCATGGTGGACTATTAAAGGCAGGACTGAAGGAAGAACACCCCATATTCTGAGAGAAAAGGTCAGATATTACTAATTTCACTTTGATTAGATGATGGAGTTTTCTTTGAACATAAGGGTAAAAACATATTTGTTTACTTAGAATTTTCCTAAATGCAAAGGAAATAAGGAAGAAAGAAAACAGGTAAATGAATTTTATAGTTAAAACTGCTAATTGTGTTATTTCTCTATTTGGAAGATATTAACTTAAAATTAGTTTTCCTATTTCATCCATTTTGCAGAAAGGTTTGTTTTGTGTGGGTGTCTGCTGGCAGAAAACATTTTACATTTTACATTTTATAAAATCCTAAGTGGTTTAAAAACTGTATACACAAAGCAGGGGCATTCGTCATATTATCAAATATTTGATTTCCTGTGAGGTTAACATTTTTCATGTTTTTATTTCCCTATTTTATGAATTGTCAGTTTTGTCATCTGAAAGAAGGCTTTTTGTGAAACACCTTCAAGCTAAGAAAAAGCCTAGGATCAAGAGAATTCAAAGTCTAGGATCAAGATGGTCTGATCTAGGGTGGGTGAATTGGGGAAGCAGAAAAAAAATAACCAAGACAGAAAAAAATGCGTGGATATAGACTCATATATGAAGGAGCCTGCAGGGTTTCCTGGTCTAGTCAACATCAAATGAATTAAACTGATGTGCAGTTACCTTTTGGAGCACTCATCTCACATTGGTTTGGTCACTTCTAGAGATAGGAAGCTGTTGCCTCTTTAGGCTATTCATTCCATTTTGGGTAAACTCTGATCCCCCAAAATATCCTTGTTGTGAAAGGGTCAAAATTATTAAATTAGACTAGCTATAACATACTATGCTATAACATAGCTAGTACTTACAGAGGGCTTCCTATGTGCTAGGTATAGTTCTAAATATCTTACATGTGTTAAAATCATTTAATGTTCAGAATCATCTTTAGAATTTATTATTGTTAACTTCATTTTACAGATGAGACAGTTGAAGCTCAGAGAGGCTAACTTTTCCAATATCACACAGTTAGTAAGTAATACAACAGGTCATAGGATCCCCAAAATTCCAGCTCCAGAGCCCAAGGCTCTTAACCATCTTGGTGTTCTTCCTTGTATTGCATTCACCTTCCAAGGCTTTCCTCACCCCTTGATTGATCAAGAAGATTCTAATGTTGCTCACTCAGTTTGTTCCTCTTCTTTGACCTACGTGGGCAGATCTACTGTTGCTAGACTAATTGTTTAGATTTTTGTGATGCAAAATCATGAAAAGTAAGGAAAATAATAAAAAGCAGATGGACTAGAGGAAGATATTTCTGGGAATATGGTACAGAACCAAGATAATATAAGAAAAATGTTGGGGGGCAAAGGGAAATTTGAAGAACCATCAGTCAAGATTATACATTTCAAAACATGCAAGAAGTGCAAGGGAAGAAAAAATTATTATTTTGTTGTTGTTGTTGTTGTTAGCTGGACTATGTCTCTTGTTTACTATACCATTCTAACATTGGACTAAATAGACCATGGATTTTACAGTATTACATATACTTCTGTATAACTCAAATCTTCTTGCTAAGTTCTAGAATCATTAGGCCCAGAGGTGGCCTTTCAAGTATTAAGGATGCTTATCCCATTCCCCTCAATTTCTCTTTTTTCCTTGTTAAATATTTCTAACTCTATCAGTTATTTCTTTTTTCCTTTAAAAAAATCCCAGCTTATTGACACTTAATTGACTCATAACAAACTAAACATATTTAAACCGTATAACTGGGTTTGTTTTGTCATATTTGTGTATCCACAAAGCGTCACCCATTGTCACCACAATCTAGCAAAATTTGTTGAAAGAGCATTCTGTTATTACTGAATTGTCTTTGCAACTTGATTAAAAATCAGTTATTTATATCTGGATAGCACTATTTCACAGACTGAGATTCCTCTAGAAATCCTTCCTCTAATTTGTGGAAGGGTTTGTATAGAATTGTTATTATTTCTTCCTGAAATTTTGTAAGAATTCTCTAGTGAAGCCATGTGGGCACGGAATTTTCTTTGTGCGAAGATTTTTAATTACAAGTTCGTTTTCTTTAATAAATAAATATATTAGTATTCAGATTACCTACTTCTGATGTTCCCTGGTGGTCTAGTGGTTAGGATTTGGTGCTCTAGGATTAGCTACTTCTTAGTGAGCTTTAGTCATTTATGTCTTTCAAGAAATTAGTCAATTTCATCTGTTATTGAGAAGTTCATAAAGTTCATAATATTTTCTTATTTTCCTCTTATTATTTATAGAATCTGTAGTGATGTAACTTCTCACATTTCTCACATTGGTAATTTGTGTCTCCTCTCATTTTTCTGATCAGTCTGACTAATGCTTACTCACTTTTATAGATTTCCTTCAAGAACTATTTCTTTTCTCTATTTATTTTATGTTTTCTAAATTTCACTGAATTCTTTTGTTTACTTTGGGTTTAATTCCCTCTTCTTTTTCTAGTTCAAGGATAAGCAAACTTTTAATTCAAAGGATCAGATGGCAGTATTTTAGGCTTTGTGAGCTATCCAGTTTCCCATTGTAACATATATGCTGCCATAGAATGTGAAGAAATGAGCATGGTTGTATGCCAGTGAAACGTTATTCTACAAAAACAGGCAGTGGTCTTGATTTGGCCCATAGTTTGTCAAACCCTGTTTTGGGTTTTTGTGGTTGAAACTGAGTTGATTACTTCTAATATAGGCATTTAGTGCTATAAATTTCCTCATAAAAACTGTTTTAGTAGTATTTTACAAATTTTGGTATACTGAATTTTTCATTTGGTTTAAAATGCTTTATAATTTGTCTTTTGAATTCTTCAACCTAAGGGTTTTTTAGAAGTTTGTTAGTTTCCAGAAGTGTTTTTGTTATTGATTTCTAATTTAATTCCTCATTGAACACACTTTGTATGACCTAAATACTTATTTCTTTTCTTTCTTTCTTTCTCTTTTTCTTTGTTTTTTGTTTTAGGGCTGTACCCATGGCATATGGAGGTTCCCAGGCCAGGAGTCTAATTGGGGCTGTAACTGCCGGCCTACACCCACAGTCACAGCAATGCCAGATCCAAACTGTGTCTGCGACCTACACCACCGCTCATGGCAATGCCAGATCCCCAACCCACTGAGCAAGGCCAGGGTTTGAACCCACAACCTCAGTTACTAGTCAGATTCATTTCCGCTGCACCACAATGGGGATTCCTAAATACTTTTAAATTTATTAAGACTTGCATTATGGCCCAGAATATAGTCTATTTTAATAAAGATTTCCTGTACACTTAGAACGTGTATTCTGCTGTTGTGTGGAGGAGTGCTATAGTGTCAATTACATAAATTTGGTTGATAGTGTTGTTCAAATATTCTGTTTCCTAGATAATTTTCTTTTAACTTATTCTATCAATATTGAGAGAGGTGAATTTAAACTTGTAACTAAGGAGTTCCCATCATGGCTCAGCAGTAACCAAACCCATCTAGTATCCATAAGGATGTGGGTTTGATCCCTGGCTTTGCTAAGTGAATTAAGGATCTGCTGTTGTCATGAGCTGTGATGTAGGTCACAGACACAGCTCAGATATGGTATTGCTGTGGCTGTGGCATAGGCTGGAAGCTACAGCTCCAATTTGATCTCTAGCCTGGGAAATTCCATATGCTGTGGGTGCGATCCTAAAAAAGACAATCAATCAATCAATAAACTTGCAGCTGTAATTGTAAATTTGTATATTTTATCTTGCAATTCTACTTGATTTTGCTTCATATATTTTGCAGCTCTATTATTGGATGCGTAAACATTTAGCATTGTTATATTGTCTGGATGAACTGACTCCTATACCATTATGCAATGATTATTTTTATCTCTGGATATATTCTTTGACTTGATATTTACTTGATTCAATAGTAATATAGCTACTTCATTTTTCTTTTTGATAGTGTTACCATAGTATGCCTTTTTCCATCCTTTCATTTATAAGTTACTAATGCCTCTATATTTAAATGGCGTTTCTTACAGGTAGCAGATAATTGGCTTTTGGGGGGGGCACAAACTGACAATCTCTGCCTTTTAATTGGGGTGCTTAGACCATTTACATTTAATATAATTATTGAACTGATTAGATTTAAGTCTAACTTGTTTTTTGGGGGGTCATCTTTTCTTTCTATTTTTCCATTTTTTATTTTCTTTTGAATTAGATTTTTATGATTAATTTAATCTCCCTTGGCATATTAATTATGAGGGTTGTTAGTTGTTTCTTAATGGTTTATATTATACAAGGTAACTTGTTAATATAAGGAACATGAAATAGTGTACTTCAATTTATTTTCCCTGACCTTTGTGCTCTTGTTATACTTTTCAGTCTTATGTGTGTTTTTAACTTCATAGTACGTTGTTACTATTTTATTTAAACTCTACAATATCTTTTAAAGGAAGTTAAATACTAAGAAAAAATAATCATGTATTCTTATCTATGTAGTTGCCATTGCTAGTGTTCTTCATACTTTTGTGTAGATTCATATTTCCCATCTAGGATAATTTTCCTTCCGCCTAAAGGACTTCTGTAGCGTTTTTTTTTTTTTTTTCAGTAATGGGATTTTCTGGTAGTGAGTGCTTTCAGTTTTTGTATGTCTAAAATAAGTCTATCACTGTTGTTTTTTAAAGATATTTTTGTTTTGGCTAGGTGTAGTATTTAAGGTTAATGGTTGTTTTCTTTTAGTAATTTAAGGATGCTTCTCTACTGTTTTCTTGCTTTCATTGTTTCTAATGATAACTCAATACAAACTTTTTTCTAGACATATAGCATGACTTTTTTAAAGCTGCTTGTAAGATTTTTCCTTTATTTATTTTGAATAATTTGATTACTGTGTGACTTCGTGTAATTTTCTTTGTGTTTCTTTTACTTGGAATTTGTTGAGCTTCTTGGATCTGTGAATTTATTTTTTTTTCAAATCAAATTTTTGCTTTTATATCTTCAAATATTTTTTTTTTCTGCCTCCTCCTTTGCTGACTTCAATTACGTGTAAACTGGGCCACTTGTAATTGTTCCATAGTTCACTGGTATTCTTTTTAAAACTCTTTTTTTCTCTCTCTGCTTCATTTTGGGAAGTTTTTATTGTTATTTCTATACCAATCTCATTCATTGTAGTTTTATCTATGACATTATTGTTCTTATCTTTCAATATTTGATTATGCCTATATATAATAGCATTTTTAGTGCATTTGTAATGACTATTTTAATATCCTTGACTGGTAATTCTAGTATCTGCAATAGTTCTGAGTCTGTTATACTGTTAAAGAGGGAGTAGAATAAGGATAAGAGCCAGAAGATGATTTTAGTGGAAGCAGTGCTATTCTTTCCATTAATCTGCAAAATATCAATGCAAAGTTACCTGTGAACAAGTGGTATAAAATAGGGACCTATCTAGGTGGCGGATGTGAGTCTTTATTGAGGCTGTTTGGTGATTTGAAGGCAAGCATCTTACTTCTTTGAGAGAGGGATACCAGGTTTTATTATATCTACATCTGAGGGAGCCTGGTTTGGGTAGTAAGGTGGATATAGAGCACGCTAGATTTCAGTAGGGGCCAGAGTACTGTTTTAATAAACAACCAAAAAGATTTTTTTCTTTCTTTAGATGTTGTCCCATTCCTCTTCATTTTTGCTTTTTAATCACCTCTTATAATTTTTGTTTATTCATTTCTGTGCCCAATAATTTTAGTGCTTTATGTCTCTTTTTTATTTCTTTGTCTTTTTTTAATTAAAAAAATGTTTTACTACTTGTGCTATCCATTTTCTTCTCATTGAATTCTACTTGCCACCTTTGTAGACAGTACCTTCATGGGAGCAAAGAGGATTTGAAACAGACAGAAGAAGAGATAATAGGGCATGAAAAAAATCTACTTTTTCTGAAGCAAGCAACATGCATTACATGGAATGGGGAGGCATTTCTGTAGTGGTTGGTTAGGCCTAATCATGGTGAGGCCATTGAAAAGAATTATAAATAGGAGGTGGGAGAAAAAAGCTATGTCTGCTGCAGAGTAGTTTTCCCTTCTTACTCATGCAGTAGAAATATGAGACCACAATTGATAATTCAGCGACCTTATATTTTGAGTCATGGTTTCCCCCATCTTTGGGAATTTTCCTTCCCACATGACCACAGCAAACTTCTCCCATCCCTCTCTGTCGGCTAATATAGATACAAATGGCAAACATAGTATGTGCTCACCCAATACAGTAGCTATCAGAATTTCAATTTGACAAACATCTGTTGAGTACTTACTATGCATGAGGCACTGCAGGAATTGTTGAGCATAAAGTTGCACAAGCTATGGTCTTTTAGTTTGAGGAACTTTCATTCTGATAAGCCCATAGAAAGCCCATACTGAAGGTAACAAAAAATAAAAATAAAATAAATACCATAAGAGATGAATAAAGTGGGAGGCTAGAGGAGTAAAAAGTCATTTCTTGCTATGAGATAGAGAAGGCTTCGTGGAGGAGCTGGAATTTCATCTGGACTCTAAATAGGGACAAAGCCTACAGGAAAGAAAATATAAAGGAATTTGTAAAGTGAGTGATGGGAAGGTAATGTAATTGAAAGGACATTTCAGATGAAAATATGGAGCTTGCTGGGATCTACACTAAGTAGGCTAGGGTGGAGTTTGTTCCATAGGCAAAAGGCGGTCATTGGTGAGCTTTAAATAGGCATGATGATGTGATGTGATTTGCATATGGATAACTGTATTGGTAGCTGTGTGATAATGGACTACAGTGTGGAGGCAGGGAGACCAGTCAGGGAAGGGGAGCAGGAATGAGAGCTGGTTCTCAGCAAATGGTGCAGTAGAGCTCACAGGAAACTAGATGGTCTGACATAGAATTCTGGACTACAAGCTATGACCTTGGGGGAAGTTTCTTATGTTCTCTGTGCTTCAGTTTCCTCCTCTGTAGATCAAAGAAAAGGGTGGTAGTTATTTCATAGGGTTGTTAAGATTAAAGTAATTAATGTGTATAAAGCCCTGAGATCCATGTCTAGCCAATAGAAAATGCAACGTTATGAATTGTTAAGTAGGGCAGTAGTAAGGAGAGGCAAGAAGGAATGGATTTAAAAGTTATTTTAATATATAATTATACCATATTGACATGAGTTATTTTCAACTATTTGCTTAATGTACATAATTCTGTCATTTAGTAAGCAAAGCAAGAAATCAATAGCATTTATTATATTTTATTTATTTTTTTGTGACTGCATTCTTCTCGACTTTGAGATAATAAATGTGATTGCCCCGACATATATTGGTTTTAAAAAGGAGCTTGAAAATATAATACAGCTATTTGAACTATGTGGTAAGAGTTAGTTGTGGGGTTCCCGTCGTGGCTCTGTGGTTAACGAATCTGAGTAGGGACCATGAGGTTGCGGTTCGATCCCTGGCCTTGCTCAGTGGGTTAAGGATCCGGCGTTGCCATGAGCTGTGGTGTAGGTTGCAGACATGGCTTGGATCCTGCATTGCTGTGGCTGTGGCACAGGCAGGCAGCTACAGCGCCTGTTAGACCCCTAGCCTGGGAACCTCCGTATGCCGTGGGTATGGCCCTAATAAGGCAAAAAGAAAAAAAAAAGAGTTAGTTTTAATTGATATTTTATCAGCTGTATCTGTCTATTTATCTAAGTTCTATCTACATATTAATTATATATATTTACTTATACATTTTTTACCTGGCACCTGACATA
Organism: Catagonus wagneri; assembly: GCA_004024745.2. NCBI lineage: Eukaryota > Metazoa > Chordata > Mammalia > Artiodactyla > Tayassuidae > Catagonus > Catagonus wagneri. Next base: position 17,527,704 of record PVHT020000077.1, on the reverse strand, counting down.
TGAGAAGTTAGAATCCTAAGATCTTTTGCAGACAACATGTAACTTCATTACCTCTTTAAGGTAAGAGTTATAGTAATAAAATATTATACTTAATACAATATATGAGTTTATTAATATTAGTATGTATATTTATACATGCTATATTAATTATTAGATCTTATATTAATTAAGGTTTAGAATGATAATCCCACCAATGACTGCACTGCTTTTTCCCCCTCCCTTCTGCTCTACCACCACCGCTCACATCATTGCTGCAGAGCTGAGGGAGCTTCTGTCCTAGAGATGTCCCTGGAAACAGTGAGAGGGGCTGGAGAGGGCTGTCTCCAGTTGTCCTGCATGCTGCTTTAGGTCCCCTCCTCTGGGACCTTGGAAAAGGCAAAAGGCAAAATGAGGCTGACATGAGAAAAGCAAGAGGCTTCTCTCTTTGTTCGAGACTAGGAAAAGAGGAAAATAGGAGGAGATAAACAGTTCTCCTTTACTGTTTCCTGTGCAGTCCGTCTGAAGTGGACTTATCTGTGGTTTAGACCACACTGGAAATGTGAAGGCCACGATAACAGAGACATCTGCAGTCAACATCTAACTGTAAAATGTTTATCTTGATCTACTTTGAGCTTTAATAATAATCTAGGACCTAAGAAAGGGACCATAGGTAGGTGTTGCGGGGTATGGCAAAATAACTAAAGCTCCTCTAAGGGAAAAACAGGAAAGTAGGCTGTTCTTAAGGCTCATGGCCCCTCAGTTCTTTCTCAGGGTGCCCTTTGGCCTTCCTGTTTCAGGGACCCCCACTTAGCACTAGACACCTGGCTGTTCCCTTTCCCACCTCTGACCAAGGGTAAAGTTGAGAAGAGACCTGCCTTAGTAAGCTCAGCCTGGGGACACTCTTGGCTCAGGTGAGTTAACGGCAGAGGCAGAGCAATTATGGGATTTCAGACGCGCTTCTGATGCTGTCTTCTCAACTCTGCTGGGAGGGCTTATCCAGTATCAGAAAGCGTTTACCTCATGAGCAGCATTTAAAAATAAACATAGAGGAATGGTTACTGGCATGAAAATCTGTTCTTGAGATGCTGTTAAGACCAAAAGCATGTAATGAACATTGTGCACATTATGCTCTTTACTTGTGAGCCAAACCAGATTAACCATACATGTCACACATATGCATCAGGAGGTTTAACCACATTTAACCGTGGGCACCTCTGGTGGAGAGGAAATATGGTGCTTGCTGTATATGTAGATATGTATATGTGAATGTGTTTGTATCTTTATTAGCCTATCAATGAAAGTCATTTTTAGTTTTCAGAATAAGAAAGACAGTAACCCAAAATTCTGCAGCAGCTAAGTGGAGGCGGCTTCACAGATACCCTGGGAAATCACACAGTCTTCCTTTCCCTTTTGCTTTCTGTTGTGGGCTCTTCATTCTTTGCACAGAAAACATGGAATAGCAGTTGTCTCCTTCCCTAGCAAGGATCCTTGACTTTGGGTGACTGAACAATCCAGAGGAGGCGAGGTTGAGGAGACCCATTTGCACACTTCCATGTGCCAATCAGCTTTCTGCACGGATCACTCCTCTGCCAGCTTCTGCCAGCATCTCTAACCAGAAGAGAAAAATAAGCCGAAATCCTAACACTTAGAAATATCCCATTCTCCACCAAGTTACCCACGATTTCAGTGGAAGTATTGAGTGGGGGTTCGTGTTGGAGGAATCTGTTCCTAGTATGTGTCAAGTTCTGTCCTAACCACTTTCAGTCAGTACAGTCGCAGTGTTAGGTCAGCTTCTAGGCTTTTCCCTTCCTTGGCCTTTTCTGACCAACATCCTGTGAATTTACTGTGATAAGTTTTTTCTTCACAAAGCCAACTTTTAAACTGACAACCAAAGTAACAGTTACACTTACCCAAGAGAAGGTGAGGAAACTTTAGGCTGGTTCCTGTGTTTGCTCATCAACTGCCATTATTTGGGTGCCTTCTGAAGTAGGAAAGAAATAGCAGGCCACAGTACAATCCAAACCAGAGTGACTAGGAGCTGGTCAAAGCTCAAAAATCCTAAGTGGGGTGGAATGAAGTGTGGGAAACTCTTTCTAGAATTTCACTGATTAACCATTGATAAAATAACAGAAGTCTATTTTTTCCCTCTCAGGGCCCCCTTTATTCACAATCTGAATGTGAAAAGTAAGAAATCCAACTTACCTAAACTTTACACTGAGCTAATTGTGTGTGAGGTGCTGTCATTTGAGAGTGTAGCCTCAAATCTCTTTTCTGAAGGACTTGGTGCAGAGCAGGTGCCCTGCCACCTTCTTTCTCCTTTGAGGAGGTTGTGAGGAGCAAACAGTGAATTCTTTCATTCTCACTGTTTGTTTTAGGGAGGTCTATGGCATTTGTTTTTCTTTTCTTTTTTTTTTTTTTTTTTTGGTCTCATCTTCTTCAACTCCTGCACCAGCAGGGTTTCACCCCTCCCCATTATTTTCAGGGGGCACATTTCCATGTCAAAGACCTCTCTGGAGAGAAAGGCTCTTTTTCTTCCACCTCTGCCTTGTTTGTGCCTGACTCACCTTAACTCTATCCTTTCCAGCCCTGTTACACATTAGCAATAGTGAGGAGCAGAACCTTATTTAGAAATCAAAACCACAGGGGGAAAAAAAAACAGCAAAAAAAAAAAACAAAAAAAAAAACAAAAATGGCTTCTCTCTGTGAAGGATAAGAGCAGTTTAATTGCCCTTGAAAATATCAACTTGTTTTTAAGAAAGATCACTAGCTCTTGCAGTAAAACAAAGAAAGAAGAATCATTCTAAAGTGAAATTGTGGGTTTTACTTAGGAAAAATGAAAATGTTAAGACTGCTAGACCCAGCTAGGCAGGATGGTGGCTGTGAGCTGGGTTCTTATCTAGAGGCTTGGAGTCCTCTGCCAAGCCCACTCAGGTTCTGCTTTCTTTTTGACTGCCCAAGGTCTGTTTTCAGCTCCTAAAGGACACTACTTTCAGGTCCTTGCTATGTGTTCCCTTCCATTTTCCAAGCCAGCCTCAGTCAATTTCCCTTATGTCAGATCCCTTTAACATTTCAAATCTCGTTCACCAGGAAGAGCTCCATCCTTTTTATAGTCTTATCGATGATATCTGATTATATCAACTGTGACAAATAATATGACCTGAGTTTGGAAGTAATATCCCACCGTATTCATAGGTCTACCCCAGCCTCACGGGAAGGAATTCACAGGTCCTTCCCGTAGTCACGGGTGGTCCTTGTGGGTAAGCTGAGCACTCCACTTACCTCAACACAATAAATAAGCAGAATAAGATAGATTCCACTTGAAAGATATAAAATGTTACCTGGATGTATAGTAGGACAAGAAACTAAGGGTATGTGTTTAGCGTATGGTGGATGTTATGTCAATATGTATTAACATGTGGGAAATACCTGTATCCTGGAAGCACAATATTGTATTGAACTGTATTAATCAGAATAAGCTTAATTAGTCAAATAAGAAAACATATTTGATCAACAATTTATGTGGTTTGATTTTAAACACCAGAAAGCAGCATCAAGGGAGGGCTGGGGTAGGTAAAGGGGCTTTACCTATCTAGGTTTTGAACCATTCTGGGGGAGGAGTCAGGAGGCCTGGGTTAGGGGTAAAGCACAGTCAGGAACCACAGCAGGTATCTGGGATCAAAGGCAAGAACATAGACTCAGGCACCAGCTGCCCATTGTTTTTGTTATTCACTGAAGTGCTTGAAAGGATCTACTTGCTCACGTGGGTTACTAAATTTCCATTCGATTTATCACTCCTTTTGAAAGAGTTAATGAGTTTCCCTAAGTAATGTGCTAATAACCTGGAAGCTAATGAGACAGACTGAAGTTTGACACCCAGTTGTGCTGGCAGTATCTTCGGGTGTCTAATAGGAGATAGAACTGTACTCATTGAAAGTGCTTCTCTGCAATCACTCAATACAAACCATAGCAGAGGTGCTTCCTGGTTACATAATTCCCATTGAAACAGTGTCAGGGGTTTATGGACATATCTGTTGAGCTGTCCTCATTCCTATTTCACCAGTGAAAATGAGCTGAGTTATTCTGAAGGAAATTGACTTGGCCAGAATCTTAGTAAATCACTCGAAGCACAGGAAACAAGGCAATTCCCTAATACTTTTAAAATTTCTGAAGTGGAGATGATGAAGCTACGCTGATACCCTAAGTTGGATATTCATTTCTATACATTTTGTTAAAACTTCTGTGATTGCTTTCCAGAGCCTCTAGTACTGTTATCTGTGCAGGCACACCGTGTGCAGAAACTGGATATTTTATAAAGTAATTCAGTTGTTGAAGATCCAGATAAAGTCTGACTGACTAAAGAATAGACGCTTGGAGATTTTCAGGTTTAAAAATTTTTAGTTAATTGCTAAATGTACAACTGAATTGTTTGAAGTGACCAGTCTGATTATTTCTATGTTATGCAGGAAGTATTAGGAATTTCCTCTGAAACTCTTGGGGAGGATTATTCAAAATATTGTTAATTCTTATAGAAAGTCCAGTGCTAAGCCTTCCAGAGTAGGTTGACTCACCCTTGGCTACTGCTTACAACACTCTTAGCTGTTAAAGGAAAAGTCAAAGAGGCGTGTAAGTAGAGAAGGATGTATATAACTGCAGGAAATGCAAGTGTAGTCCAAGTGCAATTTCAGTTCCCTATGGTTGAAGTTCTAATGCAGAGTAACAAAGTTATATTATATCTTGTTATGTAAGTGTAAAGGATGTATGTAGGGAAGGACTTGGAAGTCTATGGCCTGTGTCTCAAAACAGAGTCTTACAATGTTTTTTCTCATTCTATTTATTTATTTATTTTTTGTCTTTTTAGGGTCACACCCATGGCATATGGAGGTTCCCAGGCTAGGGGTCGAATCGGAGCTGTTGCTGCTGGCCTATGCCAGAGCCACAGCAACACCAGATCTGAGCCACGTCTGCAACCTACACCACAGCTCACGACAACACCAGATCCTTAACCCACTGGGTGAGGCCATGGATCAAACCGGCAACCTCATGGTTCCTAGGCGGATTCGTTTACGCTGCGCCACCACGGGAACTCCTGTTTTTTTTCTCATTCTAATAGTGGTGGCTAATTCCCACTGGAATATCCTTTCTGTAGATACTTGGCAATGTTTGGATCATGTGAATTCCATTACAGTAATGCAACAGGAATGTCATTTGGCAACCACATTCTAAAAACTGACTATAAGTAACATGGATGTTGGATATTTGTGAGGTGTGCTTCTAAGCTATGAGCTTGTATGTTTTTATAACAAATTGCTATTAAACTAGAACATTTGGGGTATTTTCCTTCATTAAGTAGGAAAACAGCATTTTAAAATGGTGAGTTTTAAATTAGGAAACTACAGCAAAGTATCTAGAGGGACAGAGTACACCAAAGGAAACCCGCAAACCACAAGCTCAGACATTGTTACTGTGTGCATTGACCACGACAGGATGCTCACTCTCTTCCCCTCACAAGGGCAGCTTTCAGCTTGGTACTCAGTATTGTTGACGTTAAAAACTCAGAACACTAAAAATGTATCTAGTCTGTCTTCCTAGTTTTTGGTTTTCTTCCTAGGCTACTGCAATGAGAAATGAGAACTCATTGTGCCACCAATTATTGAAAATCAGAGGCTAGAAACTGCACAAGGGCTACCAGTTAAAGGGTGGTGACAAAGGTCTGATGGCTTTCGCTCTCTTTTTGGAGCTGTCATGAGGAGTAAGAGTTAATAAAAGAATGCAAATCTAACCAAGCAAATCTCTTCTTGCTCAGAAAATTAAATGCACATATGAGAGCATGGATGGTCAATATCACCACATTAGTAGAGGCATTGAAACCATGCTGGCAACATGCCAGGCTTTTAAGGCTATTGGTGGGGGAGGGAGGAGTTGAACAGCAGGAAAACAGCCAAACCATATGGAGTTCTCTTTTATCGTCTTAATCATCTACCACATATATAATGGTTGGGTGAATAAAGTGAGAAAATTGTTCTGACTTGACAGTTACAAGTTCCAGGGATGGTATCCTGGAACCAAGGAGCATCTAAAATTTAGCCTCTATCTCCTCAGTGTTCTAGAGAGAAGCTAAAACACAACTATTATCTATAGAAATCTTTGTAACATTCTCATAAGTGAGAAATGTTTAGTGTAAAAGAGAAGATGTATGACTTGTACCGGATGTACATTTTATGCGGAATGTTCTTCTCCCAGATTGACATATGGCTATTTCCTTATTATTATGTAGGTCTTAGTTTATAGGTCACCTCAGAGAAGACTTTTCTGGCAACCCTACACAGTTGTTCCATAAGACATGTTTTATTTTTATCAGAGCACATGCCACCACCTGCTATTTTCTCTTTTATTTTGTGTTTTGTTTGCAGTCTGTCTCCCAGCCTCTCTCTTGAATTGCAGGTCTACGGAAATGGTCACTTTGTGGGTCTGGTTTATTACTATTTCCTTGTATCTAGAACATGCCAAGCCAATGGTAGGTTCTCAGTAAATGTTTATGGAATGAATAAATGAGTAAATAAATAAATGATAAAATATAGGTATATTCTGTCAGTACTGAAATCTTGGTTTGCCAGGGACAGTTACTTGGTCTTAATATTCTGCCCCTCACTGTCTTCCTGTTCACCAATAATGTTAAAAATGCATATTGTTGTCAGTGTTTGGGTGTTTACATCAGGCTTTTTCTATGAGCCCAGAAAGGCTGACTCTAAGAGGGAAATAAGATTATCAGAGAATTCATTTTAAGATTAAAAAAAAGAACAAATAATAGTAGAATAACAGTAAAAACTGAGAAAGGAAGTTACCATAAAAAGCAGAATGGCTCCTAAGCTTATAAGATTTGATATCATGTATTATCATATCTTCAATAACGATAACAAAAAAACAAGTATTGGCTCACCATAAAAACATAAAGGGTCTTGAATGCATTATTGCAAGTTACCTGTCCACACATCCGATACCACAGACCCTGATAGAGGGAGCCGCAGCTAACAGACCTCTCTTCTGCAGTAAGGTTTCCCCTGACATCTCAGTCTGATGTTATCAAGTGTTGGCTCCCAAAACTCTCCTTGTTCTTCCTGCCAAGCCCCCAAGTAAACTTTGCAATGTGATGTGGCTTTTATAGAACTGTGCTGCCACAAGCAATGTGCTGGTGTGTTGGACTTGAAGTCCTTCAGTTCTTTGATGGTTGTTTCTCATCACATGTAGTTCATAAATTGGCATGGGTTTGTATATAGCTTGGTAAATGTGAATGCTCCCTGAAAGAGGTGTACTGACAATTCATATACCTGATCCAGCTGGTTTCCCCCTAATGATCTAGACTCTGGTAAATTCACCAGGATGAGGAATGAAGACCTTGTGAGGGACGCACCAGGGCTGAGCCAAAAATTTTCTTCCAAATTTTGTTGTTTTTTTTGGTTTCTTTTTGCCTTTTGTCATTTTAGGGCCACATCCGCGGCATGTGGAGGTTTCCAGGCTAGGGGTCTAATTGGAGCTGTAGCCGCCAGCCTATGCCACAGCCACAGCAATGCAGGATCTGAGCCACGTCTGTGATCGCCGGATCCTTAACCCACTGAGCAAGGCCAGGGATCGAACCTGCAACCTCATGGTTCCTAGTTGGATTCGTTTCCGCTGAGCCACAACGGGAACTCCCTTCTCTGAAATTTTGAATTAATGTCCATCTACTATCAATTAAACAGGTTGGTTTCTTGATGGAGTTCAGTGTCCTGAATCTTTCTATCCCAAAGGAATGGGGGTCTGTCAAGTTCAGGTCACTATCCCCATCTCAGCACAAGAGGGGTAAAGAACTTGGGGGATGAGTATCTAAATATTCAGGTCTCAGGCTCGTTAGTTGTTTTAGAGCCTCTCCCTGGGAGAGGTCTTAACATGTAGAGAAGAGGAAGGGGGTAATTTTTTTTCTTTCCATGGGATGCCACCTCTTGCCTACAGCTGAGCTGAAACTCTTGCCATTTACCTCTGTTCACAGCCAAGGGCCTCAGCAGGGGCTCTGCACCTAGGGGTCCATGATGCAGCAAGAAGCACCAGCCTCTGTTTATTTGCTTTTTTTTTTTTTTGTCTTTTTTGTCCTTTTATGGCCATACCCGTGGCATATGGTGGTTCCCAGGCTAGGGGTCTAATCGGAGTTGTAGCTGACGTCCTACGCCATAGCATCTGCGACCTACATCACAGCTCATGGCAACGCTGGATCCTTAACCCACTGAGCGAGGCCAGAGATTGAACCCACAACCTCATGGTTCCTAGTCGGATTCGTTTCCACTGCGCCATGGCGGGAACTCCCAGCCTCTGTTTATTTGTGTTTGGCTGCATATAATTATAACCAGACTTGGCAAAAGGATCAGCTCAGTGACGTATGTCTTTGGCATCTCCAGTCTCTGCTTTCTGAGTCCCTTTCACCAGAGATCATGTCCGTCCTGATTTCAACTTCCTCTCATCTGGTCATTTATCTTTTGATCAGGTCTCATTCACATTGATGCTTTACTTCTCCCAAATCCTTTTATTTAAAAGTGTGTTTTTGGAGTTCCCTTCGTGGCTCAGTGGTTAACGAATCTGACTAAGAACCATGAGGTTGCGGGTTCGATCCCTGGCCTTGCTCAGTGGGTTAAGGATCCGGCGTTGCCGTGAGCTGTGGTGTAGGTTGCAGACGCGGCTCAGATCCCGCGTTTGCTGTGGCTGTGGCGAAGGCCGGCAGCTACAGCTCCTGTTAGACCCCTAGCCTGGGAATCTCCATATGCCGCGGGTGCGGCTCCACATAAAGGCAAAAAGACCAAAAAAAAAAAAGTGTGTTTTCTTTCATTGTATTATAGGAATCAGAAAGCAAGTGGTAGGAAAGGGGAAAGGGATGTGTTTCTTTGTGTCTAAAATCATGCTATGGCTTGGACTAAGTTTAAGCAAGGCAGTAGAGCTGCACATTTTTCATGAAGGCAGTAGATTGAAGCAGTTAAAAATACTGGCTTGAATTTTGGAAGAACTGCTACCAAAACCTTGTCTTGCCACTCACTATCTGTTTGATTGGGGGCATGATTTTTAGCTTTGGTTTTTCCATCTGCTAAATGGCAGTAATAATTACTTTAGGAGGTGGTTGTGAAGATTAAACAAAATAATAAATTTGGGGCTTACCGTGGCCCCTGGGTTATAGCAAGTCCCCAATACAAGCTGTTATTTCTCTTTTATCATCTCTGCCCTCACCTTTATATTCCCTTCCACTTCTCCTCCGAAAGAAGGCTCCTAATAGCCTTGCTCAGTGTGGACGGCTCCTGAGCCCAGAGGGACTTGCCCGAGTCCACGTCTGTAGGATAAGCTGACCATCTACCTTCCCATTCTTGCTCTTTGGTGTTCCCAGAGCCCTCCACTGTCTTACGCTGTACTTCCCACCTCCAAATACCTGAAGCCTTTTCCCCTTGCCTTATTTCTTTTTTGTATCCACTCCATCCTGAGACCAATAGAGTAAAAATTTTGCTGACACCCATTAGATTCAGGAGAGAAGCCAGGGGCTTATGAACCAGTTTCAACAGACTGGAGGCCTTAAGCTCATGCTTGGGGACAGAGACCAGGAGGCACTGGGCAGGGACTATTCTGATGAAGGGCAGAGTCTGGCCATGAGAGAACTGGACAAATGAGAGGGTAGGTTTACAGCCCAAGAAATGTCAGTCCTAGATGCCGGGGGGAAGTGAGAATGGCATGGTGACAAAGACCATGCTGCCATTTTCCCCGTTTCTGTAGCACCTGGCACAGTGATAGACAGAAAGTAGGCCTTCAAAGGTTATTGAATCATAATTACTGGTGTGTGTGTGTGTGTATAAAACCTAGGAAAATCTAGGAACTTTTTTGTTTAAATTGCATGTGATTTGGAAACTGTTGGTTTGCCTGAATACTGATTACAGATTCTCTAAAAGGAACTTAAAAAACTACATATTTACTTTGCCTATGTGAAAATTAGGTATTACATGACCTTTCTTTGAGTTGCTTACGGTTTGTTAACACCTCCAATGTAACACTCATTATACTTGTCATTACATTTGTATCAGATTAACTGTGTTATAAATTTTATTTGATTGCAATAGCAAACTCTAAGTATGCTTAAGCTACATTTATAGACTATGAGGCTTCATTCACAAATAACAGCAGTCATAGCTGGTAAGTTCAGACTTCATAGGATGCAGCACACCTTTTTTCATTCTTCGATTTAAGAAGACAATAGAAAGACAAAAAATCGCATAGCTCAGAACTAAAGGTTGGGCAAGGGTGGACAGAATGAAAACAGTCAGTGCAGAAGACTGTGCCATGCCCATTCTTGGGAAGTGCAGGACTTGAGACCTTTGGAGAAACGTAGTGACAACTGTGGAAGCTGAGGAGGAGGAAGGAGGAGAACTGGGCAGTGAGGGAGAGGACCATGCGGCCTGGAAGATATCTCCAATCCTTCTTACCTTTTTCATATTAAAATCCTACTAAAGGAGAAAGATTTCCATAGCATCCTATTTGTGTCCTAAATTTGGAGTAACAAGTCTTGAGCAGCCGAATAATCAAAAGACTATCACCCCCCATAAAGTCAAAGGAAGAATGAAAATTAGACTTCAAATTAACATTTTATTTGGGTGGTGTTTGTCCTTTTGGTTCCCAAATTCTAGTTTGTAAACATTTTGGGTTTCACTTTTTTCTTTTAGTTGCTGTCAGAGCTTCCTACATGCAATACTTACCAAGCCCTGTACACTAAAAATGTTTTTTATGGCTCTCAAATCTTCTTTGGACAAGTTCACCAGAGGGACATCTCAAGGAAAGGACTCATATGTAAGTGGTTTGTTAAGGAAGTGCTTCCAGGAGAAGCAGGTGAAAGAGGACGGGCAGTAAGACAGTGAAGGGTATGGTTTCAACCTGATCCCATGGAGAACTTTTTTTTTTTTGGTCTTTTTGCATTTTTTTTTTTTTTTATGTAGAGCAGCACCTGCAGCATATGGAGGTTCCCAGGCTAGGGGTCTAACAGGAGCTGTAGCTGCCGGCCTTCACCACAGCCACAGCAACGTGGGATCCGAGCCGCGTCTGCAACCTACACCACAGCTCATGGCAACGCCGGATCCTTAACCCACTGAGCAAGGCCAGGGATCGAACCCGCAACCTCATGGTTCTTAGTCGAATTCGTTAACCACTGAGCCACGAAGGGAACTCCCATGGAGAACTTTTGAGGTGTAACTTGTACCTTGGAATTTGTCCAAGCAGAATCACAGCAACTAGACTTTTGTATTTTATATTTATAATCACTGGTCAAGGACTGTGGGATTTGAGGGTTAGTGGTAGTGAGGGTGGTGTGTGGAGAGTGAACTTTCAGTCATTTGGAGCTTTTCCTGCCTGTAGGCAGGGCCCTCCAGTGGCCAACTGGTGTCTCCAAAAAAGAAGCACAGGTGTGGAGATGTGAACACTCAATCCCAAGCCTGGAAGGAGGAGGAGCAAAGAAAATGTTAGCAAGGATGCCAAGGGGGCGGGGGGGCGGGGCGGGGCGCGGGAAGGGTCCATGTCTTCTTCGTTTTTTTCTGTCCATCTTTTATTCATGATTGTTGAATTATTTCTATGATTATTTCTCCTATGGATTATATAATGTGTGCCTAACCTACATTCTCCAATCCACACAGGCTTCTTCAGCAAAATTTTCTTGTGGTCAGTGATCTTTTTAAATTGTAAATGTAGTTGTGCTAGTCCAGTGCTTAAAACCCTTCAGTTGTTACCTGAAGTACAGGTTCCTCAGCGTGACTTGCCTGATGCTCTTGATCTGACCTCTGACCCCAAACTCCTAGGGCTACAGCTAACAGCCTGGTGGAATGACTTGCTACTCTCTGACCTCTGGGATTTTATCAAGGGAAAGATGTTCACGCACTGCCTTGCCTGGTTCACTGTAACTCGCCTTCAAAGGTCCACCCCAATCTTCCTGGCCTCTAATTTCCCACCAGACCCTGGTTCATACTACTGTAGTATTTGCCACATTCTCTTTTCTCACCAGCCTCTTTAAGAAAACCCTATGCTCTGTTTATCTCTGCCATTCATCATGCTTTCATTCTCTTGGAAGATATGTTGAAATGGAGGAGGAGTAAGGATCTGTCTTTGGGGGCATTTGTAGGATGAATGTGGTCTATGTGTGTCAAGGGCCCCGTTTCTTATTTGTTAGGTCATGGGAGCCAGACAAAGTGTGAGTCACTTCCATGTGCCAGATAATGAGCTTGACATTCGTGATCACATGGAGTCCTCTTATAGTAGGAGTGAGGTGTGTGCTATTATCCAAGCCACTGATGGCTGTGTTGAGGGACCTATTCTATTTTCAGAGAGTTTCTGGCTTCCTGACATTCCTGCCTTTAAGAAAAAAAAATATGTAGCTTTCGTGTTCAATTTGGCCTGCATCTACACTGAAAGTGAAAGAGATTTTTAAGCCAATTAAATGTATTTTATAGAAGACCTTGCACTTCATGCAAAGGCCTGGCATTGAGATAGGTGTCAGGTACATCAGGTCAAAAATGAATAAAGCATGGAACTTGATGGTAATGGATTGAATTGTTTTCTCTCCAAAATTTATATGTTGAAGTCCTAATCTTCATTTACCTTAGAATGTGACCTTATTTGGAAATAAACTCATTATAGACATAATTTGTTAAAATGAGGTCATACTGGAGTAGGGTGAGCCCCCAATCGAATGTGACTGGTGTCCTTATAGAAAGAATGGCATATGAAGAGGCAGACTTGCACATGGGGAGAGTGCCACATGGGCATGAAGGCAGAGGTGGGTTTAAGCATCTACTAGCCAAGGAACACCAAAGATTGCCAGCCAGCTGCCAGAAGCTATGAGAAAGCCATGGAACATTTTTCTCACAGCCTTCAGAAGGAATCAACCCTGACATCTTGATCTCAGACTTGTAGCTTCAAGAACTGTGAGACAATAAATTTCTGTGGTTTAAGCCACTCAGTTTGTAGTAATTTGTTTTGACAGTCCTAGCAAACTAATTGACTAATCCCAATCAACTAAGAGGCTGATGTGAAAATACCATGTTATAGTGTGATGAGACTAAGAGTGGAGATCGGTATGGGATACAGATGCAGCTCAGAGAAGGGAGGGTTGGCTGTGAGTTCTGTGGAGGTGTGTTCAGGTAGGGGGTGCTGGTCAAGGGAAGATTGCATTATGGAGGAGTTGCTTGAGCTGGGTTTTGAAAGCTGGTGGTGATGAAGACTGATGTCTGTCTATGGCAGTTATGGCAGGCACAGATAAGTCAACCACTGTGCAATATTACCCCCATTTCCACTTAATGATTTTTGGCGGGAGCTGTGCAGAGAGGCCAGAGCAGACGCAGAAGCAAGCAGGTGGCTTTGGGGCCAGACAGTAGCAGGAGTAAACAGCCTGTAATCTTGCACCAATGGGTGGCATTGCCTTCCCATCCCCCATCCCTTTGCAGCACAGGCTTTGTTCTCCCCTTTCTTTTTCCCTCTGAGTAAATCTGTTTACTACCCAGAAGAGAACAGGGAAGAAATAGACCAGTTGCCGGGGGCAGATGGTGCAATGTGAATAGATGACATGCAGAAAGCAGAACTCCTCGGCTTCTGTCTTCCGTTTGCTTTCTCCAGAAAGACTCTTCTAACTAAAGAGCATCAAGTAAACATGATTAAGAGGAAATTGAAACACAGGTCAGTGGAAGAGATAGTTAGGGAACCCTTGGCTGATTTAAATGATTCCATGTCTTGAGATACAAGGGAATAACACTCAGAAAAATAACTTGCAGAAATGGCCAATGAACCACTGAGGCAAAATTATTTTCAGTTTTTATTTGTTTCTTTTTAAGAAATTCTGGATAATATAAAATGTGTCTGAAGCATGGAGAAGGGCAACTGTTCTCTCAAATTAAAAAAAAAATGTAAAAGAAAAACACAGAAGCTACAAGTTCATATTGATTCTCTGCAAACAATTTTTTTTTATTAGTTTACCTATCCACATACAAACATACAAAAGAGGGAGGAAATGGCAGAGAGAAAATGAGGGAAGGAGAGAGTTTGAGAGACAGAGAAAGAGGGAGGGAACATAGAACAGGAAAGACTGAGATGGGAGAATGAGAAGTTTATTAGATTTATGGAAATTACCTTAAGTTTACAGAGTACACACAACTCAATTTGCCTATAGTTGTGACCTCAATAATCCTGCAAAATTTCAAGACAGGCTATTAAATAAACATGATGTATGTCCTGACAAAATAAAGGAGATTACTAACAAGAACCAGAGAAGGTTAATTAAGAAAAATCATGCTAAACTTGGAGCTTCCTTCCTTTCCAATTTCCTTGGACTTGCGTTTTCTCATTTCCCCAAGTGGAATCCACTCTCATTTTACCTAAAGACACAGCATCAGCCACACTAGACAGAATGTGACCATCTCCAGGTGCTACATGCTGTTCCACAGAAGTGAATCCTACCAGGGGAGCTGGCAGTGACGGTCGTGATGCTCCCTGTGAGTCCCTGAGTTGTATTTTCCCTCTAAGTTCCTCATTCTAATGTCTGCTATCCTTGCTTTCTCTCCTCTCACTGCCCGTAAATCCTGGGCTTCTGAGTGAGCTACTTTCCTTTGTTCCTATTCAGAGAATCTTCTGAGTACCATTGCCCATTCAAGAACTTGCTTCTGGTTTGCTTTTATGGGTGACTCCTCTTAGAGTCTGTATTCTTGATTGATGGGTGGGACCAGGAAACCTCTGAGCAGTCCACCCACAGATGCAGACTGTCTTTGGGGACTACACTTGTTTTAGAGTTTATGCTCTTTCCTCCATTGGGATCATTTCTGCTTCTTGAGCTGTGTCATTGTTATTCCTTCTGTTCTGTACTAATTGGACACCAGCTCTTTGAAAAACATTATTGCCCCAAGGTTAAGAGTAAGACTGACTGAGATTTTCATCTCTAAAAACTCTAAATCAGATCATATCTACTCTTGCTTCAAACCTTCTAAGGTTTCTTTTTAAAATCATGCTTAGTATAAAATCTCAACCCTTTACCATGGCCTGCAAAGATCAACGTAATCTGGCCACTGCCTGCCTCTGTTCTTAAACATAACAATTTTGTTCTAGCCTCAGGACTTTTGTACTTGCTTGCTCCCTTCCCCCATATCCCTCAGATCTGGATCTGTTACTTCATGCAAGTTTCAGCTTAAATTTTACTTCTTGGGAGAAGTCTTCCTGACTATTCTGTCTTAACCAACACTCTTCTGTCCTGCCAGGCAGTCTCTGTCAAAATAGTGATTTTTTTTTTCTTTCCTCACACTTAATTCTCTCTAGAATTATCTTTTATATTTATTTGGTTTCCTTGTTTATTTTTCTTTCTTTACCTGGTGAATATAGGCTTCAAGGGAGCAGGGAAGCTATCCTAGCACCTGGACAGTTTCTGATATATGGTAGGTGCTCAATAAATGTTTGAATAAATGAATAAATGAATCTTTCCTCTGTACTTATTGGTTATGTGGCCATGGATGATTGCTTGAGTGGATTTTTAACCCCTTTTCTTGACAATATGGTTAGCAATCCCCATCTCGTCAGGATTTTGTGAGGTGAATGAGATGACATAGGTAAGGCGTCTTTAGCTAAGGAGAGGATAGAAGGCACACTGTAACTCCCAGTTGAGGTTATTATGTTATGCTAGTCTCTGAGAAAGGCCATGGGACACAGAGATGATCCTAACAGAGTCTTTTTCCCCACAGTGCTCAGTCACTTTGCCTGAATGAAGATTAGAGATGTTGCATGTCTTGGCCACTACGCCTCCTCTGTCGTACTGAACCTCTTCTGAGAGCCAGACCCTCCCCAGGGCCTGTCACACCCACTGGTCAGGACATGTTCTTGGGCCTGATTATCCACATTGCCTTATTGTGAATAAACAGCCAAGTTACACTAACAATCCCTGAGATTACAAAACTAACCTAATTTCCTTTTATGTATGGAACTATCTGACAAGTATTTTTAGTCATGTCATAGAGATTTAGTATCTCTAGATTTCAACAGAGACTATGACAGCCTTTCCTGATATTTTTGTTGACTATTGTAGATAAATATGGGATTATGTCTCTGACTTTAATGACTATTTAATTAGATAAACCTAAACAACCCCCAATATTTTCTAAGATCCAAAAGCACTCTTAAGACTACAAATTGCAATGAAGATTCATAGTCAGAGGACTAAATGCCCAAATTAACAGGTCTGTGTAATCAGGTTTGATTATACAGGGATGTCTGGTTCCTTCATTTCCGCTATCAGTCAGTTTCTGTCCATTATCCTAGAGAGTGATGAGCCCCTGAGCTCTAGTATCTCTCTTCTAATTAATTGAACGTAGTAAGAAAGCTACAAAATGATGTCTGTAGTATGATACCATTTTAATGAAAAGTACATATTTATGCATGGAAGAAAAATAGCATACAGACATATACTGTGTTAATAGTGGAAGAGAAATTTTAGGCTTTTTTAATGGTTTGTTTTTTACACTGTGCTGCCTTGAATACACATAACTTTTGTAAATAGAATACAAAGTCATACAGATCAACTACACACTTACGGGATGAAGACAGGATAGTCTATAAGCTTTTCACATTAGGAAAGACTCAGGAGCTGAGGTGGTTTTAAGTCACAGCATAGCAGCATCTAGGATGTGGACCACAGCATCCAGAACAAGTGGAATGCAAGCCCCTGTAATCCTCTCAAGCTTTAGTTCCATGTTTTAAGAAACTTGTGAAGTTAGACTGACTTTTACGAATGTATTTCTAATAAGTATAGCCAAGAAAAAATGGCCATTTTTTTGTTTTTATTTTCCTTCATTTACTTGTTTTACCTCCATATATATTTATACAATTTTTAAAGGTCAGACTCCATTTACATTTATTACAAAAATATTGGCTATATTCCCTGTTTATGCAATACATCCTCATAGTCTGTCTTATATTAAATGGTTTGTACCTCCCACCCCTCCACCTGTGTTGGCCTTCACCCTCCACCTGTAACCACTAGTTTGTTCTTTATATTCCGTGAGTCTGTTTCTTTTTTGTTATATTTACTAATTTGTTGTACCTTTTAGATTCCACATATAAATGATATTATTCAGTATTTATCTTTCTCTGATGTGTTTTCACTTAGCATAATGTCCTCCAAGTACAAAGTGGCTGTTTTATTAGACTGTAAGCTCAACGTTCACCCATGCTGTTCTCTGATAGAGATGCTAGGGAGAGGATTCCTATATGGGGTGGGGAGTTGGACGAATGATGTCTAGAGTCCAGAAGCTATAATTATAAAACCTGTCACTTTTATTTGTTCATTACGCATAGTATCTCCAGGATATGGGTATCACTTTTTTTTATCCATGAAGAAACTAATTCTTAGACAAATTAAATAATTTGTCAAATAACATAGATCTTGTTAAGTTTCTGAGCTGCTTCTTGAGTTTAGATCTGTTTGGCCCCCACATCCAAAACTTTCTATTATGTCATGCTACCTTCCAACACTGTGATTCTTTTTGCATGTGCGTAATTTCCTTCCTCTTCCTTCTGTATGTTTGCTTCCTTCTTTCCTTTCCATGACTTAAGCAACTGTGGCATCTGGTAATATATTTGGCTTTTATTTCATTCTTGATATTGACATTCAAAAGCCAAGAAATAGATGGTTGACTCTTGGGTAGTAGTATTATTACTCATTAGTATTATTGTTATTTTTAGACATAGTTGAAGAGGTTATAATTAAAAACTTCCAGTGATGAATGTCCAAACAAACCTTAAGATTACATGTTTAAAGATCACTCTTTTTAATAGTGAAATGTATGTATGAGGTTTCTAATAAGAAACTAATGGAAGACAATTGAATCGCAAATTGCAAGTAAAAGCAGGTGATTCGGTACTGTTCTACTTTTAGGTTCTCCAAATTTCATTTGTTTGCACAGTACACCTTTACCCTTCAGTGCTGAGTTCTCAATTCTTCTGCTTATATGAATCCCAAGTACTAGTTACCCTGTACATAATTCACCAGGCGGTTGCTCTTAATTAGGATGCCTTGATCCTCTGGTATGGTGTAAGTTAAACATAGCTCACTGCGACGTGCACAAGCAGAGCCCGTCGGACATGGGCTTCAGCCCAACTGTCAAAATCCTCCAAGTTGGGGCTCCCTCACATTTGAATTATGTTGCTGTAGCAACGAGCTTGAGAAGGGCTGCTGTCTGGGAACAGAGCTAAGGAGGATGTTAAGACTTGGGCGAACTGACCCCTTGACAACCTAACATGGAGGCCTTTATCTTTGATTTAACACATTTGTCAACTTGACAGGAAGCTTGGGCTGCAAATTCTTGCCCTTGCAAGACTCCAGGGGCTCTGCAGAAAGAGTCTGGGCATGGAAATCAAACTCAGGGAGGGGCAAATCCTGGCCATGCAACTTACTATTCAAGGATCTTGTTTCCCCGACTGCAACGTTGTCATCTATTAAATGGGGTCATAATAATTATTCACAGGTTTTTTTTTTTTTTGAGAAAATTGAATGGTTAATGGTGCAGAAGCAGAAATATGGCAAAATAAACGGGAGTAGAAGCAAAAACAGTGGGTGAAAATCCCCAAATAAAGACTGGGATTCACAAATCTTTATACCTGACTTTTACACTTGTCAAACACTTATAAACTATTATGGAAATACAGTTTTTGCCTCAGTATTGTGTGAGGCTCAGAAGAACTTTCAAATTGAGCAGCCGATATAATGACCAACCACCCCCACTCCACCCCTCCCTCCCTTGCCACCCAAACAAACAAAAAACTGTGGTTACATATGAAAATGAAAGCCAGTGGAAATAAACAAAGCTGATAAACAAATAGTAATCACTGCTTAATCACAATCAGGGAAACATTTTTGTACCTCTTACAGCCATTCTGTCCTTTAAATTATTGAGTTTTATCAAAAGAGCTTAAAATTCAAAATGCTTAAGATTGAAAAAAATACATTCTTCAAGTATTCACCATGTCAGTGTCAGATTGGCAATGAGAGCAGTTAGTAAAAAGCTTAGCTGGGCTTTCAAATAAGAAATGAAGTAAAACGTAAATTGCTTTATGAAAGCTAGGTACAGCGATTCATGGTTAATAGTATGTGTTATTTATTCTATCATGGAGCAAGGGGCAGAGATGTTTGAAAATGACTGGTTAAATATCAGTTCATTTTATTTAATGAGTGATAGTTATTTCCTACATTAAATAAAACTCAGTCTACTTATGCAGAACTCACATTTAAGTCTCAAATTCAGCTTTGACTGAATACTCAGAAGCCATCATCGTGGACCAAAGCAGGGAAATTTTTGGTAAGGATTCTATGACATGGTTATATAGAAGACCAAATGGATTTGGTTAAAGCTGGATTAGTTACACAAAGTCCAAAGATAAATTTAGTTGAAAATTGGTCACAGGTAGACTTGCAGTCTCAAAGGGCATTTCTGACTAGACAAACAGCGTCTCCCAACATCCCCTCCACTGAAATAAACAGCCAAGTGTTCCCTCACCACAGGCTGGGTAAATACTAACTAAACTGTCTGCCTGTATGCCAGTACGAGCAACACTCCCTATTTTTTAGCAAAATATTTTTCCACTCTGACCATCCAAGAAACTCTCCAAATCTAATACGTTTCAATGGACTTTTAAGGCTTCTCTATTTTTCTCACTATTTATAGCTTTCAGATGTTGGCAGGTAGAAAACTGCATTTTCTTCAGAATAAACTTATAAATGGCAGTACTGCTGTTCCATCATAAGCCACACTGTACTAAGTATTAAAGCAACCCTTCTTCCTTATGAATGTAAATATTGATAGAGACTAGAAAACAAATCTCTCACAGATATTGTATCAAAGTTTGTATTTATATTGTGAAGAGTTTTGTTGCGTGAAAACTGAGACCAGGCCCAGAGGGAAAGCCCAGGCTGGTTAGGGCTAACGTGTGGAAGGAGTCCTTAGGAGTCTAAATGACACAAGTCCAGGAGGCTGTGATCTGCCCCTTCAATGAAACTAAGGCTGAGAAAGGTGTACAGGAAATATGAAGTGGATTCAGTGTGTATAGTATTTAATACATTACAAATCTTCTGCCAATATAACACCTGATTGGTTCTTATAACAACCCTGGGCCACAGACAAGGTAATTATTCACCCATTACATGAATGAGGAAACTCAGGCTCAGAGAAATGACTTACCCAAGGTTGTATGGTTGAATGTGGCAGAGCTGGAACCAAAAGCTAAATCTCCTAATGACTAAACTGGCTTTGCTTCCCCAACTTCACACTGAATTCAGCCCATAGAATTGTATAGTCTCACTGGGAAGACAGTCTGTTCACATGAAAGAGCCATGAGAAAGAGAAGTGAAAAGAATTTCTTTCGAGACTAAGAGCCAGTATTCTAGTTAATAAATGATTCTATCTGACTGGTTAGGAGGAGATAATTTGGTACAGTTGGAATGTGGAAAAGTTGAGTTTACCACTCAAAAGTTGAGCAGTTCTGTCACTAACCAGCTGGGTGACCTTTGGAGTGCTCATCTGTAGAGCTACCAGGCCCTGCTGGGGATTGTGGTAAAATCGTCAAAAATGAAGTGCCTCTGGGGCCACCTGCAAGAGAGCCTCTAAGATATTCCCCAAGGGCACCCAAACCAGGATTCACCAAGAAGTCAGGATGTGAAGGCAGACGACAGCTAGACAGATGAAAAGTTGGAGGGAAATATGGACGGAAAAATAGCTTAAGCAAGCAAGGTTATGGTGGCGAGGACCAGTGTGGTACTCGTGTGGGGTAGTAAGGAATCACTCCACGCACAGGTAGATACAGAAACAAAATGTGTGGAAAGCTCAACAATTATTGAACCAATTTTATCCATATAATTAGCGATTCTGGACATTTCAGGTTAAAATCTGCTCCTTTACCTTTTGATCAGTTATCAAAGTAATTGTCTAAAGGTTTAATTCTTCTTACCCTCCTTCCCCCCTCCTTTTCTCCTTACCCCCTTCCCTTTCCTCCCTTCCTCCCTCCCTCCCTTCCTTCCTTCCTTCTTTCCTTCCTCCCTCCCTCCCTCCCTCCTTCCTCTCTTCTTTTCTTCCTTTATTCTTTCTACCTTATCTGTTTGTAGACAGAGTACTTTGGAGTGTATTTTAAGAGGGGTGGGTTTATTTGTCCAAGGCAGGGAGAGTTGTCAAATAGAGGTCATACATACCGCCACATCCCTGCCAGACAATACTAATCAATCACTGCTCTCTGGGCAAAAATCTCAGGATATGTTTCAAGGTGCACAGGTTGCTTAAAGTTAGCATAAATGGTGAGACCTATTTGCCAAAACAAATCTAGGACATAAATAGGTCAAATACAGCTTTCCATTAAAAAACGGTAAAAGTAGATTGGAAAATGAACCTCCTTTACCCTTTTCAAACATTTTCCCTTTGCTGTTTTGATTTCAACAAGAGCCTCAAGCAGAAATAGAGAAATGTGATTTGAAGTTATAGTCTATCGCCTTGAGAGTCTGGAACACATTCTTTTTTTTTGCTTTCTATGGCCACCCCCACAATATATGGAGGTTCCCAGGCTAGGGGTTGAATCGGAGCTACAGCCGCCAGTCACAGCCACAGCCACAGCAGCACAGAATTTGAACCATGTCTGGTGACCTATACCACAGCTCACAGCAGTGCTGGATTCTTAACCAACTGAGCAAGGCCAGGGATAGAACCTGTAACCTCATGGTTACTAGTCAGATTCATTTTCGCTTCACCACAACGGGTACTCCCTGGAACAGATTTTTTAGAAGCCTGAATATGTCTCACCAATAGATAAGATCCTTTGAATATTTTGTCAAACAAATTGACTTCTGGACATTATGATGTTTGCACTTTGCAAATTTGAATTTCCCTGGTGCTAAAATTTGTTTTTTTTTTCATTCCAATGCAAATGTGTAATATATGTAGAGGTTATGAGCTCAGGTTCTGAAGCCAGAGTTGGAATCCCAGCTCTCTTTCTAGCTGAGTGTCTCTGAACAAGTTAACTTGACCTTTTTTACCTTCAGTTTTCTCATGTGGAAAAGGGATATAATAATCATTTTCTACCTCATAGGGTATTGGTGAAGAGTAAGTGAAATAATTCATGAACAGCACTTAATATAGTTTGTGGCACATAGTAATACTGAATAAATATGAGTTTGTGTGTGCTGTATGTCGCTGACATTATCTAGGGTGAATTAAGGACTCATACTTCCTGAACTGTTTGGCAAAAGTGCTGTGTTTCTTTGCTTTTGTGGGTTTAAGTTAGAGTTTTAATGCTACTTGAATTCTGTTTTGTGGTTCCATCATGATTTTTGTGTGTGTTTGAACTCTAGGAAAAATGTCCCGCTTTTGGTAGCTGATATATTCAAACCACTAGTGCTGGAAGAAAAATAAACTGTCATTGAAGTAGATGAGAGTTGACATGATAGACTGTGAGCTGTATCTTAAAACATTCATAACATGCATAATATAGTCTCCATGGAATGAAATAACTCCTTTAGAGCCTTTGCAGTCCCTTGTATCATGGCTCTCAGAGAGCAGAACCATTATAATTCTAAAACCGCTATGCCTGTTTAGGGAATAAAACATCAAGAAGAAAAGGCATTTCACATATATAACAGCTGACATAAATTGTTTAGATGTGTATGCATATGTGTGCACAGATATTTGTGGAGGAGACATGCATATATCCATGTGCACACAGGTAAGTGGTTGTTTTAAAATCTGGTGTTTGCTGTCTGATACTTTATTGGCTAAAAGTAAATTCTTCCAAATCTGAAACACTTGAATTCCAATGTTGACTTTAGTATTTTACTGGTCATGTGATATGGACAAGCTACCCCTCCCCTAAATTTTAGGTAACTTATTTAAAATGGGGGTAAACATATCTTTCCCTTTATAGTATTTCATAGGAAGGAGTAATCATGAAATAATGTGAATATGTAAAATAATGCATGTAAAATATAGTAAATATCTGACTCAGCTCAATACCTCAGTAGAGCTAATAACAAATAAATAAGTAAAATAAAAATTTAAGGAGTTCCCTTCGTGGCTCAGTGGTTAACGAATCCGACTAAGAACCCTGAGGTTGCGGGTTTGATCCCTGGCCTTGCTCAGTGGGTTAAGGATTCGGCGTTGCCGTGAGCTGTGGTGTAGGTTGCAGACGCGGCTCAGGTCCCATGTTGGGTTGCTGTGGTGAAGGCTGACAGCTACAGCTCCTGTTAGACCCCTAGCCTGGGAACCTCCATATGCCATGGGTGTGGCTCTAGATAAGGCAAAAAGACAAAAATAAAATAAAATAAAATAAAAATTTAAAATACCCATGGCAAAGAAAATTGGTTTTTAGCTTCATTATTCAATATCCTGCTTTGGTTTTTATTTTATGGAATAATCATTTTCTAGCTTAAGTAACACATCATTCCTTAATTATAATTGTCTTATGAAAACTTTACTCTTTACTAATCCATGCCTCTTATTAGAAATATGAACATCTGAGCAAATAACTAGCTTCTGATCCAGACTAATGTCTGCCTAATCCAAGAAAATATCTGCCTCTTTGACTTCCTTTTGGCCTGGCCACTCCTATTGAAAGGATTAAAGCAAATAATGAATTTTACAGGTTGTTGTGAAATATTAATTGGTCATACAACTGGATAAGAAATATATAATTAAACATGCTTATCAAATGCTCGTGTTTATTGACTGACAGGCAGTGTCTCTAAAGAAGACGAATATTAGTACAAACAAACATTTAGACTCATACTAGGTTGTGATGATTAAATTTGCTAATTACTGTTCTCGGCTGGAAAAGTTGACTTGTATTTGTTTTTAATAAGAAAGTACAGTGCATGCTAAATTTCACCTTTAAAATTCTTTGGTTTGGAAACAAATGACTTTCCCCAAATAATTTTTAGATTTATAACAGTGCTATATCTCCAAGTTAGGAAAGAAATGTTCACAGATCCATCAAGATGATAACATTTGGTGAACACAATCTACTTGGAGTGACCACATCTTGCTAGGTCTCCGCTGATTTTGCTAGTGTGTATGTGTGACCACAAGCACTGATGTCACCAATTGTTCGAGCATAACCAGCCCCTCTGCTCTCAGAACTTGGAGTTGAAGTATAGAACATCAGTATCTCAGTCCTCTTCATACTTCCAGTAGAGAAGAGAACCAGTAAGATTTATACTTTTTTTTTTTTTAATGAAAAACATTGTACCAGTCTAATGGTTTAATTTTAAGAAGAGTGAATTTGGGAGTTCCCGTCGTGGCTCAGTGGTTAATGACTCCGACTAGGAACCATGAGGTTGCGAGTTTGATCCCTGGCCTTGCTCAGTGGGTTAAGGATCCGCGTTGCCATGAGCTGTGGTGTAGGTTGCAGACGCGTCTTGGATCCCGCGTTTCTGTGGCTGTGGCGAAGGCCGGCGGCTACAGCTCCTGTTATACCCCTAGCCTGGGAACCTCCATATACCGTGAGTGCAGCCCAAATAAGGCAAAAAGACAAAAAAAAAAAAAAGAAGAGTGAATCTGGAGTTAGGGAACAGATCTATCAATTACTTCCACATATCTTTAGATGATATATTAAACTTATTATTTCTGCCATCTGTGAAACGGGGCTAATGCTACCCACTTCACAGGACTTTTTTAAATTACATAAAAATTGCTTTGCAAATAATGTGATATTATACACATATAAATTAGTAAAATGTTGTCCTAGTCCTTCTTAATTCTCATTGAAGTTGTGATCAATTTGTGGTATTTTGGAAGTATCTTGAATCATTAATTCATTCAGTTAGGTTGAAATTTGGCTTCAAGCAAAACAACAGCATTTGATACTTAAATTCAATTGTGTTATAAAAATTTTAAAAAATAGCTCAGAAGTATTTTCTGCTACTTGCAGTTCCTGAGGCTATGTACTTGGAGGTTTCTGGGTTAAAATTTCCTCTTTCTACTACTTGCAGTTCCTGAGGCTATGTACTTGGAGGTTTCTGGGTAAAAATTTCCTCTTATGTCCTTTGTTAAAGAGGAGAATACAAGTGGGACTATGGTAAAATGTAGGAAGAAGGAAGTGAAGTGAAATGTATATGATAGCAGGTAAGGGTAAAAAGTATGTAGTCAGCCAGACTCGGAGTTTGTTTGTTTATTTTGTCACAACCATGGCATGCAGAAGTTCCCGGGTCAAGGATTGAACCCACACCACAGCAGTAATCAGAACCACAGCAGTGACAACACTGGATCCTCAACCTGCTGAGCCACCAGGGAACTCCTGGACTTGGGTTTTAAAATAACCTCTGACACTCACTAGCAATGTTATTGTTTGTACACTGGATCAGGTAATGCTTCTAATGTTTGTAGACTGGATCAGGTAATACCTATCAAACCTGAGATAACATACCTCTCTACAAATACCAGAAATATTTGAAAAATATTAATACTCAAATTAGCACTCAACTGGTAGGGGAATCTCCTTTTATTTCTGCAAAGAGAAATGCTTCAACTTTAAAGTGGAAGTGAATCAGCTAGTGAAGAAATGAAGGGATATGGGAATATTTTCATGATTCTTTCAAGGGGCTTTAGACATATAATTGAAGTATAGGGCTGTGGGAAATGTTGAAAACTGGAGATGTTTGGATATTGTAGCTGAGAGAATTTCTTTGACTGTAAGATAATGTGACAACAGACAGCCAATAGTAAAATATCTATATCTGCCTCTGTCTAGCTATCTGTCTGTCTGTCTGTCTGTCTGTCTGTCTATCTATCTATCTATCTATCTATCTATCTATCTAGACATATAGTGTTATTAATGTATAATTTGAAACCTTATAACTTATAAATTGTACAACAATTCAGTTTTAAAACACTTCTGTCACCATAAATAAAAGCTTCCCCTGGGCTCTTTAGTAGTCAGTCCTCACTACAAAATTAAGCCCTGGGCTGTTTTTTTTTTTTTTTTTGAGAAAGTTCATATAAAAAGGATCTTACAGTAATGTATTGCCTTGTGTATGACTTCTTTCAATTAGCATAATGTCTTTTAGACTTACTCATATTGTAGATCTATCAGTTATATCAGTGTTCACTCATTTTTATTGCTGAATAGTATTCCATTGCATAGATGTCCCACATTTTGTTTATGTATTTACCAGATGATTGAACATTTGGACTGTTTCCAGTTTAGGGCTATTATCAGTAGCACTGCTATGAACATTCACATTCAAGCATTTGTATGGACGTATGTTTTCAATACTCTTGGATAGATATCAGAAGTAGAATTGCTAGATCCTCTGGTAAGTGTGTTTAACAATTTAAGAAACCACCAATCTATTTTTTGAAGTGTCTATGCCTTTCTACATTTCTACCAGCAATATATGAGATTCTGTTTTTTTGACATCCTCTTCAGCATTTGGTATTATCAGTCTGTTGGATTATGGCCATTCTAGTAAACGTGTATTGTAATCCATTATGGTTTAAATTTGCATTTCCCTAATGACTAATGAAATTGAACATCTTCTCAGCTAATTAGCTGTTTGAATGTCTTCTTTGTTAAAATAGCTATCCAAATCTTTTCTCAAATTATTTTTTCACTTCATATTATTAAGTTGGAAGTTCTTTATTTTTTGTACAAATATTTTATAAACCATGTGATTTTCAAGTATTTTCTCCTAGTCTGTGTGGCATTTTTTTTTTTTTCATTTTCTTAATGGTGTGTTTTGAAAGAAAGTTTTTATTGTTAATGTTACAGTTTATTATGTTTTTCCTTTACGGATCATGCTTTTGGTGTTATGTCTAAGAAATCTTTGCCTAACAAAAGATCACAAAGATTATCTCCTATGTTTTATTCTAGGAGATCTGTTGTTTTCCCTCTTATATTTTAAGTTAATTTTATGTATGAAATGAGTAAAGGGTCCAAGTTCATTTTTGAACATATGGATATCCAACTGTTTCAACACCATTTGTTGAAAAGACTGCTCCTTATCCATTGAATTATCTTGGTATCTTTGTTGAAAACCAACTGACTGAAAATGTAAGGGTTTATTTCTTGGACTGTCTATTCAGTTGCATTGGCTGGTATGTCTATCCTTAGGCTAATACTGTACTATCTTGGTTATTATAGCTTTATGGAAAGTTTTAGAATAATTAGTATAAGTTCTCCAATTTTGTTCTTTTTAAAAATTGATTTGGTTATTCTGTCTTCTTTACATTTCCATATAATTTTTATGATTAGCATGTCAATTTATTCAGTAAACCAGCTGTGCTTTGATGGGGATTTTTGCCTTTTTCTTTCTCTTGTCGGCATCTGAGGATTCCATTATTGTTATGCTTGGCATTATCATCCAGTCTCTGAGGCTCTATTCATTTTTTCTTCAGTGTTTTTTTTCTTTCTTTCTATTCTTTGGATTAATTATCTCTCTTAATCTTCAAGTTCACTAATTCTTTCTTCTGCCATCCTGAATCTCCTGTTGACCCTTAATATCCTAGGCATTTAAAATTTTTGATGATTATATTTTCAGTTCTCAAATTTCCAATTGCTTTTTTGGATGCACTTTACTAATATTCCATTTGTTGGGTCATTATTGTGATACTGTGTACATACGAATTAACCTCAACATTTGTGCCCACTCAGAGTTAGGATCTATTGACTATATTTTTTCCTTGTGTTCATGGGTCACATTTTCTTTGTCTAGTAATTTTTGACTGAAAACTGGATATTTTATGGAACTGGGTATTTATTGGAATTGATCATATGTTGTGGCAACTCTGGGTTCTAATTTATTTTTTTCTGCCCTTTTCCTGAGTTTGAAATGCAGAATCCCTAGCCCCCCATAGGCAGCCACTGATGCTTCTGCCTAGTTTTTTATTTTTATTTTTTTAGTCTCACTTAATAGGGGTCACCCATGTATCTGCATAACCTTAGGGTCAGCCAGTGATTTGGCTAGCAATTGTAGTCAAACACTACCAGCCTATAAGGTGTTTACCTCTGAAAATCAGTGTGCCTTGTGGTTTGGGGTACATGTTAAAAATTTACCTGGCTCTCAAATTATTCCTTTTTTTTTGTCTTTTTTTAGGGTCACATCCATGGCATATGGAAGTTCCTAGGCCAGGGGTTGAATCAGAGCTGCAGCTGTTGGCCTAGACCACAGCCACAGCAACCCCAGATCTGAGCTGCATCTGCGACCTACACCACAGCTCATGGCAACGCCAGATCCTTAACCCACTGAGTAAGGCCAGGAATCGAACCTGCATCCCCATGGATACTAGTTGGGTTTGTTACCATTGAACCATGACAGGAACTCCTCATATCATTCCTGGTCTTAGCATTTTACTGAATTCTCTCGGGTTTCCTCTGTCTATACTTGTAGTTCTTCAGTGAATCATGGGTGTGTAGAGAGCTTATCTAGCCTCTAAATTGCTCTCTCTTCTCTTGATTTCTCCTTGGATCTCTCCATAGAATTTCTGTTTGTTCACTGCTTGCCCCAAACAGGAACATAACTCAGAACTGTAGAGTTGTGGGTTTTGTACCATTCCTAAGCAAGTTTCCTGCCTCTGGTAGCAGAGCTCTTGATTTTCTACCCAGTCCTGCTTTGGTCACCAAATAAGCAAGGGGGATATAAATGACATTATTCCCAGGAAAGAAGGACATAGATTCCAGTTGTGTTTACACAAAGTTCTAGCAGTTTTTCAAGAATAAATTCTTCTCAGTTTTTTATCTACTTCTGTCACTTTCCAAACCTCTAATGTAGTTGTTTATAATGGTTTTGTCCAGTCTATACTTCATTTATGAGAAGGGAATTCTCTGACTTCTTTATGTTATTGTAGCTAGAAATTTCCCCCAGGTCTGAAGCTATATTATTAATTTATAAAATATCTTCATTTATAGGTGTACCTTTTATATTCCTTCTTCTCCCCTACATAGAAGAGAAGCATCATGCATACTCATGTATACATAAACCCAGACTTTTAATGATCATTTGTGGATTATCTACTTTTGCATGGCCCACAGTGACTCCATTTCTGGTATTAATGCCTAATTAAGGTTCTTAACTCTTAACAA
Source organism: Catagonus wagneri (assembly GCA_004024745.2). Classification (NCBI taxonomy): domain Eukaryota; kingdom Metazoa; phylum Chordata; class Mammalia; order Artiodactyla; family Tayassuidae; genus Catagonus; species Catagonus wagneri. The sequence goes on along the minus strand of PVHT020000077.1, from coordinate 17,498,610 downwards.
AATGTAATGAATGCGGTTAGAGACACTGAGTTTAATGTGTTTTAATTTGTATATGTCTATAACTTGAGAACAAAATACAATTTGGTTTTGTTTTCTGTCATACTCATGCTATCATTCACTTTTTTTCCTGTCAAAAGTAAACTTTTTTCTGCTTCATTCCTGGAAAAGCATCTGTGGAAAGTACACATGGTAATGATACTTAGGAAATATCTGATACCTACAGAAAATGTTTTCCAGGCACTGTTCAAAAGCTGTCATCTGATACGTCACACCACCACAACCACCTTTTCTCACTTCTATTCAAAGTAATGGTTACATTTAAAACATTTGAATCAAGTATACAGAGAAAAATAGGTTCACGTTTATTCAGAGTAGTGCTATAAATTATAATTGTTTCACTTATTAAATTTTAGTTAATTATTAAAAACATTTTAAAAAATGTTGATGAGAAGGCCATGATACAGATAGTTTCATATATGCTAGTAGCAGGAGGATATTAGTTTTAAAATCTCTAGAGTTATGACAACAAGTAGGATAACCAGAAGAAATGGATAAATTTTCAGGATCATACAACCTATCAAGACTAAATCATGAAGAAATACAGTGACCAAACAGACCTATAACTAGTAAGAAGATTAAGTGATAAAGAACCTACCAACAAAGAAAAGTCCAGTACCAAAGGGTACTTCACTAAAGAATTCTACTAAACATTTAAAGAAGAACTAACACCAGTCCTTCACAAACTTTCCAAACAATTGGAAGAGGAGGGAACACTTCCAAATTTATCCCATGAGACCAGTATTACCCTGATACTAAAATCAGAGAACGATATTACAAGAAAACCACAGACAAATATTTCTGATGGATATTGATATAAAAATCCTCAACAGAATACAAGGAAACCAAATTCAACAGATCATACATCATGACAAAGCAGGATTTATTCTTGGAATACCAGGATGCTTCAACATACCAAACTGAATCATTGTAGTATACTACATTAACCAAATGAAGGACAAAAGACACGGGATCATCTCATTTGATGCGAAAAAGGCATCTGAAAAAATCCAGCACCCCTTCATGACTGAAAAAAACCCAAAAAACTCAAAAAACTAATAGTAAAGAATGATCTCAATACAATAAAGGCCATATGTGAAAAACCCACAACTAAAATCATTTTCAGTGGTAAGAAACTGAAAGCATTCACTTTAAGATCAGGAACGAGGCAAAGATGCCCAGTCTATCACTTCTATTTAGCATAGTACTAAGGTCCTAGTCAGAGCAATCAGGCAAGAGAAAGAAATTAGAAGGCATCCAAATTGGAAAGGAAGAATTAAAATGATCTGTTTATAGATAACATAATTGTATATGCAGAAACCCCTAAATACTCCCCCTACACAAAAAACTGTTAGAACTAATAAATGAATTTAGCAAAGTTGCAGTATAAAAACCAACATACAAAAATCACTTTTTTAATATACTAACAGTTAACAACCCCAAAAGAAAATTAAAACAATCCCATTTATAATAGCATTAAAAGGAGTTCCCGTATGGCTCAGTGGAAACGAACCCAACTAGTATCCATGAGGACATGGGTTTGATCCCTGACCCTGCCCAGTGGGTTAAAGATCTGGCATTGCCATGGGATGTGGTGTAGTTTGCAGATGTGGTTCAGATCCCACGTTGCTGTGGCTGTGACAAAGGCTGTCAGCTACAGCTCTGATTAGACCCTTAGCCTGGGAACTTCCGTATGCCATGGGAGTGGCCCTAAAATGACAAAAACAAACAAAACAAACAAAAATACCATTAAAAAATAAAATATTTAGGAATAAACTTAACTAGGAAGGTAAAAGACTTATGCATTGAAAATTACAAAACAACCACTATGAGGTACCACCTTACACCAGCCAGAATGGCCATCATCAAAAAGTCTACAAACAATAAATGCTGGAGAGGATGTGGAGCAAAAGAATCCCTATTACACTGCTGGTGGGAATGCAAATTGGTGCAACCACTGTGGAAAACAGTACGGAGATTCCTCAGAAAACTCAAAATAGAACTACCATTTGATCCAGCAATCCCACTCCTGGGCGTCTATCCAGAGGAAACCATGACTCGAAAAGACACATGTACTCCAGTGTTCATTGCAGCACTCTATGCAATAGTCAGGTCATGGAAACAACCTAAATGCCCATTGACAGAGGAGTGGATAGGGAAGATGTGGTACATACACACAGTGGAATATTACTCAGCCATTAAAAGGAATGAAATAACAACATTTATAGCAACATGGTTGGACCTAGAAATTATCATGAGAAGTGAAACCAGTCAGGTAATTAGACAGAAACATCCAATGCTACCACTTGCATGTGGAAACTAAAAAGACACAATGAACTTCTTTGCAGAGCAGACAATGACTCCCAGACTTTGGAAAACCTTTGGTTTTTCAAATAAGACAATCTGGGGTAAGGGGGGATGCACTGAGAGTTTGGGACGCAAATGCTATCAAATTGACTTGTGATGATTTTTGTACACCTATAATTGAAATAAAATTCATAAAAAATAAAAAATAAATAAAAAAAGAAAATTACAAAACATTGCTGAAAGATATTAAAGAAGATGCAAGTAAATGGGAAAACATCCCATGTTCATGGGTCGTAAGACCTAATATTGTTAAAATGTCCATACTGCCTAAAGTGACCCATATATTGAATGCAATTCCTATAAAAATACCAATGGCATTTTTTTTGAGAGATTTAAAAAAGTGATCCTAAAATTCATATGGAATTTCAAAAGACCCCAAGTAGCCAAAACAATATTAAGAAGGAAGAAAAACAAAGCCAGAGGCCTCAAACTTCCTGATTTCAAAGGTATTATAAAGAAAGAAGAACACACCTGGAGGAATAACGCTGTCTGACTTCAGACTATACTACAAAGCCACAGTCATCAAAACAGCATGGTACTGGCACAAAAAACAGAGCAATAGATCAATGGAACAGAATAGAGAGCTCAGAAATTAACTCATGCACTTATGTTTAATTAATCTAAGAGAAATTCATAATTTACAATTATGGTAAATTAATCTAAGAATATACAATGGAGGAAAGACAGTCTCTTCAAAAAGTGATGCTGGGAAAATTGGATAGCTACATGTAAAAGAGTGAAATTAAAACAACACCATATAAAAAATAAACTCAAAATGGATTAAAGACCTAAATCTAAGACCAGATGCCATAAAACTCCTAAAGGAAAACACAGGTAGAATACCCTTTGACATAAATCATAACAATTTTTTTTTTTGGATCTGTCTCCTAAAGCAAAAAAATAAATAAATAAAAGCAAAAAATAAACAAATGAGACCTAGTTTCATTTAAAAGCTTCTGCACAGCAAAAGAAACCATCAACAAAATGAAAAGACATCATACTGAATGGGAGAAAATATTTGCAAATGATATGACCAATACAGGATTATTATCCAACATATGTAAATAGCTTGTACAACTCAGCATAAAAAACTCACTTAAAAATTGCGCAGAAGTCATTTTCCCAAAGAGGAAAGGCAGATGCTGACATATGAAAATATGCTCAGAGTTCCCATTGTGGCTCAGTGGGTTAAGAACCCAGCATTGTGTCTGTGAGGATGTGGGTTTGATCCCTGGCATTGCTCCGTGTTAAAGATCTGGCATTGCCACAAGCTGCAGTGTAGGTCGCAGATGTGGCTCGGATCTGGCATTGCTGTGGCTGTGGCGTAGGCCTGATCCAGCCCCTAGCCTGAGAAGTTACATATGCCATCGGTACAATTGCAAAAAGAAAAGAAAAAAAGATGCTTAGCATTACTCATCATCAGAAAGGAAAATGTACATCAAAACCACAATGAGATATCATCATAAATCTGCCTGAATGGGCATCATCAAAAAGAACACAGATTACAAATGTTGGCAAGGATATAGGGAAAAGGGAACCCTTGTACACAGTTGGTGGGAGTCTACATTGGTGCAGCCACTGTGAAAAACAGAGTCTGGAGGTTTCCTAGAAAACTAAAAATATAACTACCATATGACCCAGCAGTTACACTCGTGGAATTACACACACACACACACACACACACACACACACACAAATTCAAAAAGATACATGCATCCTACTGTTCATAGATACATTATTTAAAGTTTCCAAGATATGGAAGCCACCTAAGTGTCCATCCACAGCTGGCTGGATAAAGAAGATGTGGTTTATATATACAGTCAACTACTTCTCAGTCATAAAAAAAGAACAAAAATTTCCCATTTATAGCATCATGGATGGACTTGGGTGGCATTAAGCTAAGTGAAATAAGTCAGACAGAAAAAAACATACTGTATGATATCACATACATGGAATATAAAAAAAAAGAACAAGCTAGTGAATATAACAAAAAAGAAGCAGACACAGATACAGAGAACAAACTCATTACCAATGGGGAATGGGGGAGGGGCAATGTTAGATTGGGAGAGTGGAAGGTACAAACCGTTGGGTATAAGAAAGGCTACAAGGATGTATTGTATAAAATGGGAAACAGTCAATATTATGTAATAACTGTAAATGGAGTATAACCATTACAAATTGTATAAAAATAAAAAAAAATGTAGGGAGATACTAAGCCATACACATGATTGTTGCAACTGAAAATTGAATAAATACAAAATGTTGACAGAATGTGGAATTATGGGAACTCTCAACTGCTAGTGTGAGTGTAAAGTGGTGCAAGCATTTAGAAAATCAATTTGGTAGTACTTAGGAAAGCTGGAAATACACACACCTTATAACCAGCTATTCCCCATCTACATGCAAACCTTAGAGAACATCTTGTACTTTGATGAGAAGGGATGCTCATCAAAATTGGTTTTAAAAAACAAAAATTAGAAATAGTTAAATATATATATATATTGGCATTAGAATGGAGAAATCATAGTCTGTTCACCTCTAGTGAAAATGAACAAACTAGACACATAGATGAATCTAAGAAATATTTTTGAATGATAAAAAGCTAATCTCAGAAGACTTTATACATTATTCCATTTACATAATATGCAGAAACATACCAAAACCATCATACAGACATACATTGTATTTGTGTATATGTGTGTATATATATGCATAAATTATAAGTATGTTGGAACACCGAAGTGCTCAAAATTTAAAATCTGAGGTTTTTTTTTTTTGAGGACTTGTAGCTAAGTTTCATAGTTTTTCTGTCCTTATCTCTGATTATTGGAAGCCAACTTTCAGCTTTCATTATGCTGCGAATGCTTCCAGTGGTACTCCCCACACACTTGTAATTTGCTGCTTTTTTATTTTTGATGGCCTGGGAAACCAAAAAACCAATCTTGGTAGAATCTTGAATAAGATGTACAGTCTCCAGATTTGGGCCTAGGTCACGCCCCTGTGAGCAAACTGCTTGACCTTTTGTGCATAACATTCATTTATTTAACGACCATTTAGCAATTTCCTACCACATGCCAGACTCTATTCTGGGTTCTAGAGATACAACAATGGATAATAGGACCAAGTCCCTGAGCTTATATAACTTAAGAGTCTAGAGGCATCTATTTGGGTTCTTGACTATTTTAAATAGACAAGGTTGCTTCATAAAGTGAATTTGAATGTAGAGCCATTTCTGTAAATACAAACACACTCATTCTAGTGTGTACACTTAGAAACACAAAGTCTGCAACCCTGTAGGCAGAAGCTCTGTATGTATGACTGTATATATGAATAATTAATGCTGATGAACGTGATAAGATGCTTGGGAAGGTATAATGCTATGGTACCACCGGGCACATTCTTCATCCCAGATTTTGTTTGCTAAAGCCTTACAAGACAGTATTTGGAAGTGAAACAAAAATTTTAAACCATATTTCCTTGATGGCATTTAGTTTCCTTCGTAGTACACTAGGGGAATATTTATTATTGGTATGCAAAACAGTCAATTTTTTTTGAAAGGTGACTTGCAAAACATTGAGTGACACCCAGAGCTTCAGGTCATAAACTGGTCATCTAGGGATTATATGGCATTGTGTAAATAGGAGTAGTTTAAGACTTTCTTTGAATATATTTCTCATTAACCACTGATGTTGGGTAAAGTAGGACACTTCAGACTCTCAGACTTTATTTTTTTTAAAGGACTTAGCTGGTCCTTTATTTCTAAAAACGTTTGTTTTCAGCTACCGCTAAATTTGATACAAAGAAACAAGGAAATAAAACATGTTCAATCATCCAAGGTGGATATAGTATATATTATAATCTATACTTGTGGTGTTTATTAACTGTCTAATAGCATTATCAAGTTATATACATTCAAAGTAAACCTTCATAGATTGTCATTCTGAGTCTTATCTGGTTCAGAGACCTGAGCAGATTGCAAATGTCCATGTCAGTTGCAATTTGAAAACAACTTTTTTTCCACAATTTTCTGACACCGATAGTAATCAGAGAAGTATTTGAAAATAGAGGACACTTGAATTTTCTCAGGGTAAGAGTGTGCATGGCTTCTGGACCCATATTCTGATTTCACTGGGTAAAAATAATGACTAATCAATGCAAGGGACTAGGTGGCTTCAGCAGTTAATTCACCAGGAGTAAGTGTCTTGATTTGGGAGTTTACATAAACGTCTGTCTCAGGATGAGTCCCTTGCATTAGATGTTTTTGGTGAACTGGTTTCCTGCTCCCTCCCCTAGTTTAAAAGGGCACATACTTTAAATAGTTTGGTTCAAGTCACATGATAGTTGTTTCTCCTGAGGAAAATCCCAGCAATGATCATCAGGTGAGTTACAGATTAATGCTGGGACACACTGACAACTGTGGTCCAGGTTCCAGCGCCTTCACTATCTTCCTCCACATAACCCACCTAGGGCTTATCAGTCACTCCTGGTCATTGTTGCTGTAATTTATCTATCCACTCAGACCTTAGTTTTAAAAGGCAATAAAACAGAGTGTAAATATATGGGAGGCACATATAATGTTTAAAGTTTATGAATTTAAAAAAATGTGTCACATATTAATGCTGTTAAGTGATTAGTTTTATGCTGCCTTACAAAGTAAACTCATTGTGGAGGTCATAATGAATAAATCTCTATATGTTTACCAACTCCCCAAATTAAATTGCATTCTTAATTGTTTTACAAATACATTGGCTTTCCTAATTAAATAGGAATGACTCTGTGTTGCTACAGAGGATAGAATATTGAAGACTTAGGACTTATTTCAAATTAGCTATTCTGCTTGATTAACAAATTTGGCCCATTCAGATTTTTTGGTAATGTGAAGTCACATTGTATCAGAAGAGACTACTGAAACAAGTGTTTTTCACAATGGACAGAATATTATTATCAATATTTTGGAGAGTTATAAATAAATGAAATATATTTACTTGATTTTAAATTTCAATTTTTATAATTAAAATTATACTTTTAATATATTTTGAAGAAATAAGTAAAAATAAAAATAGTTTTGACAAAGAAAAATGAGGAAAAGAGATTTATGTCTTGAGTAGCATAATAAAAATATCAGCAGACGCACAAGAGAATTTATATTTTGAAATCTCACTTAAAAATTTTAAAAAATTGACCACATATATTAATATTCCAAAATAAAATTTTATTCTACAAGAAGTAAAAATATGAATGTCTTATTCTTACCATCATAGATTATTAATTTATACTTGCACTTATAATCAATATTTGAACACATTTTGAAAAAAAAAGATGACAAGACTTGTGGATTTACTCATATAACCGATTTTTTTTGCCAACTTCTTAAAATCAATATTCTACTTTTGAAAATAGTAATAGTGATGCCAGTGTTTACGTCTTATGAAAGGAGTTTCCCAAGTTATCTTTGCTTTTAACAAAAAATTTTCATAATTTAAAAATTCTTCAGAAGGGGACAAAAACAACAGGAACTTCTCTAACTTTTTGTTAAGTATTCTCTAGTATTTTATTCCTTATTCTAGTCCTCTATTAGCATTTATGAGAGCAGATTCTTGGACTGCAAAGGATGCCCACATACAATTTGCTTGTAAGATATTTTTTCCCTTGGAGTTTCATTGGGTACTTTCTGGATGGCTTGATAGTGGTATCACTATTGAGAATTTGGTCATTCAGTAGTCACTTGGTATTTGTGCAGTTGACAGAGAAGCATATGCAATCTTTGGCTAATCCTTTCATTATGGTTTTGTTAAGGGAAAAGCATGTTTAGAAATGACAAGTAATCTACCTCTATATTCCAGATATTATATGCTTACACTTTCAGTTCTGATGATCATTTCCTAAGACTGGGGTTTCTGAAAGAGTGGCAGTTGCTTTTTCATAGTTCAGTTATGAAACTTGATAGAATTTCTTCAAAGAGATACTAATACCTAGGGATTTGGAGGCTTGGGAAAAAGATTAGAGGATTTTTGTTGTTGTTGTTGTTGTTATTTTTTATTTCCCTCTGAGGAATTCTTAAATTAGAAAAATTTTCATTAAAAAAAAAACAAGATAGAAAACTTTAAGAAAGCAGCAGGCCTTTAGAAGAATCAGCTCAGACCACACTATAGGAGAGTTTCTTTTTACTGCTGTAATAGGATGGGGAAATTTTCAATTGTCAGAATTCTTCCAGGGGAGAATTGTGTATGTATTTAGAAAAAGAAAAAGAAAATACATATATACACTCAAGTAACAAAAGACCCAAATGATCTACTAAGAAAATGGGCCTTGTTAACCAGAAGCCCCTTTGTTTAGTGGAATTCCTTGATGAGCTGGAGATGGAAATTTAAAGATAATAGCTAAGACATAGGTACATTGCTCTGAAAAGAATAAGGAGGGGTGGATGGTTGGGAAAGGAGTAAGACATTCCTGAGGAAAGAGGCAATTTAGCGAGGAAAGGAGAAATGAGGTTGTACATTGAAATTGGGAAAAAAAAGTATCAAAAACCCCTTGTGCAGCTTGACTGGTGGGGGTGTTTAGAAGGAGTAGAAATTTCTGATAAGGTTTTTAAGTTTTTGGCTGAGATTTGTGAGGATTAATGTCACCTTCTTCCTCCCCTAGTATCTCCAATAAAGACTGTGTTGCTCATTAACATTAGATCAGATGCCTTCTTCTGGGTGAAGTCAAATAGGTATTGAGCTCTGCATCTGGATGTGGATGAAAACAGCAGATATAAGAACTGACCTTGCGGGGTATGCAGCTGACCTTGGAGGGGGGGTGTCAAACCAGAATGTACCCTTTTCATAGTGGCAGAACATTCTTATTAAAAGTGAGAGGCTTTTTAAAGAAAGTGACATATAAATGATCTTTAGGTATCTTTGTCTTAGTGCATAGAACTACACAGCAAAGCTAGTTTCTAAATTTAGATTGGAGTTAAGTAACAAATAAAGATAAGTGTCCATTTATATGGGATTCCAGTCTGACAACCTGGAAAGTTATTCACAGGCCAGCTGGCTCTATGACAGTGGGATATGAATTGTTAGGACTCTGGGTTTTAATAAATTTGAAGCTGATTTAATATCGGGTAGTTTTAAAAGAGCTGAATAAAAATAGATGCATGGCTTGCCTTAGCTATATGGCTTTATGGAATTCCAGGCTTGGCTTTAACATGCATAAAATAATGAATGTAGGTAAATGACCTCTAAGGTCCCATCTAGGTCTAATGCGATGAGTTTATCATTAGAAAAGGTTACTCCTTAAGTGGCTATAAATGTTTCTTTGATGTTTCTCAAGGTCTTAATTTTCCAAATGGTATGCAAATCCTGGAAATACTAATAAGGTCCATCCATAGGCAACCCTTACTTCTAAAATGACCCTCTAGCCACAGTTTGGTACTTCTGGAGTCTTAGTGCAATTCTCTTTTCAGTGGGATTTGGTTTTTACAATAAACATTTTGTAAATAATGGAACTATAAAATCTAATTAATGAATGTAATAATAGTTATAAAATGCTAAGTTATGAAGGCAGTGATATAAACAATAAACCAGTTCTGATAATAATAGTATAAACCTAATTATAGCAAATATTTGTACTAACAATACACTTTATTCATAATAGAGTTTTAAAACATGGCTATTTGAAAAGGAATTGACAAGTTTTTTAATTTCCCAGGTACAGAAAGAATTAATTGTTGATTAATGAGCTGATGTTCCTTCATTCATTCAACAAAGGACTACCTTGGTAAAGAAAGAAAAATTCAGATATAATCTCTTCTTCATGAAGTTTTACAGTCTTGTGGGAGGGTCAGATATTTATCAAAGAAACACCTAAACAAATGAAAAATTACACCTGTAATGTTGGCAGCACTTGATCCTTCAAGGAGAATAGAGAAGGCCTCCCTCAGAAAGTGAAATCTGAGTGGCCATCTGAAGGAAGAGTAGGAGTTAACAAGGGAAAGAGGGTGGAGTGTACTTAGCAGAGAAAACTGTGGCAGGCTGAAGTGTTATGGATCAAAGGGACCAAACAAGGGCCTCTGTAGCCTGAAAAGACCAGAGGGGAAGGTGGTGGCATGAGGCTTGAGGGGTAGGTGAAGCTAGATCACCCATGGACTTGTACACCCCGTTATGGTTTGTCTTTATCTTAATAGGTATGCTAAGTCATTGACATTTTTAAGCAATGGTTTGTGGCATAGGGGTGGGGGTGTGGGCTGAAATGATTACAGTTAAGATTTGGAAGGATCACACAGGCTACAGTTTGGAAAACAGATGGGAGGGAGGCCAGTTTGGATGTGTAGATTAGATAGAAGATGATTGCAGAATTCCAGGAGAAAGTTCATAAAACTTGGACTAGGAAGGTAACAGTGGATGTGAAAAGGAGGGACAGATTTTCAGGGCTGAGGGAGTGATGAGATTTTCTCAGCAAATATCTGGCAAGGCTTAGAGGTATGTTTCATGAAGGTAAATTTACTGGTAACTTTTACATTTGAGTGGAACCTTTCCATTTCCGTGTCAGCATGCCTATCATGAAAGGGCAGGGAATAAATGAATTCTCCACACCTTTCCTCGTGAATCACTTCTTTCTCCCTCTCCACATTGGCTTCTGAATATGAAGGTGGAGAGTTTGAGCCAGTGGCCTCTGGATCTACTTAGCCTTATCTGGCTCTTTGGGAAGCCATGGCAAAGCTGGACACTACTGTCTAGGGGACACTTGGTGGCTTCTTCCATTTTCTGGGATCTGTAGCACTCTTTTCTACCTAGATTGGGCTGAGGCTAAGAGCTCTTTATAACCCAAAGTGTTGGAGTATATGGAGGTGATGGAAAGCCTTGGAGAACATTATTTTTTTCTGTAAAACTCAAAAGCTAAAGAAACATTTACCCCTGACCTTTTTACTCCTCCTTCCTGCCCATGCTGTTTTCCTTTGGCCAACATGCCTGATGAATGTGTCCTTCTACCTAAATCTGATAATAGGACACCATTTCTCTAAATTGTATGAAGTAGGAAGAAGCATTCTTTTAAAACCTCACTCCTGTTTGAGCTGTTTGTTACAAGAGAATTCCCCTCAGGGAGATTTTTTTTTTCCCTAGGAAAATACCTTAGTGGCTCCACTGACTATGAAAAGTAGGCCAAACGCCCTTGTGTCAGTCTAGATGAGAAAGCATGAAATAGAATATCAACTTCTCTAAAATGGCAGGAATGTAGGGCTTTCCTGCTGTTTGTTCAAGAAAAGATGAAAGGAGAGCAAGGGCTAAGAAGTAACCTGGCTGCAGACAAGGACCCAGCTTTTTATAGTCAGTGAGAAATTTCTGTGGACCGAGGAGAGACAAATACATTTCCAGGAAAAGTAACATCTGAAAAGCAACATGCAGATGTTTTCAGCTCTAGGCTGTCATTTTTCTTATTATCCCCCAACTTTTCGTCGTCTGTTATATAAAACAGTTTTGTGTTAGAGGTTCTTAAAGGGCAGTAAGAGAGAAGCAACTATGTTCATACTAGTGAGAATCAGACTAGAGAGGAAAGCATAGCGTCAGGAAGGGGGTTGGGGGAGCAGAATTCAGGGAAGTGAGTTGGGAGCAGAAATTCTGAGTGAGCTTTGATGGAAAACATGAATCCATCTCTTATCTCATGCCTCAGAAATTCTAAGACATATTAAAGAAAGCACCACAGTTCCCCAGTGCTAGGAATGGAGGCTTGGCTCATGTACTTGAAGATAAAGAGTTTTACCAGAAGGCTGGAGAGTGGGGTCTACCTTGGTTGTCATTGTTCAGAGCTGTTTCTAGGTATGGAATCAGCCAGATTGTCTTCCTGGACTTTAAACTACCTTTGATCAGATGGATGGGTGATGGCGAGGCAGGGCACTGGGCACAGACATGGAACTTGGGATCCATGAACGTGTGCGTGTGTGTGTGTGTGTGTGTGTGTGTGTGTGTGTGTGTGTGTGTGTCTGCTAAACTGACACCTTCCGCAACCCCATCAGTATAAACTTCAAAATCACTGAAGATTGCTATTGATTTTCTCTGCTTTTGTTATTAAAGGAGATTATAGTTTTTATGGCAAAGTAAGAAAATAACTAATTTGTAGCATCACTCAATCAGTATCTTCTCTACTATTTGAAAGTGATTACAGTAACTTTTTAAATTATAATTACTATTATCTTTAGTTTACAGATAAAGAAAATAAAATTGAGAGGTTACAACTTACCCAGAGTCACTCTGCTTATATATTATGGAACCTCAACTTGAAACCAAGACTTTTGACTCCAAATCCAGTGCTCTTTTTCTTATGCCAGTTTTCCTGAATGCATTTTAATCCAAAAGCATGAGAGAGGTTTTTTTTCACTGCGATTTTCCCCAATTCTCAAACCACATTACAGACATCTCTGGGTCCAGAAGCATGCTAGGAGTCTATCTTGATGACGTTTTATTTTATACTAATTTCTTTACAGCTAGAGAGTAACAAACCGTACCAAACTAAGAATAAGTGGGAGCTTTTAATTTTGAGTCTATTTTCATGTCCAGTTAATTTTTTTCCCAGTAGGTAAATAATATATCATTTTAGAGAACTGTAAGAACATTCTCATTGTAAGTAGTATTTAGGATTTACAAGAGGTTAAGGGAATGGCTTTTCAATCTGATAATTGCTGTTAATGTGTATTTACTTCCTGTTGCCCCAGGAACTCAATGAAGTGCTGCTTGTTTCCTGGAGAAATCATTTCAGATCTCTGTATTGATAAGGCAATATATATATCCAGTTTTCACTTATTTAACATTTATTCCAGGGAAACAAGGAAAAAGCTATATGACTACATTAAAACCTGGCTTTATTCCTAGTTTCATGGGCTAGAAGATGACCTAAGAGATGCCCTCCTTCAGTCTCTGCCACTACCTTGTGTGGTATCTGAACAAATCAAAAAGGAACAATTCTGCTGTTCTGAAAAGTCTGGAATTCACCTTGATAACTTAAATCTCCATAAGACCATGCTTTCTATCCCAAATATATATTTCTCTCCAACTTAAATCAATCTTTCCCATTCTTATCTGGCAATTTCTGTCTAGAACTTTGTGTTCTCTCTTCAATGGAAACAAAACTCATGTGATTTGCCACCTCTGTGCAAAGACAATTTATAGATTACATATATGTGGTCAGTTCCAGCTAGGCCAAATAATGCCATTAAAAATTATCTTTTGGGTTCAGTTTTACATTTTAACAGCCATCTTAATTGATCTCTTTTAGATTTTGGTCTCTCATACATTCAGCTTGAAACTGTGGATTCCACAATTATGCGTATACATGAGTTGATCTGAAACCTTTTGGGCTCTAAGTTTGAACCAGAAGGAGTGGTGTTTCATTTCTTCAACCTTCATTTGGAAACACTAGCTAGTGTTTTAGGTGCTGCCTTTTATCTGGTGGTGTGAAAAGGGAGGAAGCTGCTAACACTGTTCATACAGTATTCAATTTTTTAATTTAAAAATATGTATTAAGGAGTTCCCGTCGTGGCGCAGTGGTTAACGAATCTGACTAGGAACCATGAGGTTGCGGGTTCGATCCCTGCCCTTGCTCAGTGGGTTAACGATCCGGCGTTGCCGTGAGCTGTGGTGTAGGTTGCAGACGCGGCTCGGATCCTGCGTTGCTGTGGCTGCGGCGAAGGCCGGTGGCCACAGCTCCGATTAAACCCCTAGC
>PVHT020000077.1:17468820-17484389 GCA_004024745.2 Catagonus wagneri | reverse complement strand
ATCTACACATCTGGAAAGTTTCTTATTCTCAGTATTCCCGAGCTAGGGGGGTTGGATGATGGGAAGTCCCAGTTCCTATCTCAGGAGAAAATAAAACTAGGAATGCATTTTCAAATGAAACATTGTGTATATGGTGGCTACTTGAATTCTCATACTTTGTTCAGAAGGCATATAGTAGGTTCATGTGATGCCTTACCTTCTTGTATGTCTTTTATTTCTGTAGAAAAAGTGTTTTGCATTTCCCACAACTGACTCACCATCTAACATTTGGGACCTATCGAGTTTGTAAATTGGAAGTTGTCCATGCACCTGTCTACATCTACACAGAATATGAGTATGGATGTGTTGAGGCACATTTAAACATACATTCATATAAATGTAACAAAAGCAATTTAGAAGCTGTTTATTAAGTACGTATATATTGTGTACCTGTCCTTTACAAAACATGATACTGGACTCTTTCTTTCACTAAGAATAACAAGTACATAGTAGATGGGATAAAAGAGCCTGGTTCCAAATTTGACTCAGATTCTTCATGTACTTTCTACTTGTATAATCTGTGGAAAGTCATTTAACTTTTTGAACTTCAATTTCTTCATCCAAGTATTTGGAAAATAGCTTCTAAGTTACCATACTGGCTATTGTTAGGATTAAAGGAGATGATATATGGTAGCAAGGAATTAATGGATGTCTGTTTTTAAAAAGTAGATATAGATCTAATCCTAAAGGAAGAATCAAACACATGCATTTGTCACTCTTACGAGAAGGAAGAGAGAGATACAGATAAATGGATGCAGGGAGAGATCGTACTGGGGACACGTGAAGAGGCAGGGATTCAGAAAAGGTGCCGGGGGACCTGGCATTGGAGTGGGGTGGAATTTGCACGTGAGAAAATGATATGGGTAGTCTAAATAAAAGAACAGAGAACTTTAAATAGTTTAGCCACCGAAACACACATCCTTTATGTTGAGGAAGATGTTACAAATGTGCAGCTCTCTGTGTGTGCTACGTGATTTAAAGATATTAACCGGCCGGTTCACCCAATATCCAGAGTCTAAAAGGGCTTGATCTTCTATCTCACTTTCTAATTCAATTTTAAAATCAGAGGAATTACCTAATTTCTCATTGTCAGGTATGCTCTTTGTTTTCCATGCCACTGCCATAATTTCCCTCTCTCTCTCTCTCTCTCTCTCTCACACACACACACACACACACACACACACACACACACATACACACACAGTTTAAAATGAACTGCATTCCAAAATATTCATCAAGATGATAGACAGTCAACAATAATCCCATTTCTTAAAGGTCAGTGGAGTTTGTAAAACATAAAATAAATTTACATAGTAACCTCATGGGCTCATTCCAGGCTCCATTCATCTTTGATGCATTGAACACTCTTTTTCCTGCCTTTTCTTACCTCATATAATAGTTTCCACCGCTACTCCCCAAAACACACACAGACACTCGGTGTCTCTCTCTCCAAACCCCTCCAGCCATACCCAACTTGTAGTTAAGGCTCCTGACTCACACAACTTGTTCATGCTTCTCTGCCTTTATGCAGATTTTCTCTCTGCCTGGAATGCCACTCCACTTCCCCCTCTGTTTACTTAGGCCACCTGCTCCACCTTTCCCACCAACTCAAAGGCAGCCTTTTTGAAGGCGGTTCGATGTCTACAAGGAAAATTGTTCTTTATGCCCCCTCTGTGCCTCAGTTTCATCACTTATTACTCAATTATTACTCAATGCTGGAATTTATTTTGCTCTTAACCATCTTCCCTTTTATGCTGAGAGATCCCTCAGCTTTAATACGTAATGTATTATACTTTAATACATTCTTGTGCAGCCCAGACTTATGTAGAAGGTATGTAGAAAGTACTTATTGATTGAATAAGTGAATGAATGAAAAAAATGGAAATAATATAGGACTTTTTTCTTTCCTGAGTTTCCTAAGCCCAGAGTGATTGAACTCAGTTTAAGCATATGACAGGAAGAAACCAACCAAAGGGGAAAACCTGGGAGTGAGAATGAGGAGAAAAAATTGGGTGCTTTCGGTGTTTTTCAGGCTATTCTGTAGAAAAACTATCCAATTCCTGAAAGACTGGTTCTCGGCCGTGGCTGTATATATATATTAGATTCACCTGGGGAGTTTTACAAACATGGTGCCTGGGTCCCAACTGTAGGACTTTGATTTAATTGATTCTCGGGGTAGCCAGAGCATTAGTGCCCCAGGTGTTTCTGATGTACAGACAAATTTGAGACTCATTGCTACACAGTGAAGAAGCTGTTAGTACTTCCCTGAGAAAGAGACTAAAGTGAGAAAAAGGATGAGAGCTACAGTGTGTGTGCACGTGTGTGTGTGTGCGGGCACCCCTAGTAATTTGTTAAGAATGTGAATTTATGGTAAGCAGGTTAGGAAGCTGCCTTTATTAATTTATTAATCTTTTACAGTTTTAAGGTGCAGATCTAAAGTAAAGAAGACCAATATTTATTAAGCGTATTTACAAATAGGCCACACAAAGAGGTCAATTTAAAGTCACACACACTTCTGGAAGTCGGTTTTCAAAGTTTAGCTCTTGCTTGAAAGTTGATTCATTTTCAAGCATCTAATTTCAGACTAAATAAACACACAAGTAGATTATCTAGATAATTGAAGCCAAACTTATTTTAGGCTCTGATTAGCCCTACTACTTTAGGTAAATGTGAGTCTTTATTTTCAATTTTTAGCTATTTGAGGACAAAGCAGTTTTTTTCTGTCTTCTTTGGGTAATTTACAAGTAGTATTGCAGCTTTAACATCTTCATTTTCTGAAGAAAATGCAGGAAACATAATGTCATGATGGGAACTTCAGTTTGTAGTTAGCTAGCACTTACGCTGGAATTTTTTTCTGAGAAAGTTAAGGGAATTTATACCATTAATTTTTAAGACGTGGCTTTTAAACAAAACATTGGCTGCATAATTCTATATTCCAATCCAGATTCAACTGAACACTTCAAACCTCATCCAAGATTATCCAGATTAACCACTGATTGGCTGTGATTGTCTCCCTTTCACTGGAGCCTGAATTCTGTTGGCACCGAGATTATGTTCAAACTGAATCAAAGGCTGGAAACTCTGAAATGCCCCAATAGGACAAAATTATTTCTATTTCTATTGTTGTTTCAATGTAGAAAGTATGAGAACATTTATTTTTCTTCCTTACACTTTTCACATACCAGGAAAAGCTCTGTGGAGCACAAGTCCTAATTTCAAAGAGCAACAGTCTTATAAGAGTATTTCCTTTCTTTACTCTATATTCCAATAAAGGGCAAAAAAAAAAAGAAAAAAAAAAGCCATGAGAACTTGCTATATGTTCTGCTAGCATTAGAATGCAGTGTAGAGTAGGCCCATCTTGGGCCCTGACTATGTTGAAAACTCTAGGAGGTCCTTGTTATACATATAAGATTCTGAGGAGTATGGTAATATTTGACTAGAGAGTTAAAAAAAAAAAAAGGGAAATAGATACTTGTGGAAGCAATTCACTTCATAGCATAATTGTTAGATGTGTACTTTGTATTGATACTTTAATAAAAGTCCAATAGTATCTAGAAAGTTATTTTTAAATATTGTTTTTATTTAAATAACAGACATCCATATGGCTGCTCTAAGTTCATAATAGAAATGTGGGGTGATGTAAATTATTTGCTCTTACGCAGTTATCTTTGGCATTAGCTATTTTTTATTCCCGTTTAGTAAAGAATAACGACTCACCAAAGGTTGTTAAGTTTTCTACACATCGTCTTCAGCTTACTGATGTCAAATATTATATTAGTAAATTCTCTGGAATTTCAATCCTTTTAGTCCATCTGGTTTTCATATTTTGGCCAGTGTGTGTCTGCTTATTCTGAGAAATGGGCACAGTCTTGATTTCTGTAATCTTCAATCTGGTTTCAGAGACTTTCCTGAGTATCTCTTCCCACTTTCAAAAGATAAATAATCCTGCCGTTCTTCTAAAGAGCACGATACTGGTGATCTGAGTCTAAAAATGGTCAGGTGTGTGAAATTAAGAGAAAGCCCGTTTGCTCTGCCTTAAGAACACCGTGTATTAATTTAATTTCAGGGTTGGGAAAGACTCCAGGGTTGTCTGGTCTAATCATCATACCTTGGCACATAGAGGTCCTTAAATAAAAACCTCCTCTTAGTGTTTCCCCAGTCTATTTCCAAAGAAATGGGTCTTTGAGAATAGTGATTCCAGATAAATTCTTGGAAGCTTGCAAAGGGTGGTGAGTGATGGGCTAGTGCTTATGGTAAAAGCTAATTTACTGAATAGACTTTGTGGTAGATACTTTTCTAAGTACTTTGTGTGTATTAACTCTTTAATCCTCCCAACAGCTTATGGAGACAGGTAGTATCATAATCCTTTGTCTACAGATGAGAAACCGAGAAGTTAAATAAATAGCCCAAGGTCAACATCTAGTAAGTGGAAGCGATGGAATTCAACCCTTCCAACACTTGGCATCTTTTTTATTATGTTATACTATTCTTTTATAGAAGAAGAGAGACTGTTGTAGTTTGTGGGTAAGAATATTTCTTAGATATTTTATTTATGGTGAAGATACGTATAGTGCATATAAAACCTGATCCCAAGAATACTTTCAGGTACTTCTCTGTGATTATCTGACTTAAGAAGCATTCAAACCCCATAGGTACACTGACATTTACTTTATTAGGAACAAACGGACAAATAAGGGATTCAGAATCACAGTTTGCTAATTTCCTATAGATCATGAAAGCATCATTTCTGTAAGTGAACAGTAGTAACACAGAACCACTGAGAGAGCCAATTTTAATATTTTGAATTTCAGTCTCTTGTGTTTTTATTTTGTTTTGTGAAACGGGCTCTTCTTTAGGAAGAAAAATCCTGTTAACTTAAGAAAATACATTTTGGAGCATGAAAGTCCAGTCTGATATATTTTCCTTAAATCCAGGAGAACTGCACTTATTCAGCCATAAAATCCTAAAGCAAAGAGCTCAACTGAAAATGTGGTCTCATGATAAATAATTAGATTGTAAAGGAGAGAAAATATAATCTGACAGCAGGCATTTTAAAACTTATTTTCTGCATTATAGAGTTTTGGAAAAACTTATACTTGGAGAAATATTAGGAGTGATTTCAAATCATAGTTGTTAACAAATGCAACAAGTTTTATTGTCCAAGCAAATTCTCATATCTTAATATCCAATTGAGGGATCTCAATATCCATGGAAGCTGTATATGTAATAAGTCAAAGCACTTCTATTTTTTAATGATTTTCTGTTGTTGACTTTAAAGGTTTTACTTTTTGGCCTATTTAGGTGAATGATATCCACGTAGGTAACCAAGTTGAAAATATAAGCTGTTATTATATTTTGATCATGATGTACAATTCCTAGAAAATTAAATTCCTTGTAATTTGATTGACACTAAAATTATAATTATAAATTTCTATTGTTTAATTATTTTGCTTTCTTTGATCTTTTAAAAAATTGAATAGTTGTTTTGGAAATTAACTCAGATAACAACTTCAAGTATTAACATTATATGAGCTGAAGTTTCTAGCTGTTCAAAAAATTGAGGAGTTTAATTTTGAAATGTGAAATTTTTGTTGCTCTTCATCTTTGTAAAATAAAGACATAACATTTTTTTCTGCTTTTACTTGGACAAGTGTAACATTTCCCACACTCGAGTCATCCCCATACCACTTTCACAAATTTTTTGCTGTCTACCACCCATACTCTTATTTACTAGGCTGAGTTTACTTATTTTTATCCTTAGTCTAATCTTAAGCAACAATATCCATGAAATGACAGGTTTAATGTATTAATTATATATTTTTTTCATTACTTAGTCACAAAATAAGTACTAAAGTATTATAATTTAAAATGTTTTATCCTAAACTTGGTTATGGTGATTGTTGTACACCTATAAGTGTAATAAAATTCATTAAGTAATTAAAAATAAAATGTTTTATCCTTGTACCATCTAAAATCAACTGCAGTACTAATATTTAGGTAAAAACAGTTCTGGTCCAACAACTAAGCATATAAAGTAAAAGTATTTACGGTTTTTCTATGTCTTGTTTTTCTTCCTTCTTTCCTTTTTAAAGTCTGGAAATGGTGAACTGATTTATCAAATTACCACTCAAGTGGGGCTTCTTGATGTCTTTTTCTCTGAATGGAAATGATGGAGGATGTCTGTCTCTCTGTCCAGAGTGAATCACTGAGCCAGCTCTGGCTGATGGTTATTCTGGGCAGATAGGCCCCGACTCCACCAGTTTCTCTCCTGCTGAAGAAAGTACAGCAGAATGCAAGTGAGCTAACCTTGATTTTCTGTATTTTTAAGAGTAAATCATTTACAAACTGAGTCCTTTAATTATGAGTAGTAAAGAACAATTTCCTTGCAACACGCCCCTCCACTGATTGCAACATCATGCTTGAAAGCCTCTGCTCTTACAAATTAAAAGGCCCGGCCAGAATTTTTGTTTCTGTTTTAAATTTGCATTCAGGCAGCAGTGTGCTTAGTATTATTTCCTTCAACTACAAACAATTGTTTTAATTCTTTTCTCTTTAAAACCCCCATTTTTTTTCACTTTCAAAAAGATTCCTTTTTCTTTTCTATCTTTTTGCCTTATCTAGGGCCTCACCTGCGGCATATGGATGTTCCCAGGCTAGGGGCCTAACAGGAGCTGTAGCTGCCTGCCTTCGCCACAGCCACAGCAATGCAGGATCCGAGCCGCGTCTGCAACTTACACCACAGCTCACGGCAACACCGAATCCTTAACCCACTGAGCAAGGCCAGGGATCGAACCCGCAACCTCATGGTTCCTAGTCGGATTCGTTAACCACTGAGCTGCAACGGGAACTCCTCAAAAAGATTCTTTTAATCGCAGAATTTTTAAAAATGAGAGTACTATATTGAGAACTCTGTGTGACCTGGTGGATTATTATGGGATTATTCTTGGTAATTATAGGGTGACCAGTATGCCCCACTTTGCCTAGGACTTTTATGTTTTTAGCACTGAAGTCCCATATCCTGGGAAATCCTCAGTTCTGAGCAAATGGGACAGTTGATCACCCTAAAGCAGGCTGACGTAAATGGAGAATGTAGCTGGATAGGATTTTAGTTGGGTGTATAATTTGGTAATCAGTATACTTAAATATGCCGAAATTTTGAAATTCAGCATAATGATCACAGCTAAAAATGGACGAAGAGATCTCTCTATTGCTCAACTTACCCGTTCTCCAAATTGCTTCTATACTGAGCTATCAAAAACACACATCTTAATCATGTCACTGCATTGCATAACAAGGTTTCAAATTTACTTTAAAATCAGTCCAAACTCTTGAAAATGACTTATCTGGCCTCACTTGATTTAGTCCATTGGTTCTCTTTACTCTGGTAAGAACTACTTAGAAATTGTGATTAAAATGCACATCCCTATGCCTCTGATTCAAAGAGAATCAATCTGGAGAGTAACTAAAAGCATTTTTAAAAAACAATTCCAGTGGCTAATTCTTTTCCATGATGCCTGGACCGTGTTTTGAAGAAAATCAACCTAGTTCCTATTTTGTTCTGCTTTGTTTTCTAGATTTATTTCCTGCACTCACTCCTTATACTTTATTCTCTGGGTTGGTTATAATTCATTTTAAACTTTTCAGTGTTCCAGGCCTTCACACAAATGCTGGACCTTCTACCTGAAGCCCTTTCCTATATCTTGGTTGGCCAATCAGAGTTCTACCTAGGCATCCCCTTCCCCAGAAAGCCTCTGCTCAGGCTCCTGTCAGGGTTGATGTCTCTCTCTGGCCCTTGCTCCATTAGGATCCTGTCTCCTTCTGCCACGTGCCTAGAGCACAGTATTGGAGATGCCTCTTCCAATGTACCTCCCTCTAACCCAAGTTCAGTGCCAGCAGACACCTCTCATTTATCCTGTTTATAATTGTGTCCTCAGGCTCTAGCTCATTGTTGAGCACATTGTAAGAGCACACGCTGTTTATTGAAGAATTAAATAGCTTTAGTAATGGGTAGATTTTTGTAACACAGTCCTAGCTAAGCCTGAGCTGAGACTTAGGTCCATCTGGCATTGAGTTATCCCCTTTCCTGGCCCTTCTTGTATCTTCTGATTTGTTTAGGGGCTTAGGAGTACTGGGATTTGGTTTTGGGGAGGAGTGCAGAGCCACTATAGAGGGGGGCAAGGAGATGAGAAGTGACAGGGCTAGGGAAATGTCATTGCACTCCTCCCTAGCTGAATCTGAGGGACTGGTCTGGAGCCTGTAGAGAAAGGGGTGGTGGCATTCCCTTCATCTCACAGAGGATGTAATGCTGCTAGGGGGCTTGGAAACAGGGGCCCATATGCATTCCCCAACACACACATATACACACTACACATCACATACACATACCGCACACAGACTGCAATACCATCCCCTCACACACACCACTCAGATCACATATACCCATACACACCACAGTCACTCACATACTTCACACACACCACTACAAATACATATACATACCACAGACACACTCACCATATTCATAGACATATACATAACACAAACATACTCACATACTTCACACACCACTCATATCACACCACACATGCATACCACAGACACACAGACTTCACACAGACCACTTATACCACACACCACACATATACCACACCACCGTGGCACATACCACACACATATCACACATAACCTCTTATACTCCTCCCCCACTACAGAGCTTCTCCCTCCACCAGGGACCCAGCTTTGCCCCTTTAGGGCTCTGGGCCTCGATCATCAGGCCTGGCACTGCTGTCTCAGAGGGAAAGAGTAGTACAATGTCCTGAATTCTCACAAGCTCCTGATCTCCCTAGAAATTCTGTAAGATATCCAGAAGAGACTTAGTGGAGGTGTTGAAGGGAAGGTCATGAGCTGAGATCTTACATTAACGAAAGGGAACAAAAGGCTATTAGCATTTGGATTTCACTGTGAAAACTGCACATTTGAGTGAGACTGAGAATAAGTCAAATCCAGGATTTAGACAAGGCCTAGCACGAAAGCTCAGTCTCAGATTACCCAAAACAAGACTTTCTCCTAGGACTGGGCTGAGAAATCTATGATTGGGCTGGCTAAATGTTAATGTTTTATTGCTTTCTAGACTTTTTTTGAGAAATTTCCACTGAACTAGTGTACAGCAAGTCCTATATCACATCTGATTTTGAATAACCAGAATTGATCTTGCTGGTTGTGATACCAGTGAGTTGCTGCTGAGTTTGAGCCCATCTCAGCAGGTTGAGAGATGGTGAGACCTGAACACACAGCTGATCTGTGCCTGGTAGAGTTGCACAGTCACATGGATGATTGCTGGACAGGGATTCCGTGAGAACACGACACATTTACTTAAAAGAGTATTGACAGCCCCCGGACAATGCTCTTGTTATGCTCTGTGACAGTACGTAGATGGATCCTCTGAGTAATTCCCTGAGTTAAACACCTCACCGCATACTGGTAACAAGGAAGAGAATTGAGTATTTCTTTAGAGGTGTCTTGAAATACACCTTCATTCTAGGAAGAATGAAAATGAACATATAAATGAGTAACCACAATGGGAATTTTGTAATGAAATAATAACGAGTTGTCTGAAATTTTGTTTCCCATTAATGGATGTTGGATCAACTTATATAACTGTCAGAGCAAAGTTAGATGATTATAAATTGTTATGTTTATTGTTACTCAAAATAGAGTATTATTTTTGAGAGGGAAGAGGAAATAAATGCATTTAGAAGGGTGGAGAGGCCAACTGGTAACAGAGTAATATGCATATTTATTTTAAAGAGCACACATTTAAAAATTTTTTTAAAAGAGAGGAATGTGTTAACGTAAATATAATTTCATAATTTTAACATCAATTAAATTGAATGTTTGAAAGATACCAGAACACTTATAAATGTGTAAGGTCAGGGAAAGCTTATGCTTAACTTTCAATTGGGAAGCAGAAAAGAAATGTCAAGTATGATAAATGGAAGTTCCAGAAAACAGAGAATTAGATGGCTTTAAACTTTGGTCAGAAACTGAAGGAAGGACAGTGGCTGGTCTGTCCTCTAGTAGAAAGGGTAGCAGAAAATGAAATAGTTCCCAAGACCACAAAATAGGTGAGTTACAGGAGCAAACTCACAAAGACACCTGAGTAGTTATGTGTTAAGTGAAAAGGATAATCAGAAGCTCCTGAGATAATCAGTTAGTTGATTTCTGCCTCTAAAGCTGGCACACCCAATCGTTACATAATCCAGTTCAATGGCAGAAAATAACTTTCCAAATTCAAGTCCAAAATTTCTAAGTTCTTACTTGCAGGCAAGATTTGGGAGGCAAACATGAAGTACCCTATTAAAATCTTGACGTAGAGAAGTAACTGTGGCAGTTGAAATAGAAACACGCTTAATGAATTACATTAGATACCTATAATTTACCTTAAACAGTAATTCCTAAAACGGTGGCAGTAGAGGGCTTATCTCCTTACCACAGCTATAGCAGAATCATCTTGTCTTTTAAATCACCTCTGTCTCACCCCTCCTCAATTCACTACTATGATATAGCTATAGTTATTGGTGATAACATGTCTTTCCTCTCAGGTGTGCTTGCACGGGAAGATAAATGTGTGTGAGTCTGTCTTCAAATGACTGAATGGCTGCACAATTGTTTGTTAATGTGAGGAAAGGTTGTAGACGTAAAGAAGGAAAGTATTGGAAGTTGGTCAGCCATGGAAGCATTGAAAAGGTTGAGGGACCTGGGCCACCACTAGTGGTCTTCATACAAGTACTGTTTGGAAAACCTGACCTAAGATTCAGCTGCTTGCCGGTATTGGCAGGTTTATCTCTGTCAGTGGAGATAAAAGCTTATACTTCTGAAGGATTGATAATGGACAGTCCAATGAAGTCCCATTGCTATATGTGATTCCATGCTCAACAAATAATAATATTTCTTCTAGGAATGCTTTTATTTCCCATGTAAATATGCATAAAGGTAGACCTTAACACATTCTGTTATGGTTTAGAATGTCATTTGAAATAAACTAACACTGTGGTTTTCTACACATTAGTCTTTGCAAGCTTTGTTAATGTAAATTCACCCTTGTCTTCGTTGATTTGCGCTGCTATAACAAAATACCGTAGACTGGGTAGCTTGTAACAACAGAAATTTATTTCTCACAGTTCTAGAGTCTGGGAAATTCAAGATCAAGTTGCTGACAGATTTGGTATCTGGTGGGGGCCTACTTCCTGGTTCATGGATAGATGTCTAAGTCTTCACATGATAGAACGGGCGAGTGAGCTTCCCGGGGTTCTCTTTTATAAGGCACCAATCCTTTTATAGTGGCTCTACCCCCATGACCCAGCCATTTCCTAGAGGCCTCACCTCCAAACACAGCACATTGGGAATTATTTTTCAACATATGAATTTGGGGAGGTATAAACACTTTATCTATAGCAATCCTTGAAATTATTCTTAATTATTTCTTAAAGGGCTGGCAAATTTAATTTCTCTACTTTAAGGACTAATGGTCAGATCCCAGACTTTCATGAATTCCTGAGTTGATGCCAGCCTTGTGACTCCTGGCTGAGTGGCTAGCCTACCCTGTGACATACGACCTCACAACTTATCTCTCTTTAAATTTGCTTGAAAATGGTGATGGGCAAAACATTCCTTTCCAGATGTAATGTTCTTAGAGGTATATATAGACATTTTATTTGTTAGTATGCCTGTTTATAAAATGTAAATGGAAAAGGCTTACTAAATTTTCTCTTTCAGACAGGGCTGTGTGGCAGCCAGCTTGAAGTGGTCATCAGTATTCATACCTTTCTATATAGTCTCTTTTAAGTGGATGAGGGCTGGCCTATGTGACAAATTAAATAGGGTGGAAATGATATCTGTGATTATCAAGACAGACTTCATACAGTACACTGCATCTTCCACTTTGCTCTCTCAGATGAGTCTGGAGAAAGCCACCTACCATATTGCAAGGACCCTCAAGTAGTCCTGTTAAAGGCCCTATGGAGAAGACTTGAGAACTGTGTGACTGGGCCACATAAAAAGTAGATCTAGTCATGGTCAAGCTTTCATGTGCATGTAACCCTAGCCAATATAAGACTGCAGTCTTATGAGTATCTTTTGAGTTAGAAATGCCAAATCAAGCTGCTCTGGAGTTCATGCTCAGAGGAAACCATAAGTGATAATAAATGATTATTATTGTTTTCAGCCATTAAGTATTGGGGTTATTTATTATACACTGCTAGATAAGTAATAAGGGATACAAAGATGAGTAAATGATATTTGTACATTTCTTCTTCGTTTTCTTAAAAATAATTTAGGATAATATGCCAGAAAAACTTGGATCACAGTCTTATGGTGCCCAAACATCATCTTTGTAATATGAAAAGGGAAAATCCTTTCTGTTAAAGAACTGGTTAATTTGATATTTACTGAAGGATTAGGGATTTGTTTTTTTGTCATCACAAAAAGATGTAGAGTAACAATGACAAACATTTACTGAGGGTGCTTTGCTAAATACTTTGTAGGTATTATATATTTTATTCCTCAGATAATGCTATGATGCAAATAATACGAATATTCCCCCTTTTTTTTGAATGAAGAAATTGATGTTCAAAGAGTTAACTAGAGTGATATAAGGTCACACAGCTATTACAGATCAGGTCTTCCTGGCTATAAAACTCACACTCCTAGCCAGTAAGCTGTGTTATCTCCTTATTCAAAAATTTGGCTTGGGGAGGCCTTGAATTTAAAATATGGGACGTAGGTTTTAGCTCTCCAGGGTCTAGAGTCAGAGTGCCAGGGAAGTTGAAGCTGACCATGTAAAATCTGTTTAATTCTATGAGTTATTCTTATTTCATAATTTCCAATGTTAGTTTATGTATTAGGAATCACACAGATCACACTCGAGTGGTTCTACAGGAAGATAAATGAGACGACTACATGCTACAACTAATGACTTCTGGGCCTTGATTTCCTGCTTGCATTTCCTAACTGAAGCCACTTACTGGGATCGCAGGCTGTCACTGAAGTTAAACAAAATAAATCATGGGTTGTAAAATTAAAAACAATAACCCAATTTTATGGCTGTTTTGCTCAGACTGTAAGAGCATTGAGGATAATGGTCACGGCTGAACCGAGCTTAGATATTGCTAAGGCCAATTTTATGCCTTGTCATGCTTTTCATTTTCCTTTGCTTCAAGCTAATGGTAAAACAATTGGAAGATTGCTTTGAATCAAACGAAACCACAGCAGAAACTTTAAAGAAGAGAATATATTAGCTTAATAGCTCAATAAAGCAAAATTCAAATGTTCCTTTTGGCTAAAGTTTCACTTAATTTCAGCTCAAATTTTCCAGGATATTCTTCAAAAGGTAATGGATTGGCAAATTATTTGCCATTTCTAGTTGCATATTTAAGTGAAGATAAATCTTTATTATTTTCATATCAAGAAGTTACAGATTTCTGTTCCCTTTTATTGGAAATTAAAAAAATCTATCATCCACAGGCAAAAATGGTATAGATGTATCTATGCATAATGGAGGGTAGAGAGGGCTGGAGATGGTATCAGGAAGGGAAGGGAGACAGAGTAGAACCAGAAGAGTTATATATATATATATTTTTTTGTCTTTTTTAAGGGCTGCACCTGTGGCGTATGGGATTTCCCAGGCTAGGTATCTAATCGGAGCTGCAGCTGTACCCTACACCACAGCTCATGGCAACACCGGATCCTTAACCCACTCAGTGGCACCAGTGATCAAACCCATATCCTCATGGACACTAGTCAGGGTCATTATTGTTGAGCCACAACTGAAACTCAGAAAAGTATTGTTATAGTTGGAAGAAACTCCCATGGGGAAGAATAGTCACCCATCTCTAGATCGAATTGAATCTCTCTCCAATTTGGTAGGAGATTATATCTCAGCCATCTTGAGACTTTAGGGACATCAGAAAAGCAAAATGATGTCTAAAAAAAATTGGGAGAGAGCCTCATGGCTGCTCCTGAACTCCTCGTTGTCCATGGCCTATTAGTCCTTGTGTGTGAATGGCTCTTCTGTCTCAATGCCAGGCTGGCTATGATGGTATTTGCCTGAGCTGGGAGCCCCACTTCCTAGGATACTCTAGGCAGCCATTTCTAGATGCTCTAGGCAGCCATTTCTGTGGAAAGTTTTGCTATCTTCAAAGTACTGTCAGAAAGTGAAAAAAGTACCCTCACTACCAATGGGACCCTTACTCTGTTCGCTTCCTAGAGCAAAGTCCAACTTCCTAGTGCTGCTTGCACATCTTTCCCATCAATGGCACTCACCCTTCTCCTTCCCCCTCCACCATCCTCAGCCTAATCCCTTTAAGGAATTCAGGCTTTCTAAGTGCAGAAGTCAGGCAGGGGGCAGGGATGCTTTCAGACAACTTTTAAAACAAAAATCTTTCCTGAGGGCAGGAGCACAGAGGGCCTGACTCCCTTTTTGGAACAAAGGGGAGGTGAACAAAAAGTAGGCATAACAAAACTCAAATGAATATCTCATATTATTAACCAGCCTCACTGTAAGAATAAAGATTCCTGGCAAGGAGATGCCAGATGTGTAACAGCTTACTTGCCATATTCAGTGGAAGTCAGCTGTTAAAGAACATATATAAACTCTTCATAAATACTATTTGCACACATATTACTCTGGGCACAGTTCTTGCAGGTAGGACCTACCGGTGCAAACTTTATATTGAGAGTTGTGGAGAATAAGGGTTGGTGGCACTGCAGAGGACTCCCCATTAGGTTTGGAGCGAGTCGTGAGAGGCAGTTGTGTACTCTAACCTCCTTGGAGAAGAGCTTCCTGGGGTGAATGTTAAATCTGCATTAGAACAGAGTGTAGCTCTTAACTTGTCACTTGTTTGGCCACTGGGTCTATTGCTGGAAAATTCCTCTTGCCCAGTATTATCAAGTGAGCTGGCTAGCTTCTGGAGAAAGCTACTCATAAAACTGATAAGAGCCCTCTCTTAAACCACCTAATTTGAGCTTTATCCCAGGGACCTTGAGAAACTGGATCTGCATTTTTATAATTCAGGAGTTGAACATGGTCCTGCACAGCTGGGTAACATTTGACCTTGAAATGTTCTAAAAGTCATGTGTGCCCCTTGCTGGCTTTGACGTTATCTGTGCATCAGTGCACACTTTATCATGGTAACGCGTCAGGAATGTGCAGAATGGTTGAGGAGTTTGAATGCCAGGGAAGTTTCAAGTTTGCTGGGCTCTTGTAACCAGCTCACTGGATCAGTTGCTAGAAGACTGTTATACTGCACATGTTTCAGGGTAACTGACGTTCATGACCAAATCACTTTCAAGGGCAGTTCGAAGTGTTGTCTGACAAGGCTCTGGTTTGCTTATACTTTCCTCTTTGAGTATATTCTCTCATTGCTACTGAGATATGCCACGGAAAATGCCTCTTTTCTTATTTTGGTTTCTGGAAAACTATTACAATTTGTTTGCAAAGAAACAACTTGAATTTGAATTTTAAAAATGGGGGG
>PVHT020000077.1:17301064-17467820 GCA_004024745.2 Catagonus wagneri | reverse complement strand
ACCAAATCACTTTCAAGGGCAGTTCGAAGTGTTGTCTGACAAGGCTCTGGTTTGCTTATACTTTCCTCTTTGAGTATATTCTCTCATTGCTACTGAGATATGCCACGGAAAATGCCTCTTTTCTTATTTTGGTTTCTGGAAAACTATTACAATTTGTTTGCAAAGAAACAACTTGAATTTGAATTTTAAAAATGGGGGGCTATATATATGTAATGGTTAAGGGTATGACAGAATTTAACCTGTCACTCACTAGCTGTGTGGACCTGAAGTTACTATCTTTGTCTCTCTGAGCCTCATTTTTCTAATGTGTAGAATGTGTAGAATAATTTACCTTTCCAGACAGTTGCACATCATGTTAAAAGAGATAATGCATGCATACCATACTCTTAGGAGTAGGAAAAACCCATTAGCTATTCTATGATATTATGTGCCCTGTTGCTCTGTCGAATGGGACTTCAAGGGTTTTTTTTTGTTTGTTTGTTTTATTTTGTTCTTTTTGTCTTTTTAGGGCCACACCCACGGCATGTGGAGGTTCCCAGGCTAGGGGTCCAGTCGGAGCTGTAGCTGACAACCTGCGCCACAGCCACAGCAATGTGGGATCCAAGACTCCTCTGAGACCTATACCACAGCTCACGGCAATGCCAGATCCTTAACCTGCTGAGTGAGGCCAAGGATTGAACCCGTGTCCCCATGGATGCTAGTCGGGTTCGCTAACCACTGAGCCACGATGGGAACTCCTCAAGGATTTGTTTTCTAGTTGAAGTATAGTCGATGTACAATATTATACAAGTTAAAGGTGTACAATATAGTGAATCACAAGTTTTTTGTTTTTTGGCAGGTTATATGATGCTACACATAGAAAATCCAAGACATGACTAGAAAGCTACTAGAGTTCAACAGTGAATTTGGTAAGTTTTTAAAAAAAATTTGTAAATTTTTAATTGAAATATAGTTCATTTATAATGTTGTACTAGTTTCAGTAGTACAGCAAAGTGAGTTAGTTATACATACACCTGTATATCCATTTTCACATTCTTTTCCCTTATGGATTATTACAAAATATTGAGTATAGTTCCTTGTGCTGTACAGTACGTCCTTGTGGGTTGTGTCAGGTTCCTCTGCTCAGTGCTATCTCTCCCTCAGTCCTTGCCTACACACTACAAGAATTTGGAGGTGCAGGCTGAGAAGTACTGTGGAGGGGCAGGGATAGAGCCCCTGTGGTAGTGCCATGCAGGGATGGAGGCAGGTGGTCTCCCCAGGCAGCAGCCATCAGCTCAGGATGGGAGCATTTCTGAGTCAAGGGAGTTTCCCCTTGAACTGACACTACAGTGTGACAGCTCTGACCTGGTCTCTTTTAATGAGCCTTTCTGGTCTGTCGTCCTGAGTGAGAAACACTCCTGCAGGTTGCCTCTGAGGTCCACAATCTTGATTACGATAAAGAGTCAGGTAGCAGTGTACAGCAAGTTTTATTTATGCCCTCAGAGAGAGTGGGCCACCCTGGGGTAGGGACTGGCTGTGGCTGCAGCTGGGTCTGTCCTTATATCCCTATACTGGGACCCCTCTTCTCTTGCCCCAGACCCACTAATTTCCTGTTCCAACCCCCCACCCCCACGCCGTGCGTTGATTTGATCTCCATATGTGGGGGTGAGTTCTGATCCTCTGATTGGTTCTGGGTGAAGATGCCTCATTTGCATGGGAAAAAGGTTATAGGAAGGTGCTCCAAAGAGCATTCCTCTGGTACCTGCATGTGTCTTCATTGTTTGAGCGTGGGCCTCCTGTTTTTGTAATTGATAAATGGCCTGTTTTGAATCACCCGGTCTGAGTCCCCATCCTATTCCACCTAACAGTTATTTCATGTGTAGTAGTGTGTATGTTTTAATCTCAAACTCCTAATTTATCCCTCCCTCCCCACTTTCCTCTTTGGTAGCCATAAATTCATTTTCTTTGTGGTTCTATTTCTGTTTTGTGTATAAGTTCATTTGTATCACTTTTTTTCCTTAGATTTCACAGATAAGCAATGTCATGATATTTGTCTTTGACTTACTTCACTTAATATGATAATCTCTACATTCATCCATGTTTCTGCAAATGACATTATTTCATTATTTCATCCTTTTTTATGGCTGAGTGATATTCCATTGTATATGTGTACCACATCTTCTTTATCCACTCCTCTGCTGATGGACAATTAGATTGCTTCCATGTTTTGACTATTGTAAATACTGCTGCTATGAACACTGGGGTGCAGGTATCTTTTCTAATTATGGTTTTCTTGGGATATATGCCCGGGAGTAGGGTTGCAGAATCATACGGTAGTTCTATTTTTAGTTTTTTCAGGAACTTCCATATTGTTCTGCATAGTGGTTGTACCATGAATTCAGTGTTTTAAAGATAATACTCCATTTACAGTTATTATAAAATATTGGCTATATTATCCCTGTTGTACAATATATCCTTATAGCTTATTTTATATATATTAGTTTATATCTCTTAATCCCCTGCCCCATATTGGCTCTCCTTCTCTCTCCCCACTAGTAACCACTAGCTTGTTCTCCATATCTGTGAGTCTGCTTCTTTTTAGTTATATTCACTAATTTTTTTGAATTTTTGGAGTCCATGTATAAGGGATATCATACTACTATGAATATACTACTTGTTGAATGTAGAACTCATAGCTCATCTGGCTTTACATTTCCCATATCAAGAAGAATGCTGAAGACATAGCAGGTAGTCAGTAAATACTTGTTAACTCCTGCTTTCTTTGGAATTATCTAGCTGTCAGCTTAGTTACATTGACTACTTCTTATTTGAAGACCTCCCTTCTCTATTTTTGATGGGAATGTCATAAAATGTAAAATAATACTATAAGTATTTTTTTTAGTCTATTCATCTGGTAGCTTGTTTTAAAAATTGGATTCTATGTATCATAAGAACTTTTGACAGTAGTCACTAAAAAGAAAGGTATTCAAATGCATGCAGGCTTGGAGTTCTTTGGTGTTCTTTGTGCCTTCCTAGTTAAGATGAATACTGAGTGTATCTTAATAATTTGCCTGAGGGACAATATACACTTCTAGGCTATCTCTGCCTTTTCAACTTCATAGTTATCGATAAAATTCTGCCTAAAATTGAGCCATGCGTCTACACAATCCCCATTTTGGCAGCAATATTCATGGTGCAGAGAGGAAGCAAGAAAGGGGGTTAAGGAGAGAGTAACCTCCAGGGTACATGATCTGCAGCAGCTCTGTGGTCACCACAAAGCAGGTGTTTGTTTTTGTCATCACTCTTAGCTCCATAAGAAAGACAATATGAGAATCTAAGTCCAATTTGAAATTGCTTGAAGGAACAAAAAAGCCTCCTTAATTAAATAGATCGTTATGCTGCTTATTTTTTCAAGTTCCCCGAGTTTCTTACTGTATCAGGACAAATGGCAGAGACTCTCAGTCTTGAAGAGGAGGTCAGTGTGTGACATTTTTTATTCTATAAAATTGAACTAAGTGTACATTATAACATTGCCAGTAAAGAAAATCTGGCTTTTAAGGGGTTAACATTGAAAAGAAAAGGAAAGGGGACGGATACTGGGATTTGTTTGCCTATTTTTAAAATAACTTTCAATTTTAGAATAGATTTAGATTTACAGAAAAATAAAGTCTGTACCCACTTTTCCCCATTATTAACATCTTACATTAGTGTGTACATTTGTCATAATTAATGAAACAATACTGATATATTATTGTTAACATACTTTACTCAGATTTCCTTAGATTTTACCTGATTTTCTACTTTCTATTCCCAGATCCTATTCAGGCTATTAAATTAATACTAGGAATTTTAAAGAGTCAATTTAGTACCAGATGAATTCATGTCATTATTGCATTCATGTTTCATACACAGCATTTAGGTAGGCATTGCACTTGATACTTGAACAACAAGACTTTGAACTGCACAAGTCCACTTATAGGCAGATTTTTTTCAAAAGTAAATGCTCTTTAAAGACCTAAATATAAGACCCAATACTATAAAACTCTTAGAGGAAAACATAGGCCAAGCACTGTCTGACAAACCACAGCAATATGTTCTCAGAGCCACCTCCTAGAGTAAAAACAATAAAAACAAAAATAAACAAATGGGACCTAATTAAACTTGAAAGTTCCTGCACAGGTAAGGAAACCCTGAACAAAAAAAGACAACCTATAGAATGGGAGAAAATATTTGCAAATGATGCAACTGACAAGTGATTAATCTCCAAAATTAATAAATACCTCCTATAGCTCAATACCAAAAAAAACAAACAACTCCATCAAAAAATGGGCAGAAGACCTAAACAGACAGTTTTCCAAAGAAGACATATGGATGGCCAAAAAACACATGAAAAGATGTTCAACATCACTAATTATTAGAAAAATGCAAATCAAAACTACTATGAAGTACCACTTTACACCAGAATGGCCATCATGAAAAAAGTCTACAAAAAATAAATGCTGGTGAAGGTGTGGAGAAAGGGGAACCCTATTAGACTGTTGGTGGGAATGTAGATTGGTGTAACTACTATGGAAAACAGTATGGAGATTCCTCAAAAAACTGAAAATAGAATTACCATTTGATCCAGCAATCCCACTCATGGGCATCTGTGCAGAGAAAACCATGACTCAAAAAGATACATGTACTCCAGTGTTCATTGCAGCACTATATACAACAGCCAAGCCATGGAAACAACCGAAATGTACATCAACAGAGGAGTAGATAAAGAAGATGTGGTACATATACACAAATGGAGTATTACTCAGCCATAAAAAGGGAAGAAATAATGGCATTTGCAGCAACATGGATGGGCCTAGAAATTATCATGCTAAGTGAAGTTAGTCAGACAGTGAGATACCAGTGTCATATCCTATCACTCATATGTAGAGTCTAAAAAAAGGACACAAGTGAACTTCTCTGCAGAACAGATACTGACTCACAGACTTCGAAAAACTTATGGTTACCAAAGTACACCAGTTTGGGTTGGGGGATGGGCTAGAGGTTTGGGATGGAAATGCTATAAAGTGGGTTGTGGTGATTGTTGTACAACTATAAATGTAATAAAATACACTGAGTTAAAAAAAAGCACAAAAAAAATTTTACCCTTAAAAACATAAAAATAAACCCTCTCATTACTTATAGCCATTACTAATTAAATTAGGCAATGAAATCTTTTGGGAAAAAAAAAAGAGTAAACGCTCTGCACCATCCCCAGTTGGTTCAATCTGCACACGTGAGTGTGGAGAAACTGTGTATACAGAGAAACCAAGGGTAAGTTATACTAGGATTTTCTACTCTGAAGAAGATCAAGGCCTCTAACCCTGAGTTGTCCAAGGGTCAACTGTATTTTCTTATTTTAAGGATGAGACAACTGATATTAAGGAGTGTAATTGACTTTCTCAAAGTAACTAAGGAAGTAGTAATAAAGCACTATTCAGACCTAAGCCTTCTGGCCACAGTTATATTTTTTCCTTCTCATATCTTGCTGTCTTTCTGACTTGCAGTACAGTAATCACATTTATATTTGAAAAATGTATTGTGCATATAGTGTTGCCTTTACATTTTGAAAAATAGGTGTAAAAGAACTCCCTTACTCGTACTAAAAAAAAAAGTAGAATTGTTCGTGTGAATTTTCATCTGATTTCTAAAACCAGAGAGACTTATTTAAGCCACAGAAGTCTAAGTTAAAGATGCCAAAGTATAATTGGTCTTTGAATGATAGATGACTTATTGCTGTAATGTGTTTAATAATGCCTTATTTCCTTCTTGAAGGCTATGTCACAGAAGATGCATTTTGATTTTTATTTTACTCAGAGGTGATATAAAAGAATGTGAGCAAGGTTTTGGGTTGAGTCATAATGTTGTAGGAGGTTTTCTATTTTTTTTTTTTTTCTAAACTAACAAGGTTAGTCACAAACAATTCACATCAGAAACAAAACATGTGATCAATGGAAAGTGAATTCATGGGGCTGTTAACAATTTTTAGTTATTTACATCATACTTCATTACATTTCTGTTATACAAGATCCCTGTTCTAAAATTTCAGCTCCTGTCAGATACCCAGTGTTAGTTTCAATGTGGTTGATAGGAAAATTGAGCCTTCAAAAATTCTGAATGTTCTGGAAAAAAAGGTAAAAATAAAAAGGCAATAAGATAAATTTTTAGCCATTATTTTAAGCAACACTTGTATTCTCTCATAAGTATTTTACCTACTTAACAATAATCATGAATATAATTTTTAAAATAGTTCTGTAGGAGCCAAAGTTTTCAGTAAGATTAGTGCTACCAGATAGCAATTTCCTGCGTTGACTTACAACATAAAAGGGTGATTATTCCTAACAGATACTTTCTCCTTCACATAAAACAAGGAAGTTTACAAAAAAACCCAAAAAAACAAAAAACAAAGAAAACAACCAAAACTGACTCTTCTTGGTAAGTAGATTTTAATTTGTATCTACACTGTGTTCTTCTCACTTCATTAGGCTCAGAATTTGTGACTGAACAGCACTGTCTGGGCAGCCTCCTGCCTAGTTGGAGATGTCAGAAGCAATTACTTTCACAGATTTAAGATTTTATTATCACACATATCCTGTCTTTAGCTATCTGAGTGGACAGCCCAATCAAGGATGATATGTATTTCATCATCTCTTTCTTCTTCTTGTGTGATTTTAATAACAGCTCCAGTAGCATCCTACATTGCACAACAAGAATGTAACAGCTGGATGAGTAGTTAAATGGAGCCATCCAAGTTAGAAGATTTACTTCTTTTCTTCTAATTTCAAATTCTTGCTGTAGAATAAATGAGCTCTATTAGACTTAGCGGTAAAGAATTTCCAAAAAGCCGTACTTCATTTTCAGTTATGTTGAAAATACTCCAAAAAAGTATCTACAAGTCAGTTGAGAAATAATGACTTTACTTGGTAATAAAAAGTTCTCACATCTTCATGTTTTTGGGAGAGGGCTGAGTGAATCTGCTTCTTATAAGTTTAGAAAGAAAGTGGTATATCCTTTTTTAAAGAAAAAGAAAAAAGAAAAGGATAAACTGAAAAATTATTATAGATCCTAGCCTGACCTTTCTCATTCCATCAGAGACCAAGTCTTGTGGAATTTCTTCTTTGACAATTCTTCTTTCACAATTTCCCCTCTATCTTCACTCCTAGTCTCTTTGTTTTTTCTTACCTGTGCTATTACAATAGAATTTTAATTGTTTTGCCTAATTCTTTATTTCACAAATCACCACAAAGCTTTTAAAAAATGTAAATTTGATCACAGTTTGCCTCAATTAAAAACCTTTCAGAGGCTTCTTATTGCTCTCAGGCCAAAGTACAATTTCCCTGGCAAAGAAGGTGTACACCATGATGTCACTTTCTGTAGTCTCATCTTTTGTCTGGTGGCACATAGACTCATGTGGCATCAGACCATTTCACACTCACTTCTGCTGAATCTTCTTTCTCCACCTAGAGACTTTCTGGCCTTACTCTCTTAAAGAGCAAATAAAAAAGCCTATTTTAGCACTCAGTATAATGTCAGATGCTCTCTGAAGATTCTCCTGATCCCACAGGAAGGCAGAACCACTCTCTTGTCTCCTCTTGTGTACTTCTTTTATGCACCCTGTGATACTAATATGGTAAAAATTGTTTACAGATCTGTAGACCTTCCACAGATTTAACTCTTCATATTTACCATGTGAATTGGGTATCTTTTATTTCTGTGCACACTGAGGTTTGAAGATCACTTCCAGTCTTGGAGATCAGTCCATGTCTTTTGCTCTTATTGTGGCTCATCACAAACTTGGTTTGGGCAGTGGTGTTTAAACTTATTGAATGGAAGAATTGATGAGGTGTTAGATAATGTTCAGATTCCTGGAACCCAAAAGTAAATCACATTTCTAGTTTAAAAGTAGAAGAGGGATCCAGAAGTCTGCCATTTCTATGGGCGCCGTGGATAATTTTGATACAGGTGCATGAGGATCAAACTTTGAAGAAACTGACTCTTCCAGATATCTGTTTGTTAATCACCTATCTTTAGTGGCATAAACAACTTAGTGTCATAAAAAAAAAAAACCAGCTGTTTCATTATGCCCATGGATTCTGAAGGTCAAGAATTTATATAAGACACAGCAAGAATGACTTGGTCTGCTTATGCTCTCTGGGAACTCAGCAAGGAAGCCTCAGCTGTCCAGGGATGCCTTGAATGGCTGAGGACTGGAAAGAGATAGGTTGCAGGTTCTCTTGCACTGTGGTTTTCTCACTCACATGCCTGGCTCTTGGGCCCCAACCACTCAAATGGTTTGAGACTTAATAAGAGCGCTTATTTGTGGCTTGGACTTCTTACAGCAAAATAGCTGGGCTTTGAGAGGAAGACTTCCAAGAGAACAAGCATTCCAAGAGAATTAGGCAGAAGCTGCATGACCTTTTATGTCCCAGCTTCACTTTACCAGGCAGTCACAAGTCTATCCAGATTCAAGGTGTGAGGGCATAGACCCTACCTCTCAATGGAAGAAGTGTCAAAAAAAAAATGGAGGTCATATTTTAAAATTGCCACACTGATTTGAACTTTGATTTTTGTATCTATTCTCTACTGGGTCTGTAAGATATTTGAGGATAAAGGTGGTGCCTTATTTTGTTTTGAGCCCTAGGACTTTGGAAAAGCCTTAGTATTTAATATAAACCCAGTAAATACTTGTTGCTTTTAACTTATCTGAAGGTCAACAACTATAACCCTTCAATTACTGGGTATTATAGAGTATTGATCTAGGGACACTTTTTTTCAACAAGAAATTCTTTGTATAAGACCAGGGACTGGCCTCATAAAAGTGGACTGATTTTTCATTGCTTACTTGAATCCTAGTTTCACATTTCATGACTATGAGATCTTGGGCAATTTATTTAAACTCTCCATAGTTCTGTTTTCTGGTATTCATCTCTGATGTGGAGAATACAATCAGAAATTTGGTGTAAGGATCAAATGAAACAAAGTTCTTTGATAATTAGATGTAATGGGATTGAACATAAAAGCCCTCTCCTTATAAAAGATATTACTCCTCTTATAGGTACTGATGATTAGTGTTACTCAACAAGCTGTTGATCTGGATAAACAGTTAAATTTTTGCAAAACAGCCTCATAGGCTTTATTTGCATATATAGGTTTGCACATATGTGTTGCTATATAGTGGTTTTATGAAAGTATACGTTTTAGTAAAGTGTAATACATATTTAGCAAAATACACAAATCATAAATGAGCAACGCAATGAATTTTTACGGTGAACATACCTGCATTCCAGAAGGTTCTCTCCTCCTCCTACTAGTCATAGTTCATCAAGGGTATCTACTCTTCTGACTTCTACCAGCACATATTTTTTTGCCTGCTTTTGAATTTTATATACACGGAGTCATATACTATACACTCTTTTGTGCCTGTGGTGTTTTTGCTGTTGTTCAATTTAACATTCTTAAGATTCACCCATGTTGGTTCATACAACAGTATTTCATTTAATTGTTGTGTAGTATTCTATTATTTGTACATTCTACTTTTTATTGATATTTGGATTGTTCCTAGTTTTAGGTTACTATGAATGATACAGTTAGGAACATTCTTGTACTTATTTTTTGACATACGTATGTATTCACTTGTTGGGTATACATGTAGGAAGGAAATTCCTAAGTCATACAGTAAGAGAATTTCTGTTGACTAAGCCATAGAGTAAGACAGTTTTCTGTTTTTGCCTTGTTCTTAAGGAATAAACACACATGCACACATTCTGTATATATAGATAATCTGAATGTATGTGTACGTATATATATATATATATATATATATATATATATATGAGCAAGAATCTCTAGTTGAATATATGTGGCTTTTTATTAATCTAATAATCATTTTTGATGAATAGAAGTTATTAATTCCATTTTTTAATCTTTTCATTTATAGGTATGAGAAATCTTTGTCTAGTCTAAGATTTTAAAAATATTTTATGTTTTCTTCTAAAAGGCCAGTGTTTGGCCTGAAAAGGTGAAATTTATGTACATAATCTCCAGGAAATAATTTTTGTTTATAGATTATTATAGCAGTAAATTACTTTTGTCCCGTATGGATAGGTACTTACCCCAGCATCAGTTTTTTGAAAAAGATTACCTGTTCTCCACACTGTAACTCAGCATGTCTAGTTTTAGACTCTTTATTCTGA
The DNA here is from genome assembly GCA_004024745.2 of Catagonus wagneri. Classification (NCBI taxonomy): domain Eukaryota; kingdom Metazoa; phylum Chordata; class Mammalia; order Artiodactyla; family Tayassuidae; genus Catagonus; species Catagonus wagneri. The sequence goes on along the minus strand of PVHT020000077.1, from coordinate 17,457,612 downwards.
TTAATGGATCTTTGTCCCAGTATCATCCTGTTTTTTGTCTTAATTACAAGAGCTTGGGAATGTCATGATATCTCGTGGCTTTAATTTGCCTAATTTTTTTTCTTCAAGATTGTCTTGGTTCTTCTTGGCTCTGTAGTTTTACATAAATTTTATAATTGGCTTGTTGACTTCCACATACAAAAAAATTCTGCTCAGATTTTGGTTGAATTTTTCTTAAATGTATAACTTAACTTGGGGAAATTGACATTGTTACAATATTGAATGGTATCCCAAGCTTGGTATATTCCTCCATTTATTTAAGACTTTTTACTTTCCCTCAGTAATGTTTTATATTTTAATGTAAAATCTCCCATATTTCAATAGGTTAATTTCTAAGCATTTGATATTTTAATGCTATTTTAAAAAGTATCATTTAAAAATTCATTTTTTTACCATTTTTGTAAATATTATTTGTGTATTTTAGATATATTATTTGTATACACAAATGGTATTTGTGTATATTTTTAACATCTGGCAACCTTGCTAAACTCACATAGCAATTTTAATAGTTTACAGTAGATTTTTTTCCTTAAACACACAGTCATATCATCATGAATATTAATAGTTTTATTTCTTCCTTTTCTACTGTTATAATTTGTTTTTCTCTCCAGTTCACTTTGGTTAAGAACTACAGTAATATAATTTATAGAAGTTGGTAGTAGGCATCTTTATTTTTGTACCTAAATGGAAAAAATAAAGCTTTCAGTATTTAGCTAAGTGTAATTTTTTGTAGGAGGAGTTTTAGTGACATATTTTATCAGGTTAGGAGATTTTTCTTTTCTTCTTGATTTGCTAAACATTTTTGCCATGAACATGTTGAATTTTGTCAGTGGAATTATATCAGTTGAGATGGTCATTTTTTTTTTCTTGAGTTTGTTAATGTGTGAACAACATTTATTTTTGAATATTAAAAAATGCCTTCTGTTAACAAAAAAGACCTCTAATTAATAATTCTTTTTATATAGAGTTGGATTTGTTTTTGCTAATATTTTGTTCAGGACTTTTACACCCACATTCATGGAGAAATTGGCCTATAATTTTCTTTCCTTTAACTGTCTTGGCCAGGTGTTGATGTCTAGGTCTTGACAGTCTAATAAGTCTAGGTCTTGACAGTCTAATAAAACAAGTTGGGAAATGTTCTCCCTTTTCTGTTCTCTTCATGAGTTTGTGTAAGACTTTTTTCCCTTAAATGTTGAAAATAATTCTTTGCAGGAAGGCTTTTTTTTATTATTTATTTCATGGGATAATTAGATTTTCTCTTTTTTTCTGTATCAGATTTAATAAATTCTCTTTTCTAAAGAATTTCTTTTATTTTACCTGATTATTCAAATGTATTGGCATTGAGGTGTATAGTGATCTTTCCTTCTCCTGCAATTTGGTAATTTTCATCATCTCTTTTTTTGTTTGCTTATTCGGTGTGCTAAGTTTATCTTTTCAAAAAAGCAATATTTAGTTTTATTGATTTTCTCTATTATACATTTGTTTTCTATTTTATTAGTTTGTGCTCTTACCTATATTATTTACTTGCTTGTACTTTCTTTGGAATTAGTTTCCTGTTTTTTCTTTTTTTAGTTCTTAACCTGGACATATGAATCACTGATAATTTTGCCCTTCTTCTTTTCCAGTGTGTGCATTTATTTATTTTAATTTTTAATTTTTAAATTTTTTATTTTTTGCTTTTTAGGGCTGCACTGGTGGCATATGGAAGTTCCCAGGCTAGGGGTCAAATCAGAGCTATAACTGCAAGCCTGCACCACAGCTCTGGCAACACCAGTTCATTAACCCACTGAGCAAGGCCAGGGATGGAAACTGAATCCTCATGGAGCCTAGTTGGGTTTGTTAACTACTGAGCAATGAAGGGAACTCTCTATTTTTTATTTTATAAAGTTTTTTTTTGCTTTTTAGGGCTGCAGGTGTGGCATATAGAAGTTCCCAGGCTAGGGGTCAAATGGGAGCTACCACATGCTTTCTTTTTATTGTAGTTTGCATATTATAATTTAATAATTTTGCCACTTCACAGAAAATATGAGGTCGTTAAATCATTTTCATGCCATTTACTTCTTCCTACCTTTGTGTTATTTTTATAAGCCTGTAACTATACGTTTCAAACTCCATAAACTAACATTGTTTTATACAACCAATATTTATTTATTCTTACCCACTTATTTATTTTTTTTCATTGGTCTTCATTTCTGCCTTCATTTTCCTACCTCTGAACTTATTTTTCTTTTGATAAGAAAATGTTCTTTTTGTATGGCTTTCCTAAAGATGAATTTTCTTAGATTTTTTTTTTGGTCTAAAACCTTCAATTTTGCTAGTATGGAATTCTAGGTTGACACTTTCTTCTTTCAACATTTTAAAGTTGTAAATTCTTCTTTTTTCCTCAAATTCACCTAATTTCTGTTGAAAAGTCAACTGTCAGTTTTGTTATTACTCCCTTAAAGTAATGTGCCTTTTCTCCTGGCTGCTTTTAAGATATCCTTTGTCCTTAGTGTTTAATAGTTTGAATATCATGTGCCTAGTTATGAATTTTCTTTTCCTATGTCCTGCTTGAGGCTTCATGAATCTGTGACTTGGTGGTGTATAGTGTGTAATTTTGGCAGTTATTTCTTCAAATATTGCTTCTGCCCCATTCTTTCTGTAGTCTCCTCTGGAATTCCAGTTGAAGACATTTTAGACCCTTTCATCATGTTCCTTTTACTCTTTTTTACATTTTTCATCCTTTTTCATATTGGATATGTTTAACTCATCTTTCAGTGTACTATTCCTCATTCCTGTTGCATCTAATATGCCATGGAATATTATTTTCAATTATTTTATTGCTTATTTCTAAAATTTCAATAAGACTTATTTTCATGGACTCCAATTCCTTGTTGCCTTCTCCATCTTATGTATTTTCTTATATATAGTGACCACAACTGTTTCAAATTCAGTGTCTGATTAACTCCAATTTAATGTTTGTTTACAGTGTGATTGTTTCTATTCTCCATGTTTTTATTTTAGATTTTGGCTATGTGGACCTGTTTTCTGGTATGCCTGGTGGTTGTGGATTGAATGCCAGACATTCTGTGTCTAGATTGTTTTATTTTCTTCCGGAGAGAATTGGCTTTACTTTTGCCAGATAGAGGAATGGAAGGCTATTTTGATTCAATCAAGGACTGAGATGATTCCAGGTCTGTTTCTGGTTTGCCCTCACTCCTAGATCTATTCCTTCATAGGTCATAACTGAAAATTTGGAGAATTTTCCATGGTCTCCTTTTCTCCTTGGCATGAAATATCTCCAAGTTTTTGATTCCCTAGCATTATCCTATTACATAAGTCTCTGATTAGCTTTTTAACCTCTTAGTTATGAAGAGGTTAAATGCTTGGCTTTTATTTCTGCTTGTGTTCTCTGGCTCTCATGTTAGTACAGCTTTGTGTTTTTAAATTCTGAGAGAGAAAATGTGATGCTAAATGTTGAAATATTGAACTCCCTTCCATGTGGTTCTCATTTCTCCAGAATCTGAATCTCTTACTTTTGACCAGCTTAGTAGTCTCATAATTCATTTTGATTTCTATAGTCTTGTGAGTTTCCTCAAACCTCTGGACTGCCATTTTCTGCTTGGTTTCTCAGCCCATGCTGTGCATGAATAGACAACTATTTTAAGAAGAAAAGTGGAAGAGAAGATCATGCTTACCTCTGGACTATTGACTTCTCAAATCCTGATGTCTTGGTGAATCTCTGATATCTTAAAACATTTTTGCTTGTGATGTTACCCCTCCCCCATTTTTTGATAGGAGAATTATTCCGACAACGAACTCTGTCACAATTGGAAATATAATTTTTCCAACTGACCACTTTTAAGTGCTGCTTTTAAGAGATTAATCTCTCCTTTTGGATTCTTTCTTTCATAATATTAAACATGACTTTTCCTGAGTGTCCTTTTCTTTTTAAGTTCCCGATTGGCAATAATTACCTATTTCTTTATGTTATTTGATTTTAATGAGCAAATATTGAGACAGCTTATCTAAGGTTGTGGCATATCTAAATGTAAATACATTTTGAAACTGGGCCAGAAATTAGGTCTTTCTTATGGAATTCCCCAAATAACATTTGATTTGGGGGACCCTTTTGTATTTCAAAATTCTTGATAGAATTTTCACAGGAATTTGTGTCCACAAAAAAAACAAGAGACATCTCATTCTTGGTTATACATTTTTCCTCTTTCCCAAGTGTTGTAGAGAGTGAAACAAGCGGGAAAAGTCAGGAGATACACCATGAGCCATGGACAAAAGAGCAGGGGATCAGGGCTTTATGGTCATACTAACCTGTTTTCCAGTTGTGGCTCCTTTCCTAGTAGTTATACAACCTTGGCAGAAATGCTTAGTTGCTCAGACTTCTGTTTTCACCTTTGTGAGGTGCCATCCTCACAAGACTTGTGTGAGGATTAAATGGGAGACCTATAAAAATAGGAAATGAGCACAGTGTATAACAGAGTAGGTGCTTGAGTTCTATCCTGTTTTCCATTGCATAAGTGCAAATATGATAGTGGAAGGTACATATATCACTGCAGGCTGTTTGATGTCTGCTTAGTCCAGCTGGTTAGGACTATGTAATAGTGAGACCTGGGTCATGGGTTAAAAGTCTTTGTGAGCTGGTCTCACGTACTCTGTCTCCTCTCTTTTTTGAAGAAAGAGCAGAGAGGAAATGTGGGCAAAAACTATTGCACATCCACCTCCACGAAAAGGAAAAATAACTTGCCTGGAAGGTGAGTCAGTACAGTTACCATCACCTATGAGGTACAATGTAGGATATAATACAAAGCTGTGTGAAACTTTCTTCAAGCCTGATTCTCTCCCATGGCCTTCAGGTAGAAGACAAAGAGCCCATGGCACTTTTGAAAAGGAACAGAGGTGACCTTGTTGCCATGACCCACATTAAATATCCAGCATTTCTAAAGCTTAGAGCTGAGGGGCTGAGCAAGCTCTCGCTGAGCAGTTAATGGTTCCATATTTGCCTCCCAAATCTGTGTACTTCTGGTGCATGACTCATTGCTTTCGGGTGCAATAACTTGAACTACATAAAACCAATTTTAATTCTAAATATAATTTTGACTCTTAGGGAAATAATATACAGCATGCATCACTTGAATTACAAAGTAGATAAAAATAGTCTGAATTAGGTTAGCATCTGTACGTCAAACACGGTGGTTTCTCAGCTGCATTTTGAACTGTGGCATGCGATTTTATGCGTAAAGCTAATTTAAATATGGCACAGAGGCACAGGATCCTCTCTAAGGTATTCAAGTAATTGGAGAATGATGCCAGTTTTGTTCTAGGCATTCACTCATATTCTTTGGCTTTTGGGTTTTAATAAGCTTTATGCTTTATTTCTTGAGAGCAACATATCTGCTATCCTCTGGTACCTTACATGATTTAAGTTGTTACTTTAAATTGGCAGCATTCACAGTGTTAAGAAGAGTGACTGTTTGATGGATCATTAGATTTGATTTCAGGGTTTTCCTTGCCTGTTTACATTAATCAGTTTTATGTACCTTGTGCTTTGGTTCTTTTTCCCGGTTCACATAAATATTGATGTCATCTTCAATTGGAAGTTTCAGAAAAGAAATTGGAATGAGAAAGCTGGCTCTGATAGCCATCATTTGTAAAACCAGTTCCCGTCATATCTATCAAAATTAGCTACTTTTTCAGTACATAAAATCCATTTATGCAAAAGGAAAATCAAATAAACTCTCATTAAAAAAATCTGTATTGTTTTTTCCATTTCCATCATTAAAAATGATTTTCCACCACTAGCAGTCAAATTATAGTATTTTTCTAATAATTCATATGCTTAACCTATCTGTTTATAAAATAAATAATCTTTCCATGACATTGTTTGTTTACTTTCTCCATTCATTTTGGACTTCTTTTTGTTTCAGACTAAGTTAGGTAAAATAAAGTCATACCATAGCTTTGTTAACTGGGTTGGGATTTTAAACACATCTATTTAATAAAGATGTACTGGGTAGAGAGCTCTTATAGGATGATCAGAGGGAATAAAAACAAGTTTCGCGAGAGCTGAGTACTCTGGAGTCCTGGAGTTCTAAAGTGAAAATGGTCAACACATAAACCTGAATAATGAGGAGGACTGGAGGGCAGTCATCTTTATCTGCCTAGAATTTCCTGACTCTTTCACCCCCAGCCTGCTTTCTATCTAGTCTTGCTAAAAAGCTCCAGAAATGTACTGTTCAATATAGTAGCCAATCTGTGGTGATTTTTAAAAATAGACTTTACTTTTTTTGAGGAGTTTTAGATTCACAGAAAAGTTGAGAGGAAGGTATAGAGATTTCTCATATGCTGCTGCCCCCACACATGCATAGCCTCCCCCACTGTCAATATCCCCTGCCCCAGTGGTAGTTTTGTTACAATTGATGAACCTACCTTTGCTGACACATTATCATCCAAAGTCTGTAGTTTACATTAAGGTTCACTCTTGGTGCTGTATATTCCATAGGTTTTGAAAAATGACATGTAGACACTATTATACTGTCATTCCGAATAGTTTCACTGTTTTAAACATCTTCTGTACTTACCTATTCACCCCACTCTCCCCCTTAACCCCTGGCAACCACCGATCTTATAATGTCTCCATAGTTTGCCTTTTCAAAGAGTGTACTATAGTTGGAATCATACAGTATGTAGCCTTTTAAAGTTGGCTTCTTTCACCTAATATGCATTTAAATTTTCTTCATGGCTTGATAGACCATTTCTTTTTACTGTTGAATAATAGTCCATTGTCTGGATATATCACACTTTATTTATACATACACATACTGAAAGGCATCTTAGTTATATATGATTTTTTGCCAATGATGAATAAACATTACTACTATAAACATCATGTGCAGACTTTTCATATGTACATAAGTTTTCAGTTCCTTTGGGTAAGTGCTAAGGAGCACAATTGTGGGGTTATATGGTAAAGGTGTGTTTAGTTTTGTCAGAAACTGCCAGGAAGTTCCTGTTGTGGTTCAGTGGTAAAGAGCCTGACTAGTAACTATGAGGATGTGAGTTCTATCTGGCTTTGCACAGTGGGTTAAAGATCTGATATTGCCATGAGCTCTGGTGTAGATCACAGATGTGGCTTGGATCCTACCATTGCTGGGGCTGTGGTATAGACTGGCAGCTATAACTCTGATTTGACCCCTAGCCTGGGAACTTCCATATGCTGTGGATGCAGCCCTAAAAAGCAAAAAAACAAACAAAAAAACTGCCAAACTGTCTTCCAAAGTGTCTTACCATTCTGCATTCCTACAAACAGTGAATGAGAGTTCCAGTTGCTCCACCTCCTCCCCAGCATTTTGTGTTGTCAGTGTTTTGAATTTTGGACACTCTAATAGGTGTGTAGTGGAATCTCATTGTTATAATTTGCATTTCCCTGATGATATGTGAGGTGGAGCATTTTTTCACATGCCTATCCATTGTCCGTATACCTTCTTTACTGTGGTGTTTGTTCAGGTTTTTGACTCATTTTTTAATTGTGTTCTTTGCTTATTGTTGAGTTAAGTATTCTTTGTGTGTGTATATTATACACACACACACACACACACACACATATATATATATATTTTTTTTTTCCATTGTACGGCTGGACCTGAGGTATAAGGCAGTTCCCAAGCTAGGGGTCAAGTTGGAGTTACAGCTTCTGGCCTACACCACAGCCACAGCAACGCCAAATCCAAGCCACATCTGAAACCTACACCTCAGTTCAACAGCAATTCCGGATCCTTATCCCACTGAGCAAGGCCAGGGATCAAACCCATGTCCTCATGGATACTGGTTGGTTTGTTACCACTGAGCCACAACAGGAACTCCTCTTTGTATATTTTTGATAAATGGTCATTTATCAGTATCTCTTTTGTGAAATCTTTTTTTCCGGTTTGTGACTTGTCTTTTTTTTTTTCTCTCTTGGCAGTGCCTTTCTTTTACAGAACAGAATTTTCTACTTTTAATGAGGTCTAGGTTATTAGTTCCTTCCTTCATGCCTTGTGCCTTTGATATTGTATCTAAAAGTCATCACTAAACCCAAAGTCATCAAAATTTTTCCTATCATACCTTCTGGGAGTTTTATAGTTTTATATTTTATAGTTAGGCCTGTGATCCATTTTGAGTTAATTTTAGGCAAAGATGTAAGGTCTGTGTCAGATTCTTTTTTTTTTTTTTTTTTGTATGTAGATGTCCAATGTCTGAGAACCATTTATTGTAAAAACTGTCTTTCCTCTATTACATAGCTTTAGCTCCTTTGTCAAAGATCAGTTACCATGCATATATAGTTCTATTTCTGGGTTCTCTATTCTGTTCCATTGATCTGTCTATTCTTTTACCAATACCACACTATTTTGTTTACTATAGCTTTAGTAAGTTTTGAAGTTGGTTAATGCTAGTCCTCTAGCTTTGTTCTTCTCCTTCAATATTGTGTTGACTATTCTGAGTCTTTTGCCTCTGCATATAAACTTTGTCAGTATCTACAAATTGACTTACTGGAATTTGTATTGAAATTGTATTGACTATAGTTGGGATGAACTCACATATTGACAATATTGAGTTCTCTCATCCATTAACATGGAGTATCTCTCATTTATTTAGTTCTTTAACTTCTTTCGTCAGAGTTTTGTAGTTTTTCTCATATGGATCTTTTTTTTTCTTTCTTTTTTATGGCTGCACCTGTGACATATGGAATTTCTTGAGCTAGGAATATAATTGGAGCTATAGCTGAGTCCTAAGCCACAGTCGCAGCAACACCAGATCTGAGCTGCATGTGAACCTATGTTGAAGCATGCAGCACCACTGAGCTAGGCCAATGATCAAACCTGTATCTTCACAGAAATGACATTGGATTCTTAACCCACTGAGCCACAATGGGAACTCTGGCAAGTTCTGAGAGAACTTAAGGACTTTCCCCAGAATCCAACCAGGTTGGCAACTAGATTTTATACATATTTTGTAGCTTTATACTTAAATAATTTATTCTAGAGGGTGCTAATGTAAATGGTATTGTGTTTTAAATTTCTTTCCTTTTTTTTTTTTTTTTGTCTTTTTGCCTTTATGTAGAGCTGCACCCGCAGCATATGGAAGTTCCCAGGCTAGGGGTCTAACGGGAGCTGTAGCCGCTGGCCTTCGCCACAGCCACAGCAACGTGGGATCCGAGCCGCGTCTGCAACCTACACCACAGCTCATGGCAACGCCGGATCCTTAACCCACTGAGCAAGGCCAGGAATCGAACCTGCAACCTCAGGGTTCTTAGTCGGATTCGTTAACTACTGAGCCGCGAAGGGAACTCCTGTGTTTTAAATTTCAAATTCCATTTGTTCATTGCTGGTGTATAGGAAAGGAATTGCCTTTTGTATATTAATCTTATATCTTATGATCTTGTTATAATTGCTTATTAATGCAAGAAGTTTTTGGTTGTCAATTTGTTTTTTTTTTTTTTAGGGCTGCCCCTATGGCATATGGAAGTTCCCAGGCTAGGGGTCGAATCAGAGCTGTAGCTGCCGGCCTATAACACAGCCACAGTAATGCAGGATCTGAGCTGTGTAAACAACCTACACCACAGCTCAAGGCAACACTGCATTCTTAACCTACTGAGGGAGGCCAGGGATTGTACCCAAGTTTTCATGGATACTAGTCAGGTTTGTAACCCACTGAGCCACAGTAGGAACTCCCTGGTTGTTAGTTCTTTTGGATTTTCTGTAAAGATCATCATGTTATCTGTGAAAAAAAAATATTTCTTCCTTCCCAGTAGTTATCAATTTCCTTTTTTGTCTTGTGTTAACTAAGACTTCTGGTAAAATATTAAAAATCAGTAGTGAAAAGGGATGTTTCTGATATTAGTGGGAAAGTTTTGAGGTTCTCGTCATTAAATGTGATACTAGTTGTAGGATTGGGCAGTTTTTTTTTTTTCTTTTTCAAGTTGAGGAAGTTCCACTCTATTCATAGTAGTGAGTTTTTTTTTTAGTCATGAGTGGGTATTGGATTTTGTCAGATGCTTTTTCTGCAACTATTAATATGACTGTATGATTTTTCTTTGGTCCGTCGATATGATGAGTTAACTTAATTGACTTTCAAATGCTGACCCAACCTTGCATACCTGGGATGAATTCCACTTGATCATGGTGTGTAATTTTTCTTTGTACATTATTGAATTTCATTTGCTAATATTTTGTCGAGGATTTTTGCTTCTATTTCATCAGACTTATTGATCTTTCGTTTCCTTTTCTTATAATGTCATTGTTTGATTTGTGATACTAGGGTAATGCTGGCCCTTATAGAATTAGTTGTGACATAACCATCTTCTATCTTCTAAAAGAAATTAGAAAATTGGTATAAACTGTTCTTTAAATGTTTGGTAGAATTCATCAGGGAAACATTTTGAGCCTTGTGGGTTCTATTTAGGAAAGTTATTAACAGTTGATTAAATTAAAGTAAAAGATATAATCCTATTCAGATTGTTTCATTCTTCTTGCTTGAGTACTAGCAGATTGTGTCTTTCGTGGAACTAGTCCATATTATCTAGGTTATAAAATTTATAGACATGGAGTTGTTCATAGTATTCCTTTATTATGCTTTTAATGACCATGGGATCTGTGGTAATATCCCCTCTTTCGTTTCTGATATTAGTAATTTATCTTCTTGCTCTCTCTTATTTTTCTTTCTTAGCCTGGCTAGAGGCTTATCAGTTTTATCAGTCTTTTCAAATAAACAGCTTTTGGTTTCAACGATTTTCTTTATTGACTTCCTACTTTCCATTCCATTTATTTCTGCTCTAATATTTATTATTTCTCTTATTCTGCTTACTTTGGATTTAATTTCCTCTTCATTGTTCTAGTTTCCTAAGGTGGAAGCTTAGATGATTGATTTTCATCTACTTATATTTTCTTTTTTAATGGCTGCACCTGTAGCATATGGTAGTTCCCAAGCTAAGAGTTGAATCAGAGTTGCAGCTCTGGCCACAGCCACAGCCACAGCAATGCTGGATCTGAACCCCATCTGTGACTTGTGCCATAGCTTGGGGCAACACCAGATCCTTCACCCAATGAATAAGGCCAGGGATTGAACGCATATCCTTCTGGACACTATATTAGGTTATTAACTTGATGAGCCACAACAGGGACTCCTATTCATTTCTAACATATACATTCAATATTATATATTTATCTCCATGTTCTGCTTTCTGTATTTCCCCCAATTTTGATGTTTTGTTTTCATTTTCATTTAGTTACAAATATTTTAAAATTTCTTTTTGAGAGTTCTTCTTTGACCCATGTGATATTTAGAAGTATGTTGTTTATTCCCCCCATATTTTGGGGTTTTCCAGCTATCTTTTTTGTTATCAATTTCTAGTTTAATTTCTTTGTAGTCTGAGAGCAAACATTATAAAATTTCTATTTTAAAAAAAATTTTAAGGTATTTTTTTATTGTCCAGAATGTGGTCTGTCTTGGTGTATGTTACAGATGAACTTGAGAGAAATGTATATTCTACCATTTTGGGTTGAAGTAGTCTATAATATGCAGTTGATTAATGGTGTTGTTGAGTTAAACTGTGTCCTTACTGATTTTCTCTATCCTGCATCTGTACATTTCTGATATAGGTGAGTCGACATTTCCAATTATAATAGTGGATTCATCTCCTTCTCCTTACAGTTCTGTCAGTTTTTGCTCCATTTATCTTGACAGTCTCTTATTAGATGCATATATGTTAAGGATTGTTATATATTCTTGAAGGATATATATCATTCTTTATTGCTCCTCTTTATTCCTGAAAACTTTCCTTGCTGTATAGTTGCTTTGTCTGAAATTAATATATTAATTCCTAATTATATTTTTATAAGACTATGTTTATTTCTCATTTTCTTTTTAAAAATTTTTATTTTAGTTAATTTACATTGTTTTTGTCAATTTCTGCTGTACAGCAAAGTGACCCAATAATACATCTATACACACTCTCATATTATCTTTCATCATGTTCCATTACAAGTGATTGGATGTATTAGTATTCCTATGGCATGTCTTTCTACATCTATTTACTTTTAATCTCTATGTTTCTTTATATTTAAAAGGAGATTTTTAGACAATATATATTTTGGTCTTATTTTGTAATCCACTCTAACCATCTCTGTCTTTCAAGTGGTCCATTTAGACTGTTGATGATCAAAGTGATAACTGATGTAGTTGAATTAATATCTATCATATTTGTTACTGTTTTCTATTTGTTGCTTTTGTTTTTGTCTTCCACTCTTTTTCAAGTTAAGCGGTTTACATGATTTCATTTTCACTCCTTAGCATATCAGTTGTACTTTTTTTTTTAATGTGGTTGCCCTAGATTTTGCAATATACATTCATAACTAATGCAAGTTCTGTTTCAAATAATGCTATACCACTTAATGGTTATGGTGAACACCTTATAATGACAAAATAATCCTGATTTTCCCCTCCTGTTCCTTGTATCATAGATGTAATTCCTTTCACTTATACATAACTGTATATATACACACACAGACACACACACACACACTTTTACATAAGCGTACATAATTGAATACATTTCCTGGTTCTGTGGTTTTGTGTCTGACATTAATTTGGGGAAATTCTCATTCATATTTTAAAATATATCTTTTATGTCTTTTTCTTCTCCTTTTGGTATTCCCATTATGCATATGTTACCCCTTTTATAATTGTATAATTGTGTCCTTGGATATTCTGTTTTTCAGTGTTTTTATTCTCTTTGCTTTTCAGTTTTGGAAGTTTTGATTCAGACATCCTCAAGTTAAGAGATTCTTTCCCCAGCCACGTCCAGTTTACTAATAAGCCCATCAGGGGCATTCATCATTATTTATTTCTGTTAAAGTAATTTTAATCTCTAGCATTTCATTTTGCTTCTTTCTTAGAATTTCCATCTCTTTGCTTTCATTGCTCATGTGTTTCTTGCATGCTGTCTGCCCTATCCATTGGAGGCCTTAGACAGGAATCACAGTTGTTTTGAATTGCTGGTGTTTTAATTCCAACATCTCTGTCTTATATAAGTCTGATTTTGATGCCTTCTATATCTCTTCAAATTTTGATGTTTGCCTTTTAGTATGTTCTATAAATTTTTTCTTGGTATCTGGACATGGTATACTGTGTAAAGAGAATTGCTCTATATCAGCCTTCAGTAATGTGGTGGTGAGGTGTGAGGGGAGGAGAAGCATTCTGTAGTCCTATGATTAGGTCTTAGATTTTAGTGACCCCTTGCTTCTAGACTATAAACTTTACATGTGTTTTTCAACAGGATGGTTAGAATGGGCTGAAGTAGGGTATTTTCTCTTCCTACATGTTGGAGACTAGAGACAGCTGAGGTTGGGTAGTTATCTTCCTCCAGATCAGTTAGGTTCTGATAAATTCCTGGCAGGGTAGCCTCTGGTCAAATAGTTTCTCTTGAGGGAAGAGCTTGTTAAGAAGAGTGGAGTGTTCTGGCATAATTCTAAATGATTCCTTTACCCCTCCCCCTGCTAGAAGCATGAGGGGATTTTTCTCTGATAGTCACTGTAAGAGAACCTGGTAGAGTTCTAGAAGGTAAAACTTAAAAGAGTTTCCTTCCCGCTTCTCAATGATTTGATCTCCTTAGAGTGTTTTAATCTCCTAGATTTGTTCACACTGAACCTCCAGTAATTCATTAATTGCAGTTTAGGTTTTCCTATCCCTGTACTGGTTTCCACAGAGGCTATAGCTTCTGGGTTTCTGCTCCAGTGAGCTGTAATTCTGTGTATCTGCCTGTCAGTCTATCCAGTTCAGGGGGGCAGCAGTTTTCCTGGCAACCTCACTTCTCATATGGATCTAAGAAAAGTTGTTGAGTTTCTGTGGTAGCTCAGTGGTAATGAATCCAACTAGTATCCATGAGGACCCAGGTTCAATCACTGGCCTCGCTCAGTAGGTTAAGGATCCAGCGTTGCCGTGAGCTATGGTGTAGGTCACAGACTCGACTAGGATCTCATGTTGCTGATACTGTGGCGTAGGCCAGCAGCTACAGCTCTGATTCACCCTGTAGCCTGGTACTTCCATATGCTGTGGGTGTGGCCCTAAAAAGACACACACACAAAAAAAGTTGTTGATTTTTCAATTTGTTGCTAGGACAGAGTAGTGACTTCCAAGTTTTTTAACTTGTATGCTTAGAGACTGGAAGTCATCTGGGTATTTACATTGGTATTAATTAAAATTAAATAAAATTCAATCCCTTAGTTACATTAGTTGCATTCCAAGGACTCAGTATCCACATATGATTAGTGGCTCTCCTGTTGGACAGTGCAGATATAGAACATTTCCATCATCAATGAAATTTTTATCATATTACCCTGCTTTGTATTATCACATAACACCCTCTCCTTGGCATAGCAATGAGTAATTAGAATTAGGGAAAATAAGCAGAATACTACAGCCAAAACATTGGCTTTATTGGGAGTATTATCCTGGCTTCTTGGGAGCTTAGTATTCTGCCAGCCAGATCCTGAACTGTAAATTTGGCCTCCACTGTCAATATTTTATTAACAATAGAGATTTATGTGTTTTTTTTTCCCCGTTTCTCTCTCTGAGTTCTTTTCTGAAAAGACTTTGCTTGTAGTCCCTGACTTGTTTAATGAATGATTAACATTCTTTAGCTTGTCACTATGTTTTTCATCTATGATATATTCTGGCTTATCAGCACACCAGGATATTCAGTCACAGTTTTAGAGTGCTTTTCAGCGACCATTCAATTTCAATGTTTCTCTTTTTCAAAACTGAGAAGAGGGTGATTTTTTAGCTCAGTTGGTTGGCAGTCTGCAATTCAACTTGAGACACACAGATGAGCTAGAGCTTGAAAGCAAGGACCACGATTCCTGAGCATAGTGATTCCTCTGCAATCGTCTCAGTGGGGTACCTCTTTCCTTTACCACACCCTTACTCCACAGGATTCAGTAGGTGTGTTAGGTGTTCTTGTTCCTCATTTCAACTTTCATGCCATTCTTCCTCCCCCTCCTCCTTCCCTATAGTCACATTTTTGAGTCTCTGGTTGTTTGATCATATTATCTGCTGCCCTTCCTTCTTGAAATCATCCATAGAACTCTTGTTCATTTTCGTATTTTCTTTGATGCTCTTTGAGAGGCTCTAGCTCACTTCTGTAGTCTCTCTAGCCCTTCTCCCATTAAAATTCATTGTGATTTCAGTATCACATAGATGACACTTCAGTTCCTGGTTTCTCATTTCTTTGTCCATCTCCTGACTTTAATAACTGACTAGCATGGTCATACTCTAGACCTTGTTATACCAATACCTTTAATCCTTCCATCATCACCATTTCAAGCATCCTCTTCAACCTCTTATTTTGCTTCCCACTTTCTCTAATATTCTTTCTTCAGCAGTACTGTTAGGACCTGTAATCCACCATTTTCCACTATCTACTGCTCCCTCATATTCTTACTTCTCACTTTTCATCAGCTCCCTTTGCCTCTTTCTCCCTTCCTTATACTCATCTGGTAAAACCAGCCTTCTTGCCATCCAACTCTCTTGTCGGCTCTCTACCAGCTCCTTTACAGGCTCCCAGTTGTCTTATTTTAAATTCAAGTCTAATAACCTCCCAGTGATCCCTGAGTTTTGCCAGACAGTCAAGCTATACCTGCTAGTATATCCCTTCTCTTGCACCTGGATGACTGCTTCATGCATTATCTTTTATCCTCAAGACTTTACTCTCATATGATAGTTCTGCTCACTATTTTACTGAGAAAACAGTAGCAATCAGAAGCCGTTCCACAAGCTCTGCCATTCCATCTATCCACCTTGTGCATTTATGCTTTTTTCCCCATCCCTTTGGTTGCTGTGACTGACCCATCTACACTCCAGTCAAAGCCCATTCCTTTCCTTCTGTATTGATCAATCCTTCCCCTCTAGCTTAGCAAAGGATATGTCTCCAGCTTCTCTCCCTTCACCATCTCACTTTGTCATTGTAAAGCCATCCACTGGATTATTCCTATCAGCATAAAAACACGCTATTATTTCTCCCGTCCTTCAGAGGAAATCTTTTCTTTCTCTCCTTTTTTATCCCCTAGGCCTCTACTCCATTTTTCTTTTCCCTTTTATAGCCAAATTAATCAAGAGTGTTTTCTACATTCGCAACATCTGTTCATGTCCTTTCATTTGCTCTTGAGCTCAGTTTGTTCAGGACTTTGACCCCATCATTCTGCTGAAATTGTGAAAATCATCAATGACTGTCATTTTGTGAAATGAAATGGTTAGTTCTCAGTTCCTGTCTCATTGGACTGATCAGCAGTGTTTGACCCATCTGATCACTCAATCTTCTTGAAAAACTTGCTTCCCTTAGTTACCAGTAAAATTCATTCTCTTTCTTTCACCCAACTTCACAGGTCTCTCTTTAGTCTCATTTGCTGGTTCTGTCTCATCTCCTTGCTATCCAAATGTTAGACCTGTAGGCTTCAGGTCTTAGGTATCTCCTCTTCTTTATCTGTGCTGCTTTCTGTGGAGACCTCATCCAGTCTGATGCTTTAAATACTTATAAATGCTGATCTTTCCCCAATTTATATCTCTAACTCAGATCACTTTTACTGAACTCTAGATTTGTATATCCATTTGCCATCTCAGTGACAAACAACAATCTCACATTTACACATGCAAAACAGCCCCTGATTGTCTCATTCTCTTCTCTTCATTAGAACTCCATTCCCCTCAAGGGAAAGTTTCTCCATAATATTCTTGCATAGCACCAAGTCCTTACCCTTTATAGAACTCACCACCTGAGAAATTCTGAATTTATTAGTGTGTTTCTGATTCATGTCTGTCTTAAAGATAGACTCTCTCCTTAAGGACCAGCACTTGGCTACTCTTTATTGCATCCCCAGTAGCTGGCACAGAGCATAAAAGAGATCAAAGAGAAATATTTGAGAAAATAATAAATAGGTAGTAAATGTTTAAAGAGACAAAAATGATGAAATGTATACAGATCAAATCCTATTGAAATAAATCAGAAATATTTACCTGAAATAATCTATGTCTATTTTGGAGATGCCACTTGTCTCTTCTAGGTGCCAAAATATCAAGCCTAAGTGCTTAAGAAGAACTAAGAGCCTAGAGCACTATGGTTAAAAGCATAGGATTTGGAATCATACTCTCTCTGGGTGTCGGTTCTTCGCCTTTTAAATGGGGGTCAATGACAGTGTCAGTCATGGAGCTTCTGTGAATATGGTATATATATGTATAGAGTAAAACCTAAATGCATATTTAGTATGTGATGATGATAATAATGTTGATGGTGCCTTGCATTAGCTGTATACCAAGCAGAATGCTCTGGAACATAGAGGCAGAAGGGACTGATACTGCTCATGGAAGTTAAAAATTGCTTCACAGAGATGATGTTTCATCTGGCTTTAAAGGATGAGCAGGAAGTTGCCATGAAGAGAACAGAGAGAGAGTTACCAAAGACTAAATAAGCATATTCAGAAAATACTGCTAAGGAAAATGTAGTTAGAGTGGGAAGAGGAATTATCTGAAGTTGGAAAAAGTATATTTTTGTGTTAATTCCAAAGCCTAAACGGCTGAACAGACATATTTCTTTAAATGGCTATGGCATCTCCTTCTTCTCATTAAACAGGAAATTAATTCTGTTTATAGAAAATATGAAAAAAATACAGAAAAGCAAATATATATACATATATTTGTATATATGTATATATACACATATGTACATACATGTACAATTTATAGGTGTTCTTTCTGGAGACAAACTCTATTGTCCTTTTGAAATTGTAATGTTTCCTTCTAGTCTTTTTCCTATATCCGTATGCATTTTTACACGAGTATATCATAATATATAAATGGTTTTACATTCTCTTCTTTCCTTCTTAACATTCTGTGGTAAATATTATTTGCGTGCTTTCAGTGTTTCAGATTTTGAACCACCTGTTATGTATATTATTTCTAAATTATTATGCCTTTATAAGTATCATTACAAATTAGAAACCTGAGATTAGTTTTATAGAACTAAAAAAAAAGTGTTAGAAGCAGGATTCAAACTCCAGTCTGCCTGAGTCCAGAGTGCATTCTTACAAATTTTTAAACCTTCAAAATGATATTTAATTGACACATAATAATATTTCGTTATCAATATACCATAATTTACTTAACTGTTCCTCTGTTTTCAGATATGTTGCCTGTTTGCAACTTGTCACTTTTATAAATAATGCCAGTAATGGACATCTTTGGAGTCTACATTATTTCCTGTATTTAGCACTCATATATTATAAGAGAGTCCTAGAATTCATTATTGGGTCAAAAGGCATGAACTCTCAGCATACTGACATTTTGATTTCCAGAAAAACCCATGGCATTTCTAGTATTCTATAAACAGTTTACTTCAATGAAAAGATTTTCTACCATTGATTGATGGGCCCAGATATAGCCCTTTATTGATCCGCTTATAATGAATTCACTACCATAAATGCTTCAGCACAGTACATTCTTTATTCAACCTTTAATCTACAAAACAGCTATTTACCATAATAAAACTAATTATAATGAGTGTGGGTGAAAGTAAAATCCCAGGATAATATAAATTGTTAAAAAAAAAACAAAAAGTGACAAAGACAACAAAATCAACCAAAACTCCCTCTTCCCAATGTTTCTAAGTATGTTTTGATGTCTGAATAAAGAATGCGTTATCATTTCCCAGCAAAGCCAAGTTTGCCCTTGTATGTTTCATGAGGGATGAATGTTAGTCAGTGGTGAGACTTTGATCACCCTTTCTGTTTCTAGGACATGCTTTTACATTGGCAGTAACTGAAATTTATCCAAATAGACTTTCAGAGTTCCCAAGTGTTCTAAATTTATCTCACTCAATTTCTTTGGTTTAGAAGCTAGTTTGGAAATCTCACAAGGCCAACTTGTCTTCAGTAATTTCTAGTGCTTCTTGTTTGGGGCAGGCTAGAAAAAGCTTTGAGAAGCTGCTAAATTTGGTGCTTGGCAGAAACCATAACACACAGGGAGAAATACATGAAGTGTAAAACCCTAAAATATCAAAACTCTTTGACATTTCAAACTAATTTCAAATGTGTAGAGAGTATAAAATCATAACATCTACATAAATCAGCTGTGTGGACAGCCTATATTAGTGAAAGCAGAAAAAGGAAGTATTAATGGCATAGTGATATCTTTAATATATACCAATTATTTTATAAATCTAATGTTTGCATATGAATGGAGTAATTTAGTCCAAGAGAAAAGAGTCTGTATATTTTTTCTAGTGATTAAATCTAGTGATTAAAAGCAGTATTAGAATTTGCCAAAAATGAACAATTAATGTGTGGACCAACAAGAAAAATTAGTGTTGTGATAAGAAATAGAATTACTCCTGGAAGAAGACCTGGGCTTAAGTCCTGGCTTCACACATATTTACTGTGCAACTTGAGGGCAATTTATTCAAATAGTCTACATTTCAATTTCTTCATCTATAAGATGGACATAATGATAACCACCACCCTGAATTGCTCTAAAGATCAAAGTGAGGCAATGTTCATGAAAGCACTGTGTAAACTCTAAAGCTCTCCGTAAATACAAAATGTTATTTTAATTTTTTTTTTTTTTTTTTTTTTTTTTGCTTTTCAGGGTCGTGCCCACAGCATATGGAGGTTCCCAGGTTAGGGGTCGAATTCAAGCTATAGCTGCTGGCCTATGCCACAGCCACAGAAACACAGGATTGAGCTGCATCTGCAAACTACACCCAGCTCATGGCAACGCCGGATCGTTAACCCCCTCAGAGAGGCCAGGGATTGAACCTGCAACCTCATGGTTCCTAGTCAGATTCATTTCCTTTGCACCACAATGGGAACCCCTAATTATCTGTTAATTGTAAACTATACTAAGGGCTTCTGCCATTAACTGAAAAGGAGGTTCTAATGAAGTCTAAGAAAAAAAAATTATCTTTTAAATATGGCAAAGAAATTGTTAATTAGATTGGGATGTTATGCATGACTATCTCTTAGGTATAGAAGTTTCGGCAGTGGTTAATGAATTGAAATTTTTCCCTCAACCCCCCCAATAAATTTTCATCAATAACATGGATATTTCCATGGATTTAAGTACCAAAATGATGTGTGAGTAGGTAAGAAAATGGCTTAATTCTAGGCATATATTTAGATATTCTACTACCCCCGCCCCACTAACAAGCTGATGTCATTGTGATTAGAGAGAGAGTTTGGCAGAAATGATGCAATAAGAAAATGACTGTTCAGTGTTTGGGGAAATTCCAGGAAAACTGGATATTAAGGGAAAACCCATAAACTGGTATTTGAATCCAGGCCCCTTGCTGGTCCTTAGGCTCCCAAGTCCTTGGAAGGATAAATCAACAGTGTCCTCTGATATGCAGATGTCCTTATGGAAGCAATGTGTGCACTACTCAGAGGAGATTCTGACTGAGGTTTTGCTGTGTTTGGCTCCAGAGCTCAAGTTACGACTAGTAATAGGCTTTTATTCAAATATCTGTCAGTGAGTAATTGTAGTCAATGGAAATTGCTAGTGAGTAACAGGGAGATGGATTTGGCATTGCATTTTGAAGAATGGAACAACTGCTTAGTATTTATTCTGCCTATGAATCTGCACTTCAAATATTTGTTAGTCATCCCGATAACTTCGTCTTGGTAAATGTGTTTACAAAACTAAATTTTTTTGATTGTTGCTAGTTTTTTGTCTTACAACACTTTTGGCCAGTCTTTTTAATGTATTTCTATCAGGATTAAGTTTTCCATGCAGATTTGAATTAAATGTTATCTTCTTTCACCTGTGAATGCAAGATTTCCCCTTTGTATTTTTTAAGATAAGACTATTTTCTAATTGTTAAACATTCTAGCCATACAAGAGCTAATGGGATAGCTGTGGTTTAATGGGTATAAAGTTTCAGTTTTCCAAGATGAGAGGAGTTCTGGCAATTGGTTGTACAACAATGAATGTGCTCAATACCACTCACCTATATAGTGGAAAATGGTTAAGATGATATAATATTTGTTAGGTGTATTTTGCTCAAAATTAAAAATTAGAAAAATTTTAAGTTCATGGAGTAAAAACAAAAGTCTTCCCTTTATCCATGTCTCAGTCCTACTTTCCTCCCCAAATCTGGCTGTAGAGCCAGGTCAGCCTTGTAACTTTGTAACGTTCAACATGGTTACAGACTTTGGGATACAGGCAGCCATTTCCTGATCAAAGCAAAACTTCTTCACAAAGAATCCTGTTAATTATAGTGGTTAACAGTTCCATTTTTTTATGGCCTAATCTTACAAGTTTTTGCAAAATGAATACATTATCATATTCACATTACTTTGGTTTCTGATTCATTTTTCTTAAATGGAGACATTTTAAGATCATGAGAAAGACAGAGCCTAGATACCACCACTGGGGTTTTCCCCTTCTGTGACAGCTCAGTCAGGAGCTCAGGGACTACAGTAAAAGAGAAAACTTAATTTTAGGTTGTCACCTAATCAGTGCATATTTTCTTTAATATGCCTCAACCCCATTTACCTGTTTGTTCCACATTACTGACGAAATACTAGCAACTTGGGTGCTCATCTGCCTGCCTGGGGTGGATCTGCCTGAGTAGCTGTTGCATGTCCTGTTCCTTGTTCTCTGAGTCATGCCTTCCCCAACTGTGTTTTTGCCAAGACTGTGCACAAACAAGTTGTTCATTGTTTAATCTGTCAGTGAGGCCAGGACTTGAAGCTTCTACAAACTTCAGGTATTATTCAACTCTACTCTTTCTCACCCTTTCTTTTTAAGTATTTTTGACCTCAGAGAAAATATTTTTCACATACTTTTCTAAAAGGAAAAATCTCTCTGTGTTTAAATTTCCCCTATAATAATATATGTATTTTCAGGTCTCTTCCTTCATTGCTAGAGTGGATAAATATTAATTGGGAGCTTTGGTTCATACCTGCTTCACAGCAGTGTGCTCATTAGATGCTTGGTATGAGTGAGAAGTGTGATGTGACTGCAAGAGATGTCATTTGAATTTTGAGAGTGTATTAAGAGAGCTGCCTGGGGAAGGAGAAGGGGGAGTAAGGGACATGCTGCTTTATGGTGAGACCATACCTGCAGCCTGGTGGTCTTTTCTGGTTATTACTTTGATTTTAGAGTAGGGGGGGTGGGACTTGGAGCTCTAGCAGCTGAGGGAGGAAACCTGAAACCACATCCTTCATTAATTTAATCATATATTTATATTTAACTCCTAATCTGTGTCTTCTCTTGGCAATGGGGTGAGAAAACAAACAAACAAACAAACAAACATGTAAAGTCCTGGTCTTTATGGAACTTACATTCTGGTTTGGGCAACAAACCACATATAATCAGACAAATCAATGGGAAACTATTATGTAGTGATAAGTGCTAGGAAGAGAAATAAGTAAGAGAGGATTTAGAGTGATTGGGGTGCTGGTTTTGGGACTGTTCAGGGATCATTCTGAGGAGGTGACACTGAGTAGATACCTGAAATAACAGAGTGGGTCATGGACTATCGGGGGCAGGGGATTCCAGGCAAAAGGAATAGCAAATGAACCTGAAATGGTGCTGTGGACGGAATGTTTGTGCCCCTCACCTAAATTATTCTTGTGTCAAAACCTGATCCCCAGGATGGCATTTGGAGGCAGGGCCTTTGGGAAGTGATTAGGTCATAAGGGTAGAGGCTCCATGATGGAGTTAGTGCCCAGAGGGTTCCCTTGCTCCTTCTACCATAAAGGACACAGTGCGAAGATGCTGTCTGTGAGCCAGGAAGTGGGCTCTCACCAGACACCACATCTGTCAGTGTCTTGATCTTAGATTTTTCAGCCTCTAGAACCGTGAGAAATGCATTTCTGTTCTACATAAGTCACCTAATCTATGCTATTCTGTTCTAGCAGTCAGAACATACTAAGACAGGTGGGGACATGAGAGCAAGCAAACTTTGAGGCTAAAGTGGAGGGGTATTTAACAGTGTTAGAAGTAGGATTTTAGAGAGGGACTTGTGGGCCCTGATGTACGCATTGCTTTTGTTCTAAGAGTGATGAAAAGCCGTTGGAAGGTTTGGGACAGGGAAAAATTTGATCTGTTTCTTAGGCTCACTCTAGCTGCTTTGCAGGGAATATATGGTAGGAGGGCCAGACTTGAAGATACCCCATAGATATCACAGGTAAAAGAAGAAGAGGGGCAGGAAAGGGACAGTGCATTTGCTCCAAATGTCTAAAGAATTTTTATGAGTAGGAAGAATTTTTTTCTTGTATGTGTCCTAAAGTAAAATATGCTGGAGTTATTTTTTAAAAAGGAGAGGAGTTCCCTCTGTGGCACAGCGGTTAAGGATCCAACTGCAGCAGCTCAGGTCGCTGTGGAGGTATGGGTTTGATCCCTGGCCCAGCACTATGGGTTAAAGGATCAGATGTTGCCACAGCTGCAGTTCTGGTCCCAGCTGTGGCTCAGATTCATACCTGGCCCTGGAACTTCCATATACTGCAGGTGCAGTCATAAAAAGAAAAAGAAATGAAAGGACAGAGAGATTGCAATTCAATTCAAGGAAGGACCTACATAAAACTTACTTTTTCTCTGATTATGGAAGCAACAATTTTTTTAGAAGGTCTGTAAGAAAAGTGTAAAGTGCAAATAAAATATACTACTCATAGTCTCACTGCTCAGACATAATATTAACATTCAAGTTTCTAGACTTTTTTCTATGCATACAAATATAAATTGTTTTTAAAAATTATTTTTTAATGCATGTGTTGTTATCCTTTTTCTGTAATATAACTTTTTTTTTTTTGTCTTTTGTCTTTTTAGGGCTGCACCCATGGCATATGGAGGTTCCCAGGCTAAGGGTAGAATCAGAGCTGTAGCTGCTGGCCTACGCCACAGCCACAGCAATATGGGATCCAAGCCATGTCTACAGCTTACACCATAGCTTATGGCAATGCTGGATCCTTAACCCACGAAGCAAGGCCAGGGATTGAACCCGCAACCTCGTGGTTACTAGTCGGGTTCATTAACCACTGATTCACAACGGAACTCATTTTTTTTTTTTCCCTGTAACAAGTTTTTCAATTACCAATATACTATGAATATTTTTTCATTTCATGAAATAGTATATAAAATGACTTTCTTTCACTATACTCATATACATGAACCATCATTTATTTCAACCATTTTGTATAATTTTGTATAGTTGAGCAATCAGGTAGTATTCAGTTTTCTTTTCTTTCTTTTTTTTAATTATTATAACCACGCTGCAAAGAACAGACTAGAATTTTTATCACTGGGTAAATCTCTGGTAATTTACTTAGACAGATTTTTAAGATTACCTAGTTGAAATGTATGCACATTTTAAAGGCTAATGATTTATACTGCTAAAGTTTGTACTAATTCACACTTACACTAATTAACATGTTCCATTTCTTCCCAGATTCTAGCTTGAGAAAGCTAAACATGAAACAAGCTCCACTAGAAGGAATAGATTTCCACATTATTGGAGGCATTTTAATAGGTGCTAGAAAGTTACTTGGATGGGATATCATCCAGAGAAATTTAGTTGAATATTTGAAGTGTCAGTGGAGTTTTAAGATTCTTTTCCAATTCAGGAATGGGGTAGAGGGAAAGAAAGAGGGAGGAGGTTTGAATAATTCTTTTGCTTATACTCTGTTGAATCAGTTGATTTTGGTGATAATTCACATAAAGCAGTAAAAAAAAAACCAGTTAAAAACAACAATGGGGTACATGAAAGCAAGCTTCTATAACTTGTTGGAGATTGAAATGAGCATAGGCCAAGTCAGATAACAGAGACTGGAGATGTGCTTTAATTAATAAGTATTTATTAAAATTAAAATTGATATAGTTTAAGAATATTGAATTATTATTGTTCTTAGATTTCCCCTTGTGCAAAGCATAGCCACATATAGCCTGAACACTGCCATCTCTATTAATTACTTAGCAGTTTATGCATAAGTTAAAAATATTATCAAACACTAATTTTAGGTAGTCTGCTGAACCCTGGGGTTACAACACCAAATGGAACATCCTTTCTGCCCTCTGTGGGTTTATGGCTTACGGGGGGGGGCAGGCAAGCAATTCGATAATTTCAGGGTGATGAACGCTAGGATCAGTATCCCACAGCATACACAGGATTCTATGGCAAAGACTGGAGAGAGGTGTCATTATACAAGGGTACAAGGGACAGCATGCTTAGTTTCAGAAAAAAAAAAAAATCCTGAAGATTGGGAGATCTAGGTTTGTGTTCTGTCTTAGATGCCATCTGGCTGGATGAGGGTGGGTAACTCATTTAACCATATCTAAAATAATTAGGAAAAATAATATTTACCTAATATGGTTTTTGTAAAAATTAAATAGAACAGCATGTGAGAGCAACTAACACAGTGAGGGGCATGCACAGTGAGTAAATGTTAGTGAATCATTAGACATATGCATAGTGTGAGAGAGTACATCTTCCCAAGCAAGTGATTTTAAGAGCAGCATACCAAAAAAGCACAGTGAGACAGTGAGGCACTATTTATCAAAACTGGAAATAGACTTTTTTTTTTTTTGGCTAAAAGCAATGCATTTGCCTCAAGTAGTAAATCCTATGTAAATATGAGATCAAAACCATGTATTACATATGAATTTTGGTGATGTTAGGATACAAACTAAGATGCATCACAATCGGACAAAAGTCAGGAAGTCAAATGAAAGTTTTCTATTCATAGAACACACTGGCAGGAGGAATTTCTCTTTGCTAATTATCTCATGTCCTGAGCAGCATAGAGATGATTGCTTTGTGCCTAATCATTAGGAAGGTCAAGTTAAATTTACAGATAAATAGAGGTGAGCATTCAATGTGTCAAAATACCTCTTAAAAGAAGTACAAAAGTGTTCTCAAGCAGTGAACACTTAATAGAAATGACCGTAGGGTACGGCTGAGGGAGAGATGGGATTTTAGACGTCAGCCTCTCTGGAAATGCTCTTCTGTCTCATCCCAGACTGACTTCTTTCATGTGACACTAAGTCTGCTGAACAGAGGAAGTTGGTCTCCAAGGCGGTGTAGCATGCACTGCTGACACAACAGTGAACAAGGCTGCCAAGCTCTGGGCCACGTGGAACATGGAGTATAGCAGGAAATACATCTATTTTAAAATAAACAAAGAACTGACTCTTAATGGAAGTGGCAGTCTACGAAACTATGGCAGATTCTAGTGCACATGGGCTCAGCCTGAGGCACCTACCCTGGAGTGCTTTCAAAACATGGTGTGAGCCCTGAGGAGTATGCTTATTGTAAATTTGTGGTTCAAGAGATTATTTCAGTTTTCAGATGAGCAGCAATTTAGCGATTAACAGAATCCCAAAAGCCTTTGTGCTGTTCTGTATGTAGATGACCTGAGCCATTGCTTTTGTTGTAATGTCAAATCAGCCTAAGATTCCCCCAAAGAAATACAACCAAGTGACAAAGGAAAAAATATTTAACTCGACTAGTAATCAAATAGATGCAAATCTGAACAGCTTTTTAAAACTGCTATCAAATTAAAGATTTAAGTGAATATTCAGTGCTGACTGCAGTCAAAAAATGCTCTTGTGGCTGATAGGAGTGAAAATTGATACAGTTATTGAAAAGCAATTTGGCAATATGTGTTAAGAACCTTACAAACTCCATACCTTTTGACTCATTTGTTGTAATTCTAAGATTGATTCTAAAAAGGACTCCAAAAATAGGGGGAAAGATCATTTCATACAAACATATTCATGGCACAATTATTTAGAATGCTGAAATCTTGTAAATAAACTAAATGTCTAATAACAGAATGATTGATTAGATTACGTGCCTCTTCTGAAATCTCCATAGGCTATGGAGCCAATAAAACTGATAGTTAAAATGATGCTTTGTTATAATGTTAATATAAATCTTACTTTTGGTTTCCAGTAAAAGAAGCAACTCTTGCGGCATTCACAATGTGCTTCCGTTTATTTAACAATTCAGCACATAGTGCCATGTGACTTCTAGTACTCTGGATTTTTGCTTT
This sequence comes from Catagonus wagneri, assembly GCA_004024745.2. NCBI lineage: Eukaryota > Metazoa > Chordata > Mammalia > Artiodactyla > Tayassuidae > Catagonus > Catagonus wagneri. The sequence goes on along the minus strand of PVHT020000077.1, from coordinate 17,430,511 downwards.
TAAATATGCACTGTTAATTAATATGACTGCAACTATGTCAAACAAAATAACCTCAAACTTTGCAAGAAAAAAAAAGACTGGAAAGAAATGCACCATTTTATTAGAAATGGTTGACTCTTTGTGATGGGATGTGTTACTATTTTCTTTCTTTTGCTTTTCTTCATTTTCCAAAAGTACCAAAATTAGCATATATTACTTTTAGAATGGGCATATGGACATCAAGCCTGAGGTTTTTTTCCCCCTGTTTCTTAAAAAGCAGTTCTGTTTTCTGTTATTTTGTCTTGGGTGAAAAGAAAGCCTGAAGCATTGACTTAATAAATAAGCCTCTCATAGCTTAAAAAAGTCAGAGACCCACAGACTCTTAGGGTTGAGAGGTCACGAATTTCAAGTGAACACCACTTTTTCCAGAACAGAAAGACAGTTATTTACTGAGTACCTACTATGTGTGAAATCCCCTTTCTATCGATTGCCCACCTGCTTTCTGCTGGCAAATCCTGTACCTTGTCCTAGAGAAGAGTTGTGCATCACCTCCTTTACACTGATTTTCTCAACTTTTGTCAGTCCTCCCTATGCCTGCTCCAGGTGACGTGGCCTAGAAACCCTTCTGTCTGTTTCAAAGGAGGTTATTATTGAGAGATTTCCGAGTGTAGGGACCTGTATCCGCAGCTGCTGGCCCACGGTGAACACATAGACTGTTGAATAAATAAGTGAATAAATAATTATCAAAGACACTATTTTAGTACTCTAGAAAGACAGAGAGTAGTATGAGAAATGGTATTTGCCATTAAAGATTTTATGAATAATTGTGAAGTAAAAAGCTAATTAACAGTGTATATTTAAAAACTAAAAAAAACAGCAGTGGATGTCAGATGGTTCAATGTGCTTGTTAAATAAAGGGTAGCATGCAGTTAATGCTTTAGGGGTTACTTCTTTTATTGAAAATCAGAAGATCCTGGGAAAATAAGATAGTAAATAGCTCAGATGTACTTTTTTGTGTGATTACATTATGTGGTTTTATTTTATAATTTTTAAATCAGTAAAACAATTCACTACTTAATAGTCATATCTTCTGCTGAGACAATTATAAGAACTTATCAGGAAACCTTTTTACTTTTTGTCGTGACTAATTTCCCAGTTGACATATAGCTGAACGAGGATCAGAAAATGTAATGTCTTCTTTAAAATACACATTTCTTTTTGGTGGCATGGTGTGGCTGTTAGTCTTTATTAGTCATCGGGCTGTTTACCACATAAGTTAGGTCATCTCCTCAGAGTGCTTATGAATGGTATAAAAGAACTCTACTCAGATTAGTAAGCGTGAGTTGCCTTTTTCAAATCGGGAGTTGCATTCATTCCTGATTGGGGAGAAATGGGCTTCCTTTCTGAGGGGACTTCCTCTGCTGCAAGGAGAAGGAAAGGAAATCCTCATGTAGGTTTTGCTTCATTGAATGGATGACTTGGCAAGTTTTCTAGACTAGGTTGACTTACCTTCCTTTCTCCTTTACCACAGAGTTGGGAGGCCAACGATATATTTTACAACCTTAAATTGCTCCCCAGTGTAAATTATATCAAAATTTTAAGTTGTGTTAAATTCTTTTTATGTACAGAAAAATGCATTCCACACATGCCCTTTAGTCTATAAACATAGCCACAGCCCCTCAAAACCCTAAACAAATGATAGTGTAGTACAGCTATGTGGAATCTGTAACATGGGCTTGTTACTAGGATGACTAGGGTATGACTCAATCTGTCTGTAAATATCCCTGAGTAATATAGATGTAGGCATTTTTCATTACACAAAAAAGATATTTATAACAGTATTAATCAGAAATTTGGATACTAACTGTAAGAGGGATATAAAAACAATTTCAATCCTGCCTAGAAAAATGTGTCATGTGGTTCAAGCAATTAGGGAGAGTTAGCCAAAAGAGAAATTGTTTCTAGTAGAAAATTGTAAATGAATTTTATTCAAGCAAGACCTCAAATTACTATGAAATAATTATCAATCATACACACAGTTTCAAATTTTATCATAGCATATACATAAGGATGGCAGTAAGCTGGGCTCCAGGGAATTAATTCACATGGCTCACTGAGCTGTGGGATAGCTGGACCATCACTTCAGTAGCTTTTGAGGGCGATTCTGAGATGGTGTCTCCTGTCAGACTTTGGGAAAATAGGGAGCTATGGCGGCAAGTAGGAGTACTGAGAGCTTTAGTGCACCCAGTGACTTAAATATAGAAAATATTAAGTATGTGAATAAATGAACCCGAAAGATTGCCACTTTCCATTCATTCATTTACTACCTTGGATTACAAGGTATTTTTTAAAGAGCTCATTTGCCTTGACTTTACAAATGGCAGGCAGGGCTCACAGCACAACTTTTCTTGTGGCTCTCAGGGATTCTAGCTCTTTACCAAGCCAAAGAAGATGCTCAGTTAATGACTGAAGTTCACCATTTCATCCAAGAAAAGTTGTCATATTCACTGCTTGATCTAAAATATCTCCGCTACAATCTCTGAGGCTTGGGAAGAGCATTTTAATGTATTAGAGAAAGGACTTTGAGTTCTGCAGGTTTTGAAAAAAAATTTTTTTTCTGTACCACATAACTCAGAAGTGATATGGTTTAGTTTGTTTAAAAAATAAGTAAATAAATTGAATAAGAAGAAAGAAGAGCCTGCATTCTAGTTCCAGTCCTACTAATTTCTAGCCATAGGGTCTTGGATCAATTAATTGACTTCTTTTGAATCTCTGTTTCTTCATTTTAAATACCATTCATATTAAGCTACAGTAGTATTATTTGCTTACTGAAGGACAAAGAGATGTTTCTGTACTACGCTCAAAAGGTCAGACAGATGGGATTATTTTAAATTGAAAGTGCATATGTAGGAGTCATGCCTTTTGTGAGCCACATAAATTCCCATGGGGTCTGGAAACTTGCTGTGTCCCCAGCAGGAACTCAAAAAGCCCTGTGATGGGTGATGAATACGACACCATTGAATAAGGCCATATCCAACACAAAGAGAATCCTGGGAAAGTAAACAAAACAAAAATCTAAACTTCATCTCTTTGTACTTTGTATGGCTTTGGATGGGTCACTTTATACCATTTTCAGCTCATTAATTGATTCATACAAAAAGAACCAGATGCTAACAAAGGGAGGGAAGTCATATAATTGGAACAGTAGAATGAGATTGTTGAGCCCGTGAGGTGGTGAGTACAGTACTGTGAAGTGTTTGACATCCTACATCTATTTCCTTTAAAGGAATAGACTTCCTATAAAAATTAGTATTGGGTGATGCTAGTTAAGGCATTTATGGAAGTTGCTTAGGATACATAATGTGTTTGAATTAGAAGGGAGCTTAGAAATATTTTAGGCTAACTTAATTTTACAATTGGGAAAATTAAGTTTCATAGAAGTTAGTGAATTCTTCAAAATTATATAATTTATGAAGAGAGAAGATTCACAAGGCTCTGAGCCATTAGAGAATTCAAGTCTTTCTGTTCTGACCTATTTTACTTATTTTTGAGTTTAAGTGACAGAAGGTATTCTTATTTTCTTAATGTTTTATAAGGCTTCGTCAATGCCCTCACATTTCTCGGCTATGGAAATAAAATGAATCCAAAAAGCAGTTTCGCAAACACACTGCCAGCCAGCCACTGGCCCTTGCTGGGCATTGCTAACACAGACTGGCTACAAAGTACTTACTGCCCTTGAATAGGTTTCTTTTCATTCTTGTACATTGTTGATGTTCAACAAGCTGCTTAGTCAGGAAAAGCCAACACATTGTGAAGACCTGCACATAGAAAAGCCGAGTTCAATTTATAACTCACTCCTGTAGTGGCCCTGAGGTGGCACAATCCGAAGAACAGAACAGTTTCTTCCAGTAGACAGTAGCTTCTGTCAGATTCTTCTCTCATGAAGTAAATACATTTCTTCTTAGAAATAGATGTTTTCTTGACTAACGAGCTCTTTACTCCTTAGGAGTGTTCCATTTAAATCTACGTGTTAGAAGAGACTTCCCAGGGAGGAAATGGAAATGACATGAGACCCTACTTCCCCTTCCATCTGTGCACAGTTGTGGGAAAGGACTTGGGGAAAAGGCAGTGCTTGCAGTAGCACAGTCCAGGAAACAGGGTGTCAAAGTCGGCACCTATGTCAGGAGGGCTGCTCGTGCTTCTTACAATATCTTGAATACTTGTAATCCTTTTGCAAATACTTGTTTGGTTGTATGACAACCCAAAGCAGTGCTGATGATGTCCCAGCTGAGAAAGAACTTGTAGCCACTTAGATAAAGTATAGCAAAGAGAACTGTCTCTTAGTCAAAATAAAGAATTTTTTGTTTAAATCTGGTCTAGGAAATATATCTTCTTGAAATTCTTTTTTATTTCCTTTTCAAAAAGCAAAGTGAAATGAACTATATTAAATGAACAAAGCAATAGCTTCCTGAGTTTAAAGGTACAGAGTTCCTACTGATTACTGTTTATACTGAAATTTCCACATAGGTTCTGCACTAGAGAGAAACGTTAACTGAATCCCATACAACCCAGGAAGATGCAGAACAGGCGAATGAAAATTGTCCCAGGGGAACAAATAATCTCTCCAGCCCTGTGATGATTTGCTTCTGCTGTACAGTTTGACTCTCCCCAAATCTGATTTTCAAAACAAATTAGTCCACCCCTGAACAAAGAATACCAGCTTTCTAGCTAGAGATTACAAAAGTGCTCCAGTCTTTGTGCATCTGATGAGTGAGTGTCTAGGTTATGGAAACAGAGATACCCTCTTTCCACTGTAATGTCTGTGTTGAGAGTCTCTGTTTGGAAGATTAAGTCTCAATGTCATCATTCCTGAATTATAGGGAATGAAAACCAAGAGGAAGGGAAACAGAGAAGGCTGTGCTAATGTTATGATGTTTTGATGATGTTTTCAAACCCTAAATTCTCCTACCAATCATACCATGTCATGTAAATGTAAGACTGTAATAACACTGACTTACAGAAACATTTTCCCTTGTGTGACTTCACCCATCCTCCATGCCAGAGTTCAAAAGTGTGTGTAAATAAGATGGGAGCAGGGGCACATGGTCACTGACCACCACCACCAACAACAACGGAAAGAGCTCAAAACTTAACAAGTCTAAGCTGAGAATGAGCTGAGGCTCATGTGACATACTAATTAATAAAAAAAAAAAACATTAAAAGCAATATTCAGAGAAAAAGAATCATGGATATCCAGTCATGGCACAGAGAGTGTAACTTTACCAATGTCACAGAGGAGGCAAGATGACCGATTGGTTTTACTTGGTATCTTCACATTGGAAAGGAGAGGACAAACATCATTATGATGGAACTGAAGCCCTAAATTGATAAAGTGATGGTTAGGAAACATCTGTCTTCTTTCAGTCATCAGTTAAGTATCTCAACTCAGAATAGTACATTTTTATTTTATTTTTTTTTCTTAATGGATTTTATTTCAGTTATAGGTGTACATAAATCATCACAAGTCAATTTTACGGATTTTGTATCCCAAACCCACAGTGTATCCCCCTCCCCACCCCCCAGATTGTCTTATTTGAAAAACCAAGGTTTTCCAAAGTCTGTGAGTCATTGTCTGTTCTGCAAAGAGGTTCACTGTGTCTTTTTAGTTTCCACATGTAAGCAGTAGCATTGGGTGTTGCTGTCTAATTGTCTGACTGGTTTCACTTCGCATTATAATCTCTAGGTCCATCCATGTTGCTATAAATGTTGGTAATTTGTTCCTTTTAATGGCTGAGTAATATTCCATTGTGTGTATGTACCATATCTTCCCTATCCACTCCTCTGTCGATGGGCATTTAGGTTGTTTCCATGACCTGGCTATTGCATAGAGTGCTGCCATGAACACTGGAGTACATGTTTCTTTTCGAGTCGTGGTTTCCTCTGGATAGATGCCCAGGAGTGGGATTGCTGGATCAAATAGCAGTTCTATTTTGAGTTTTCTGAGGAATCTCCATACTGTTTTCCACAGTGGTTGCACCAGTTTGCATTCCCACCAACAGCGTAATAAGGATCCTTTTTCTCCACACCCTCTCCAGCACTTATTGCTTGTAGATTTTTTGATGATGGCCATTCTGGCCGGTGTAAGGTGGTACCTCATAGTGGTTTTGATTTGCATTTCTCTAATGAGGAGCGATGTTAAACATCTTTTCATGTGTTTATTTGCCATCTGCATGTCTTCTTTGGAGAATTGTCTGCCTAGATCCTGCCCATTTTTGGATGGGTTGTTTGTTTCTTTGGTGTTGAGCTGTAGAAGGTGTTTGTAAATTGTGAAGATTAATCCCTTCTCAGCTGAATCATTTGCAAATATTTTCTCCCATTCTGTGGGTTGTCTTTTCGTTTTGTTTAGGGTTTCCTTCTCTGTGCAGAAACTTTGAAGTTTAATTAAGTCCCATTTGTTTATTTCTCTTTTTATTGTCCTTACTCTGACAGATGGATCTGAGAAGATGTTGCTATCATTTTATGTCAGAGAGTGGCCTATGTTTTCCTCTAAGAGTTTTATAGTATCTGGTCTGATATCTAGATCTTGAATCCATTTTGAGTTTATTTTTGTGCATGGTGTTAGGAAGTGTTCTAGTTTCATTTTTTTTACATGTAGCTGTCCAGTTTTCCCAGCACCACTTATTGAAGAGGCTGTCTTTTGTCCAATGTATATTCTTGCCTCCTTTGTCATAGATTAGTGACTATAGATGCGTGGATTTAATTCTGGGCTTTCTATCCTGTTCCACTGATCTATATTTCTGTCTTTGTGCCAATACCATACGGTTTTGATGACTGTAGCTTTGTAGTAGAGTCTGAAGTCAGGGAGCCTGATTCCTCTAGCTCCATTTTTCTTTTTCAGGATGTCTTTGGCTATTCTGGGTTTTTTGTGTTTCAGACAAACTTTAAACTATTTTGTTCTAGTTCTTTGAAAAAGGCCCTTGGTAATTTGATAGTGATTGCACTGAATGTGTAGATTGCCTTGGGTAGTATAGTCATTTTGATAATATTGACTCTTCCAATCCAAGAGCATGGTGTGTCTTTCCACCTGTTCAAGTCACCCTTGATTTCTTTCATCAGCACCTTATAATTTTCAGAGTACAGGTCTTTTGTCTCTTTAGGCAGGTTTATTCCTAAGTATTTGATTCTTTTTGATGTGATGGTAATCAGGCTTGCTTCCCTAATTTCTCTTTCTGTTCTTTCATTGTTAGTATATAGAAATGCAGTTGATTTCTGTGTATTAATTTTGTATCCTGCAACTTTGCCAAATTCATTGATGAGCTCTAACAGTTTTCTGGTAGAGTCTTTAGGATTCTCTAGGTATAGTATCATGTCATCTGCAAAAAGTGATAGTTTTACTTCTTCCTTCCAGAATAGTGCATTTTTAAAACATAAAACTTTTGCATATTTGGTCACAAAATATATCTAATATGGAAAACTATGGAAAATGGGAAATGTCTCTCCCCACCTTGGCAAAAATAGATGTAGGTTCATATTGCCCAGGTTTTTTAGTTTTTTTTTTTTTTTTTTTTTTTTTTTTTTTTTTTTTTTTTTTTTTTTTTTTTTTTTTTTTTTTTTTTTTTTTTTTTTTTTTTTTTTGTCTTTTCTAGGGCCACACCCATGGTGCATGGAGGTTCCCAGGCTAGGGATCTAATTGGAGCTGTAGCCTCTGGCCTATAGCACAGCCACAGCAACGCGGGATCCTAGCTGTGTCTGCAACCTACACCAAAGCTCACGGCAGCACCATATCCTTAACGCACTGAGCAAGGCCAGGGATCGAACTCGAAACCTCATCATTCCTAGTTGGATTTGTTAACCACTGAGCCATTTCCTGAGTAGACTCCAGGAAATAAAGAGAAGCTGGTGATCTTAATATAATTTTCTAAAAACTTTCTAGAAAATTATACCAAGCTTATCAGCTTGTTTTCATGACTTGTAGGTATTCAGAACAGAAAGCACTGATAATTAGACATCAGCATTGATTTATTAAAACAATTCATGCCAAAATAAATTTATTGCATTTTTAGTCTTCAGGCTTCAACGAGGAATATAATGGAATATTAGGTTATAGGTGTAGAAATATGTGGAAATAAAATCAGAAGAGAGCATATTTGTGTGACTTCATACCTGGCTGAAGAGCTGCATCCAAGAAACTACCAGAAAATAATTTATTCCCAGTGGGGATGGTTTCTATTAGTGTGAAACAAGAGTCTGTACTGGGCCTGCACCTTTGGATGTCTTTATTAAGTCCATGTATATTACCAAGCTAGGCAATATACAGAGGCCACATCTTGGGCTTGGCAGTCAGAAGTGAATTTGAATTCCAGCTTCATCTTTATCGGCAGTCTTGCCTTTGACCTCCAGGCTCCCCTTTTGTAAAAGAGTAACCACCTGTCAGGGCTGTGAGGATTATATGAGTTAATGTATGTAAAGTGCTTACTTTAGTGTCTGCCACAAGGCAAGTTCTCTTTTCCTTCTCTTTCTCCTCCCCTCTTGCTTGGAATACAGATTTTCTGAATGAATTGATCTGAGTCAACTAGTGGTTTGGTTCATACAGAATCAATGTCTTAAACAGTAATTGATCCAAGGGTATAAATGTCCATATCACGTATATGCATGGTCAGTGGACCTTAATGTTTGAGGCAACTGAATCACTACTAGTTGTTTCTGGCTTATTCTTTCATTGTTTCTCCTTAGCAGAAAGACAGACAAATTCTTATTGTGTGTTATTTCCCCTTCTTTCTACATAACAACTAACACGATAACTTCCTTCACAAAAGGTGTCATATCATTGTTAAGTACCTTGCTTTTCTTACCCAGTGGTATGTGCTGGATACCAAAACATCAATACAGTGAGAGATTACTCATTCTCTGTAATCATCCTAATCACTTGGCCCAGGTTTTGCAGTCTCAGTAGGAGTTTGCCAGGCAGATGCCGGAGGGAGTGGTTTTCGAATATGGGGAAAGTGAGTGTGTCAGGGCCCACTTGCCCACCTATTCAATTTTTTTTTGAACAAATGTTTATTAGTACTTAATATGTGGCAGGCCATAGGCTAAATATTTTTGCTCGTTAGGTCATTATATCCTCACCACAACTTTATGAGGAAAATAATATGATTTCATCATTTTACAGAAGAAGTTGAAGATCGAACCACCAAGTATGTCACTGAAAGTGAAGAAGTAGAGAAAGTCACATTCAGAGCCAACGTGTTTTACGCCAGAGTCTTGCCCTTAATCACACACTCGGCTTCCAAAAGGAGGGCGGGAATGGGTCAGAGAATGTTCCAGATGTGGAAGCTGCAGTGTAAATGAAGGAGCATAAAGTACAGAGGAACTGAAACTCTCTTTCCTGTGGGAGGAACTCTGAGTTGTACTTAGCTGTATTGCAAGAACAAAGCAGGAAATGTGGCAGAGGACAAGGCTGAGGAGGTTACTGTGGCAAGGGACTAAGAGCTCAGAAGTATGTGGCCTAAATCCTCTTTCTTGTGCGTGGACCAAATGGCAGCATGATGTTCTGCAGTCCTCAGGAGTAGCCTCACAAGGAAACCTGCTTGTCAGGCCCTGAGGCTAGGTCTGGGTGAGAATACCAAGGGCTGCAGGTTGTTTGGACAGTTTGCCACTATGGGCTTAAATGTTCTTTGTGGGTAACCCAGAGTGAGACCTGGGATCCCCTGGGCAGTTTGGGGGTGCCTGGTGTTCCTGAAGCTCCTTTAAGCCATGGCTGTGGTTCTTGCCTCGGCTGGAGCAGTACCTTGGGTGGATCTATGGAATCTGTTGAATGCCAAGTGTGATAGGAATGTAATCTCCCGGTATCTTTATTCTGCTCCCTCATTATCTCTTTCAGTTGTTTCACTGGGGGATGCCCTTCCTTTTATAGTGATTGGCAGCCTCTGTGGAATCCTGCGGTCACATCCAGATAATAGATCTCCTTTTACGTTAAGTCACCGGACACTGTCACACTGGAATCATGAAGTTGTCTGAGATCAAAGGCCTTCCCTGCTGGTAGGAAAATAGTGTGAGTTCGGCTGCTTCACTCTTTTCTCACATGACTCTTACTTCTCTTCCTTCGTTTGGCTAACTTTGGGGTTCTGAATCCCTCCGAAACTGGGGAGGAGAGGAAAAGGATGGAGAGGAAAAGACTACGTAAGAGTCCTTACTAGCCTGACCCTTTCCTCGAGATCAGCCCTGCCCTCTGTCTGGAATTGGCAGGTGGGTGGACTGGTTCATTCTCTTGCAACTGGGTTCGTGGGCTTGTAGAAGAGCCTTCTCCCTGTCCCACCCTCACATCTATCAGTGTCTCTTTCCTGGCACTTTCCTTTGAGGAGAGTAAGTGTTGTTCCGCTTAGGGTGATCACTTACTCGCCCCTTAGTCCCTGTGCATCCAGCAGAAGCTTCAGCCCCTGCCAAGGTGTGAATGATCATCTGAACACTCATGCTACAAGGACTCACACCAGCCCTTTGGAGGCTCAGCTCTGTGCCAGCTTCTCATCCATGTCCTGCCCAGATCATTGACCTGTATTCACATATCCTAGGTTCTAGGACTCCGGGCCTGATGCCCTGACTCATCCCAGCCCACCTTGAAAAAGTAATCAGCCCATCTCTGCTCCTCTAGGTTTTCAGGGGAGAGTCAGATGCCACTTAAACTGCAGATGAGCAACATTGAGTTCTTGGACTAGTCCTAGCGAAGTTGCTTTTCTTCACTGTGAGTTGAGGGGCCAGTTTCTCCTACTGGTTACCAGAAAATTCTTCCTTGAGTTCTTATTACCTTGAAGCTCTCTGATTTTTAGGTTAGAGCTATCTCTTGCTCCCAAGACCAGAGATGGGGTGGTTGTATCTCAGATCAAAGGCCTCTTCAGATAAATCTTCTCCTCTTCAAAAATTCTCTTTTAATCTCTAATTCCTGTCCCTTTTCTACTCTGATGTGGTTGGGGCATTTAAAAATCATCGAAAGTAGATCTTAGCCACTTACTTTGAAACAGTTTTGCTCCTTGGTCCGTCTGCCCACTTTGGAATGTGCCTGGGCTGAAACTTCCATTTTAAATCAGATTCACCATAGATATTTTAACTCGAACAACATCCTTTCCCTCTGCTTCAATCAGCGTGCTTTCTAGAGTCCAGATATGACCCCATGGCTCTCCTTCTTAGCACCCTTCAGTGAGAAGCCTTTAGTTTGCCATGTTTCTGTAATGAGGAAGACAGACAGTATACAAGTACCATAGATAAATAAGCCCTTACAAAATCAGACACAGAGACTGCTGCAGCAGAGTATAAGTGAGGAAGAGGTAAGTGGGGAGGAGCCAGGCTCTCTAGGCTCCCAGCCTTAGAGCAGTTGCACCTACCCAAGAGGTAGGTATAAACTCTGACTTCAGAATGCCTGGGTTCATAGCCCAGCTCTGCTACCTACTAGCTATTTGAACTTGGGAAATTACTTATACTCTTGGTAATTTGTCTTTCTCATCTGTAAAACAGGAATGATAATAGTTACCTCATATAGTTGTTATGAGTGTTAAAAGTGTTCTGATTTTAAAGTCCTTGATATAATTATATAAGTCCTGATATAATATGTCCTTGATATAAGTCTTGATATAATAAGTGATATACTATAAAGTTTTTTTTAACTAAATATCAATGCTCCTGTCTTAATCTACAAGTATTAGGCCTTTGCCCTGACTGATTTAGAATTACCCTTCATTATTCAGCTTAGCCATCATCTCTTCTGAGAAGCTTCAAATTATCTCCAGCATTTAGCCAAGTGTCCTTTTTATGTGCTTTTGATGTATTGTATACATATCAATATCACCACAATTATCTCACTGTGTTGTAATCACCTCTCTCTCTCCATAGACTAGAAACTCTATTGGAAACAGGGACTATATTTTATTCAAATTGTATAACCAGAGTATGTAATACCCATTAAATATATGATGAATAGATAAATAAATGAATGGGCAATAGAGTAATTCTAATAAATAAAGTTAAGATTATGTACTTATGATTTGATATTTTTCTTTCAGGATAAGAAGAATCTTTTCCAATCAGTTAGGTATTTCATAGTCTCCTAAATCATTTACAGGGGAAGGAAGTTTGGAGGTTATCTAAAATTTAGATTTACAAAAAGCTAAGATGATTTTGCTTGAATATTTTGTCTTTACAACCCAATGTGTTGAAAATAGAAATCAGTTCAACAAATATTTATTGAGTGTCTTTCTGAGAAAAATCAATGTAAAAGATAAAACATGAGTAAAATATGGCCCCTGCCACCTAGGAACTTATAGTTTAGTGGAGAAGGCAGATGCATAGGGACTTGGAAAACAAGGTGGAGTGGTTACAAAATTCAAAACAGACTGGGAATTCTAAACAAAAGGAGTTTCACTTATTATGTCTTTTTAAGAATTTGTTTTCTAAGGTGAAGTTCTGATTCCTAATTGCTTTCTCTGATTTTGATGTGTTGTTAACTTTTTTCCAGTGTACAGACTGCACTGGAAGACCAATTTCTTTATTATACAATTCACATAGAAATCAAAAGACTATTTTACAACAGTTCTTTTCCTTTTTAAATTCTGTTTTCTTATCTTTTGAATGAGATTAGCTTGTATTCATTTACGTAGTATTTGAGTGGCAATGTTTCCTGTATATTAATGTTGTCAGTTTGGAATTTTATAGCTTGAGATAAATGCAGAAGTCACCTAGTATACACTCTTTCTTTTCTTCTTCCTTTTTTCCTTCCTTTCTTCCTTCCTTCCTTCCTTCCTTCCTTCCTTCCTTCCTTCCTTCTTCCGCCCTCCTTTCCCCCTTCCCTCCTTCTCTCCCTCCTCCCTTCCTCCTTTCTTTCTTTCAACAAAGTTAGTTACTAGAGCAGGAAAGAGAAAATCCCAACATCCTGATACCAGTACATTTCTTTTTTCCCCACTATTCCATGCTGCTTCTGGAATAATTTTAGACTATAGGAAATGCAGTCCTAGGGAAGATATTTATAACAAGTCTCTGGCTCATTTAGCATGCCGTTGTTTGGGATATCCAGCTGCACACTTTGTTCTTGTCAGTAATAAATTATTTCCTGACAATTTGGTTGACAAACGGGATCTCAGCCCCAGTGATTTGCACACATCTTTTAAAAAATGATCAGGTTAACTCTTCTAAATAGCCTTTTTGTCCTTCACTTATCTTCTAGCATGAAGAGAAAGAAGATTCAAGATCTTCAATAAGTGTGTAAATCATACCCACAGAGAGAACTCTGTTTATATAACATATAGGGTGAAGGTACCCTTTTATGAGCTTTTGTTATCCAATAGAGATTCTCTGAAAGTCACAAAATCTATTCTTGCCCTGAAACTAGCTATGTTTGCTTTTCTAACTTCCCAGTGGGCTAAGATACAAAGTATGTGGACATTTCAAATGTTTGAAAAGCAAAATAGAATCAGGAGGTGGGGGTGGGGAGGGGAATGTAGGGGTGGTCATTATAGATCTATGGCTCATATTTCTCTATGGAAAACTGAGATTTCTGGTCACATCAGGGTAGAATAATTGATAGCAGCTGCAGATGGGAAGTTTTGAGCATGTATCTCCCTAGGCAGTATTTTCTTTGGTGTGTCAAAAGTATAGTAGTTCAATATTGAGCCATGGTTTCTTTAGTCAACTAAGTGGGTGAAAACAATTTTATTCATTTTTCTTCACAAAACTTGCCTTAATCTTTGTTCTCCTTAGTCCATCTCTGGTAACCATGACATTTGCCTGTTATCAGTATGCAGTGAGGAACAGAAGGTGAATGAGCATAGAGCGAAGACAGGCTGGCACCATCTTGGTGGCAAACTGGCCTCTTAAAATCAAGAATCCTTGGCCTGATTAGTGAGGAGAAATCAGTCTTAAAGGAACAGCTTCTCTTTGTTACTGAGTAACATAATGAAGAGCAGGTTGATCTTTGAGATGTTTGAAGTTCTTAGAATAGGCAATAAATAAATCAGAATTTAAGAGATAATAATTCAAAATGGTGAGAAAGAGTTGAGTATTTTTCCAAACCAATGTGTTGAAGGATAGGGGAATTTTTCCAGTATGGGTCCTCTTAGATCTCTGAGATCTTTAACAAAATGTTTCCCTTTCTGTTAGTGAAGCATTCTCATTTTAAATGCTCCTATTATAATAAATAGAATGGAAAGGGTATGTAAAGACCTTTTTAAAATAATTACAGAAGTTCAGGTCATAAATTATCTGTTGATTCAGACTGTCAGCAAGGTAAGTCAGTGGGTTCCATGTTAAGACCAAATGGCTGGACTAGATAATTGGCTCTAAATGACTTCAGACATCTGGATCAGATGTAAGTCATCATCTTGGCCAGTGGTACCCAACATGTACTGAGTATTCTTGTTTGAGCAATAGACATTAAGCATTATTGTGTTACTGGAATTTTGTGATATCAGCTTGCCACTATGTTGTAAAGCATGATGGGGTAAAACACATGCACTGTAACAGCATGGGATAATGGTTATCAGCAAGCTGGGGAGGTGGGGACGGGTCTCACCTGAGTGACCATGGCCAAATCTAACAGTTAGCTGGTGAATATTTACCATGGACTGGGTTCATCAACTAATGAATTATTTTCTACTTGCTCTGCTCAAGAGAACTCATATTTAACCAGTTTTTCATGCTTCAGAAAATGTCTGACCTAAAAACTACCATAACCTTCCCTACCCTCTTGTGAAAACATAAGACCAGAAATGGTTTATACTTCCATATTGTCATGTGTGTGTTTATGTATAAGTGGATCTTCTAAAAAGAATCAATAGATTTTTTATAATAAAGAACAGACTTGTGGTTGCCAAGGGGGAGGGGGGAGAGAGTGGGATGGATTGGGCATTTGGGGTTAATAAATGCAAACTATTGCCTTTGAAATGGATAAGCAATGAGATCCTGCTATATAGCCCTGGAACTATGTCTAGCTATTTATAAAGGAGCATGATAATATGAGAAAAAAGAATTTATACATGTATGTGTGACTGGGTCACCTTGCTGTACAGTAGAAAACTGACAGAACACTGTAAAGCAGCTATAATGGAAAAAATAAAAATTATTATGCATAAAAAGAAAGAATCTCCTGGGACCAAAAAAAATAGAGTCTAGACAAACCTGGAAATGAAGTCAGCATCAAGACAGCCTGATCCAGCTTATCTTCTATATCTTAGCTATTGTCAACAAAATCTTGTCTTACTTATTACATTCATCTTATGACCAGCAAAATATTTTCAATGTGACAATAGGGTTATTCTCTTCTAGATAAAACTTCTAGTCTTTTGCTTGAACTTTTGATAACTTTTTACTTAACAAAATAATCAGCTGAACTTTAGAATTGTATCAGTGCCAAATATCTCTCTTAGTTCTGTGGTTGCCTGGAAATGAGGTGTTCTGCAAAAATAAATTTCCCGAATATCTATTACTTACACTTTTTTAAATTAAAAACTTAAAAAGTATGATCATTTTTATTGGAAACATAATTATACTTGAAATGCCTCTGCTTTCTTAAACATATTAAATTGCATTTTAAACAGTTATTTTTATGACTCAAGTATAACTACAAGTGTTCCAATGAACTTATGGCTTGTTAAAAGTCTGGAGAAATTTTTGTCTTCTAATCAATTTCTATATTATCTCAACCTACTATATTTTATTTGTCTGCTTTAAGTAGTCTTTCTAGTGGCTATTTGTCCTCGTCATTGTTGGAGTACTTGCTATTATGCAGTTCTATCCCTTTTCCTTTTACTGCTTCTAATCTGCCATGGTTAGAAAGTGTATAGCCAACATTCTTAAAATTTCATGAAAACAGGAGAAAAATGCCTTGTGAAGTGAATGGACTTTACCACCTAGATGTCAGGAAAACTATTTCTGTTGCCCAGAGGCCTTATTTGCTTATGCAACTGAGGGACAAAAATTATTTGTTTTCAGATGACCCTAGAATTTTTTTGGTAGGGAAATACTTTTGCATCTGCATTACTCCACCACTTATGTTCTAGGTGCTTTGATACTCTTGTGAGTGTAAAATGAATATAATTATAATAATGAGTGTTCTTAAAGATATGCAAAATGTACATGCTAACATATACTCTCAGGCGGTTGTAGTGTGAGGACAAGGAGACCGTGTCAGGAAAATGAATACTCAAAAGGTTGACATAAATATTGTGTTGTACATGTTTTGTTTTACTGTTAACTTCGCTAATTTTAAGTAGAGATGTCCTAGTAAAAATCATCTGTTTATATTTCTGTTCACACAGTCTAAAAGGGAGCACTAAGCCAAAAATCATTGTCAAAAAAAAAAAAAACTAAAAGAAAATTAGAGATGGACAACTTACTGCCATATAGAAAGGATGTAAAAATATCTCAGAATTTTTGCTGTGTGGGAGGATTCTATAAACTCCCTTGCCGAGGTTTTTTTTTTTTATTTTTTTTTCCTTTAAATTTACTGACTTGATTTAAAATTTATCCGCTTGAGGAGTAAATGAAACATTTAATGAGTGTTTTTGACTTATACTTAACATAACACAGTCTTTTTATTATAAGAGAGCTCTTATCCTAAAATCCTAAGATGATCTGATGTCTAATGCATATAACAGACTTTTAAATAAGCATTTCTCTTCTGTTATTTCTAATCCAGGAAGCTTCTTTAGTAGATCACAAGTAAACTTGAACTTTAATTGCATCTTGAAATTAAGAACATGTTCAGATGGTTAATAAAGTTGAAAACCAATGTATGAAGTACCTTGTTTCCCTTTTCAAATGGAAATTTTGCAAAGTCATGATTTAGAAAATTGCCCTAGAAAAAAATATGTGAATTTATATTCCTTTAAAAAATTATTTTATCAAGGTGATTCCTCATTAACCTTTTCTACATTTTATTTTTGCTAGAACTTGTTACATTGTACCATTGCTATTAAAAATGTATGATTCCATCTATCTGTGTGTGTGTGTGTGTGTGTGTGTGTGTGTGTGTGTGTGCTGGTAGGTGAGATGGTTGGGAAATGAGGGGAGTTGTGGAAGAGAACTTTGAAATTTGGAGGTATGTATGTGATGTGTTCAGCAAACTGATATCAACCTTGGGAACTTGATGGATAACAGTTATTTTTCTTTCTTTTCATTTCTTCCCCCTCCCCCTTCTTTTTAAAATATCAGTAACAAGTCAGGAGGTCAGAGATCAAATTAAATAAACTTGGTGGGAATTGCATTCATGTTGCAATGAACTTCTTTGTCATCACATACAGTAGTTTATTCACCTTTTTCCATGACTAAAAATGAATAACACTAAATATAGAGACCATTTACTCTGCTTTTCGCCATCTTCTGTGTTTTATGCAACAGTTGAGCTAATCAAACAGAAAGTTACTGACTCTCAAGAGTAATACCAATTATGTGTATCTTATTATAACATTCAACTAGATTAACTTCACTTTATATATTAAAGAAGTGCCCCTTGGAGCAATTTTTCTGACCTCTCATGCAATTCATTTCACAGAACATGAAAAACAAATCATCAAAATAAACTTCCTGAATTGTATTTGTGACCTAAGTCTCAGTCTACTTAGAAATATTATTAGGCATATTGGTAAATGCTACCACATGTTAGGGGAGAATTTGTAGAGTCGAAATACCATACACATCACAAAATAAATGAAGTTAGCTACTCCTACCATCCTTAGTTATTTCAGCTTTATACTTGTGGTGTGCTGTGCAGGCTGTTCCCCTCTAAGAAACATGTGCTGTGTGTAAATTATTAACTCATTAATTCCTGAAGTCCTTATGCCCTAAGGACACAAGAGTTTATTTTTCTCCAGCTTGCTGGCTTCATAAATGTGGAAACTGAAAGACTTATAGCAGGAAATCAGGGCTAGAGCCAAAAATAGAATTTAAGTCCTTGAGTTCTTCTTGCAGGGTTGAAGAGCTTTTGCATAGAAATAAATTATTGCTATTTGTGGGCATGATATCAATTAAGATTATGAAAATTGTTTTTGACCTACCATTATTTTCAATTATTTTTAAATTGCTATAAAACGTAAGTATGACATATTAGTTTGGGGAAACATTCTGACCTTAAAGCAATATCACTGAATTGGAATTTATTCAGTAAACATAGTAATAGACTGGGAGAAAGAATTGGATGCATTTTACATAACTAAATATGCCCTTCACTGACATGTGCACCGCAAGTCCAGCGGCAACCTACCCTGTGACGTTTGGTGAACAAGGAGTCAGGGAGTTGGTAGAACCAAGAGGAACAAGACCTGAAGGAAAAGAGCAAGGTCGTGATGGCTTTTGGATTGTATCTTTCCGAAGTCTCCAGAGGCCTCACAAGCTATTTGGCATCTTCTAAAAATAAATTTTCTGTTTTATATGTTGTAATGATATACTTAATAACAGCTTGTTTTAGGATCCTAAGTGAAGAACGCATTACAAATATACTTCGAGCTTATAACTATGATAATAACAAAACAGTAGGTGGCTGAATCTAACAATAATTTGACAAATACTAGTGAAGAGTTTACCAAAGCAACAGTGATTTAAAGGATGCAGATAAAGCTAAGGAAATAATAGGAGAAAGAAAACCCAAATTAGTAACATTTGTGTATACAAAAACAAGCTCAGCTTTTACATAATGTAATACTTTAGGCAGTGTTTTATATTTAAGCATTTTCTAAAGACTGAGGAATTCTTTTAGGAGTTTCTCAGCGTTAGTGTTACTTTTTCTTTCCTTAATATGCTTTGAACACCAAAATTGCTGTAAGAATCAGTGCCATTGTAATCATATTATATAAATATGTTCCAAGTCTACTGAATTCACAAACTAAAGGAACAAGACAAATGAGCAATGGACAAAGCATAAAGAGAACTCAGTGGTTTTATGCTGAGAAGATAGAAGTAGGAAAAAGACAAGAGAAACTATATTTGTATTAAAGATGTTTTTCTTTACATGCATTCATTTTGCATCTCAGCTATGAACATAAGTGGACATTCATAATTATAAGAATATTTGATACACATAAGTGGACATTCATAATTATAAGAATATTTGATGCACATAAGTGGACATTCATAATTATAAGAATATGTGATGCAGTAGTTGTCATTTCCGTAATAGGATGTGTCTATTGATCATTTCCTGGAGAAGTTAGGGAATGGTTGACCTAGGCAGGGAGATATGAGTAGTGAGGGCTATACTGAAGGATTAATGAGAGATGCTATTGGTTCTTCTGGTTCTCTGTCCTGGCTGTTCATAGGAATCATTTGAGGAGCTTTTATTTTTTACTTTTAATTAATTTTATTGGAGTATAGTTGACTTACAATGTTGTATTATTGTCAGGTATACAGCAAAGTGAATTCGTTATATATATTTAAGCTTTATGTAACTCTATTATATAAGCTTTATGTAACTTCTTTTTTCCCATAGAGGTTATTACAAGCTATTAAGGTTCCCTGCGCTATATAGTAGGTTCTTATTAATTATCTGTTTTATTCAGTAGTGTGTATATGAGAAGCTTTTTAAAAATACTTATGTCTGCCACGACCATGCCACTCTCCTCTCTGAACACCCTCACCTCCCACATTCTGATTCAGCTGAGAGTGGAGGACAAACAAAATACCATATTTGGACAAGATTGGAAGAACAGATTTTCTGTTTGCAAACTCTGGTCTGGTGACTTCTGCTGAAGATTACTTAGAAATAGTGATGAGGGGAAAAAACACAGAAAAAGTTGTAACATAGAAGGAAATGAGGTAAGAAAGAGAATGAATTGACAGAAACAGTGGGAAAAGAGGCATGCCATTCATGGACAAATATGTCCAAGGAATTTAATTGAGATAAGTAGAAGGTAAGTGAATATTCCTAAGAGACATATTCTTTTCTAAGTATGGATATAAAGTAAACAATTGGTATTACTAGGTTCATCTCCCCAAAGCCAGCTTTTTCACACTGAATTTCCAGCAACTGTTAACAACTTCCACTAGCCCTCAGCCAGAAACTCTGAAATTGGTACCAGACAAAGAAAGCCCTCAGGCATTCTCAGCAGGCCACAAGATTCTGGATCAATTAAGTAAGAAAGGAACAAAAGGGCTAAATTGGAAAACCAGTGGTAAGACTGAGAATATCTATGAGGTTTCTGCCCTGAAACAAAATAGTTCAAGAGTTACGCAATTTGTGTGAGGTTTCTGAGGAATCTTTATTTTGCAAGATTTGTAACAACTCTGTTATTTTGGCTGAGGGTACCACAAAAACAGTCATTTCAAACAATGCAATGAAAAATCTTTGCACTTTCTCTGTGTTCCAAGCACAGGGACTACCAATCACTCTACAAATATACCAGACCAGGCTACCTTTGCTCTCATTTGTCTTCTTGGAATGTCCCTGCCCCTTCAATACCATTTACAAAAGGCACATTTTCTGTAAAATTTCCTGCAGTTGACAAGAACTGTACCCAGGTATGCTGTCATCCAGAATGGATACATCTTTAGTAGCACTTTTCATGTTGTTTTGTTTACTTATCTGTCTCTCCTTCTGGATAGACTGAGAATAATTCAAAGAGAATTTATAGCCAGTGCCTTGCAGAGTGTCTGTTTTTAATTGCATGGGATAGTTAACCCTTCTGTTGGGTAACTAGAACCTCTAATGTGAGCTCAACAAATGCTTGTTGCATTAAATTGACACCCTTCACCTACTTGGAAATTTTCCCTCTGGCCAGTCCCGCTGAAGCAACTTTAGTTATGTCACTTGAGCCTATTGTGTTGTGTTTTTGTGTGAGTGTATTTGTCAGCCTCAAGGGGTGTATGAGTCAGCTAAAAATACATGAGAAATTTGCTGATTTACACAGCGTGTATTTGAAGGGAGGACAAGAGGGTCCATAACTTTTATTAGATCCACAAAGTGATCTAAGACCCCAAACAGATGGTACTACACTGTCATAAACTGAAAAAACTAAAGCCTTTCTCATTGAATTCTGAACCGAGTCAAGGATGTTCATTATCATTTCTGCATACAAATTAGAAAAGAAGGGCAAAATGTATTGTAGCATTATGACAGTCTAAGAACAAAACCAAAAAAAAACAACTGAAACCAACTGAAAATTTACTAAAACTAACTGAATTTAGGAAAGTGGCTAGAAGCAATATACAAACTCAAATATCAATAGGCTTTGTTTATATTAGTAAAATCAGTTGAAAACATAATGAAAAACTCAGACCATTAGCAATTGTAACATATAGTACATAGAAATTTAATAAGAAATTTGCAGGATATATATGAGGAAAATAATACGACTTTACTGAAAGACACAAAGCTATGTCTTATTCTTTGGTGAGATGGGTCAGTATTGTAAAGATTCCAAGTAAATCTGTGTAAATAAACTTAGTGTAGCTAAAATATAACAACAATGATATAATTTATCTTTTAGTTTAACAAAGCTTAACAATACATGGCACAGCATATTTTCTCATACATCGTTGATAGGAATGTATATTACTATAAGATTTTTGGAAGTAACTTGGAAATATGGAGCAAAAATTTTAACTTTGAACTTAGTTTTGTTTTTAGAGAGCTATCCTCCAGAAATATTTATCCAAGTGATTGTAATATTGATAGATCAGAAACATTGTAAATGTTTATCAATGTTTATAATGCAAAACTGGTTAAAAATATTTTTCATCCATTTAGTGAAACTGGACAGACATTAAAAGAAGATGGCAGTTTTGTACATCAAACGATAATATGTCTTTGATGTATTCAAGTGTACAAAAGCAAGCTGAAACATAGTTTGGCATGGCTTTATTTTTAATTTTAGAAAAGTATGTGTGTATGTGTAAAAGTGTATGTAAAATAGTCTGGTAGAGACATAGACCATACAGTGGCCATCTCTGGGAGTAGAATTTCAGGAGTTTTTCTTCTTCTTCTTTCTTCTTTCTTCTTCTTCGTTGCCTTGTTTATTGCCACAATCTTCAAGATTTTTACAATGATAATATGTTTCTTTAGTCAGAAACAAAAGTACATATATAATTTTTTAATTCTTCAGGTTTTTGTCTTATGATCGTGGTGGCTTCATCTTCGTTTTCCCCATGCTTATTTTCAGGACACAACCCTTTTGAGGGGAGCTGCCTAGATAGTCCCTTGGGAGGACAGGGATGCCATTCACTGTTTCAGAGTTGAGCAAAGCTAGTGATGGCAATGACAGTGATAATGACAAGAAAGGGCTTGACACATCTCTGAGGTCAACTTTTACTGCTCTCTTCACCTCCCTTTTATCTTCCGCCCTAAGCGGGAGTTTGAGAATGGATGTCACTAAAGTTCATTGAAATTGAAACACCTCCATGAACAAGGGAAAAGAGGATCACAAAGATTTTTCTGCTTCACCAAGAGAGCGACACATTCCTCAGAGGGGCAAATGCTTGACAGAACTTCTTTTCCACAGGAATTTGAAATTTCAGATTGAGAATTCTTGATAAGGGTAAAAACCCTCCAAATTGAGATGGAAATTAAGTTGGAAACATCACAGGTATTTAGAGAGTCTTCCGTGTTGGTTTTCAGAGTACTTACTCCCTCCCTGGGCCTCTAGAGTTTTCATTAAAATGCCTTTTCCATGTCTTGTCAATGCATAACCCATTGGGCACAAAGAAAATGTTCCCATTGTTAGCAAATACTGAAGAACCTTGAACAAACCCCATCATTTCTTTAATTTTAGTGCTGTTCTGATTGCATGATTATTTATTTCAACATTAAAGAATATTTCTACTTTTAAATTCTGAACTGATCAAGCTCACAATGAGTTATTTTAAAACACATTCCAAATATTTTATTTCGCCTAGCTTCATGTTGACAGGTACAATAGTCCCATCTTAGCTTCTGTTCACACAAGAACACATTTTGAAACCCAATTAATAAAAGGTAGAGCTATGTAAGCTCTGCAGAGCCCAGCACCTGCTGAGCTAACTGTCAAATGTTTGCCACGGTACTTAAAGCTGTATTATGGCAAAATGAAAAAAAAAAAAATAGGCATGGGAATGAAATTAAAAACTCACAATGAAATAGTTGATTAAGAAAATTAAGCCATTTAACACAGACCCAGGCCTCTGCCTCCTGGAGGAAGCCTTGGGAGGTTGCTGTGGAGCAGAGCCACTTAAAACATTTGTCCTTTATGGCAATGACTGCTTAATTTTTTTCACAAAGGACTCCTTTGGTATTCATCTAAATTTTCAGACCCCCTTTCAAATTTATTCATAAGTTTTCTCTTTCCCAGTGACCCCAACATACTTGCTGCTGGGAAAGGGTCTATCAACAAATGCCAGATCTGTACCTAAACCAGAATGAAGCCTTAGGGGTCCTGAGGCCCAATTTTTGATAGCTTCTTCTGTAGCCGCTGAGGCTAAGCTGGAAGTCTCTGTAGGCCAGACATTTTAATTTCTGTTTTTTTGTTGTTGTTGTTGTTTTTTAACTTCTAATGGAGGAGAGGGAGGAAAGTGTGAAAAGGGAAGCTTTGAAGAAAAAGTGATAAATAGACCTGGCCCAACTTTTTCTTCCTCTAGAAATCCTCTTCCAATTAATTTTATTCTTCTGTTGCCATCCTTTTGTTCTGAGTTCCTCCAGCCCCTGGGTACTTAGCTGGCCCAGGGTAGTTTTTCCTCTTCTGAGTTGTTTGTGTTTGTTACTTTAACCACCGAATTAAACTCAGCCAGGCTATGAAGATTTCCAGAAGTCCAGGAGTATGCCTTTCTATTCCTCCATGTGATTTAATAGTGCCCAGTATTTTACTCAGTACGAAGAAGATTGAAATTAAGCAAAAGTATTAGGCTCCTTCATTCATTCATTAAAAGAATTACATTGTCAATCTTGAGCCCCAAAGTCTTTATGGAAAGAGAGAAAAAAAAAAAAAAAACCTTAAAGCAAATCAAACAGTAGAACTTTTCTCCTCAAGGAAGAATCTTCAATTTTACTTGGCTGTGAACTATTTAGTATTCTGTTTAAGGGGATCTCTTCTAAGAAGTTAGTTATTGATTTAGTGGGACTGTAATTTTGATATTTATTATGAGCAGTTTTGGTGATAAACATAGATTCTTGCCATTTAACATGTTTAGAAAGAATCAGTAACATGGTAATGTTACAGCTCTTTTATATGTTTATTTATTTACTTATTATTTGTTTATATATACCCCCCTTCTTATTTAAAGGGCTTAAAGTGATTAAGAAAATTAAGTAAAATGCACCAATTAAAAACTTGTGAAAACAGAAAGTAACACAAGATTAGATATGTAAAATAGAGTCAAAAGGTGAAAAAAAGTGGACTCGCATACTTGCCAAAAACTTGGCTCTAAGCTTTCTGTCAGCCAACCTGAAAAAGAATAACTTGATCAGGTATGCAATACGCAGTATTTAAGAGATGAAAGTAGAGAACTATAGTGATTCTTAACACAAAGCCTAGGCAGACACTTCTTTTGAAGATGTTCATGGAGTTCCGTATGTTGGTAGAATGCCCCTAATATTTGAGAACATCTATTTAAGTGTGGACCAGGGTGAGTCTCATGAGGTGTGTCTATAGTAATTTTTAATACAAATGATCTTCACATTGTGTTGTTCAGTAACAGGAATTCTATTGATTTCTATACAGTGAGTTCCATGAATAAAATTTCCCCTGATCTGGCTAAATTTGGAAATGAGTTTGAGAGTATCTGCCGAAATGGAAAGACAGTTTTATCAGTTCAGTTGGGCTAGCTGGTACTGTGATGACAAATAACTAGAAAATCTTAGTGTCTTAAAACTTTAGTGTTCATTTGCTTGTCCATGTTACCTATTCATCATAGGTTGAAAAAGGGTTTCTGCTTATTGTCACTCAGGAACCCAGTGAATAGATGTTCCATGCATTCATAATCACAAAAGCCGGAGGAAAGAACATGGCAAACACCACACTGACTCAAAACTTCGGCCTAGAACACTCCTCAAATCTTCTGCCATTTCACTGGACAGCAAGTCAGCCATTGAACCAAGCCAGTCTCCCGTAGAATGAGGATGTGCACTCCTCCCACAGAGAGGTGCATGGGGTGTTGTGAACAACTGTACAAGTTACGAAAACTCTACCTCTTCAACAAAAACTCTAAAGAATTATTTTCTCATCTGACATATCTCAAGATATTGGGTGACAAAACCCTTCAAATTGCATTATTTCCTATTGACTATTTGATATGTGGTGTCCTCTGCTAGTGGTTAAAAAAGAGAATTGTGCTTTCCACAGAGAGACTAGCTGGGGTAGGATTGACAGGCTGCCATGAAAATAAAGTAGCCTGAAAGAACCCATGCCAGAATACTCTCTAAAATTTAATGCTTTTTATTGTTTTGGTACAATATACCTTACTTTTTTCTTTCTCTAATTACAACATATTGGTAACTAGACACGTGTACAACTACACAGAGATATAATGATGTATGATTCACCTTTACATTGTCTTGTGACTCCTCCCATCAAAAACATTTAATGACTCCTAGTGGCATTCCTAGCATATTTGACACCTTAACTGGATCATTTTTATAACACTATCTTCACCCTTCACCTTGTGATGACCTTTTTTTTTTTTTTTTTGTCTTTTTGCCTTTTCTAGGGCTGCACTTGCGGCACATGGAGGTTCCCAGGCTAGGGGGTCTAATTGGAGCTGTAGCGGCCAGCCTATGCCACAGCAATGCCAGATCCAAGCTGTGTCTGCAACCTACACCACAGCTCACAGCAATGCCGGATCGTTGACCCACCGAACAAGGCCAGGAATCAAACCTGCAACCTCATGGTTCCTAGTCGGATTTGTTAACCACTGAGCCACTACGGGAACTCCAGTGAAATTATTTTCATGTAGTAATTGGTAATCAATATAATTTTAAATTAAAAAAACGATAAAATAAATGATTGTGATTTTAAAGATTGCCCAAGTTTGTAAAATATTTTATAGCTATTAACTAAAATTTGCACTTTTCAAATTAAAATATTATAAATGCATTTGCACTGAAACAAAAATAGAAAATTCCAGTGATCCAATAGGATGATAGAAGTGAAATAAGTCAAGTTTTGTTCTTTGACTTAAAAACACAGCTATGTCTGCTCAAGACAAACTCAAAGATTTGCGGTTTACTATTGGATGCACGTAGCCAAGGATATAACTGGGAACTGGCTGAATTAACTTGCATGTAGAATGCAATGTTTAGTAAATGATAAATAGTAAAAATTTGATCAAACCTTATATATTATTAAAGCACAGCATTAATGGCAACAATTATTTAAAAGTAAGGTTTACAAAAGTTTTCATTTTTTCGAGGAGTATTTATCACTTCATTATTTATTTATTTTTTTATTTTTGCATTATAGCTGGTTTACAGATTTCTGTCAGATTTTCCAACTGCACCATGTGGTGACCCGATTACATGTACATATATGGATTTGTCACATGTAATTAGATATAGTTCCCCGTGCATTACAGTTGGAGCTCCTTGCTAATCCATCATTAAAGCAGTATTTATCCCCACTCCCTCCCACCCCTCCCCCACCCCTCCCCCGCCCCCATGGCAACCACAAGTCTGTTCCCCAAGTTCGTATCACTTCATTATTTAGAATTACAGGCATGAGGTGATGATTCCAATCAGAATGACTTAAATTCTGTTATTTACAGGTACCGTTTTATTGCTTATACCTAGGAATACTACTAACACCCTCATATTTGGTCATCCACTGGTAATTGCCCATTAATGACATATTGAGTGCAAAGTAATGACCCTAATGAAGTCTTCCATCGTAGAGCCTCAACCTTATTTTAGCCTCCTCCTCCACAGTTTCCTTCTTATAAAAATACCTCATCACTAAAACTGTGGAAAAATTCCATTCCCTAAGCCCTCCTCCTTCTTTAAAAAAAAGTATTTTTATATATTTATTCATATTTTTCCTTCTGACAATTTAAATGTAAAGAGCATAGGCTTTAGAACCAGGATTTTCTGGGTTTGAATTTTCTCTCTTCAGGTCATGAATTATATGCTCTTAGGCAAGTTATCAAACCTCTCTGGCCCTTAGCCTCCTCACCTGGAGAAATGGTGATAACAGCCTCTGTTTACAGATACTGCTGCATTAGCTAAGAACATAAAATGTAGGTGAGATTGTCTGTCATAGTAAATATATTTCATCTTTTGTCGACTAGATTTTACATATCCAACACTTACAGAACTTTGTTCAAAACAGGTCCCTACAGAACTTGAACAAGTGCATTGAGTTGATTGAACTTGATGTTGTACAGGCTCCAAAGGTACATATTATAGGCTCAGGGTCCAGCCTTTTCTCTCACTGCCTCAGCTATGATGAGCCTTGAGCACCGTCATTGAGAAGAAAATCTAGGCTATATCTCATTTGGCCTCAGTTCTTCTTCAGCTGTCAAGACCTCTCATTCAGAACAAACATTGTGACAAAACAAGGAGGCAGAAGAAGCATAACTGGAAGTGTTAACCACAAGGGAATCTGGATGAGGTATCCATTTCACCTTCAGAACCGTCTTAGCATTTTGAGCAGCTCAGAAGTCAGGAATGCTGTTGTCATCAGTGTTAGAGCCGCGTCCTGAATAAATACCAAGTTAGGAGGAAGATGACTCAGCCCTCAGAGCTGCCTAAACCTCATACTCCTCCGATATTTTAAGCAACAAAGGGTGGTAAGCAGCTGTTAGATATCTTTGCTTCTTTGTTCAGGCAAAGCTTAGCCTGTTCCATTCGGAAAGAAAATGGTCATAATTTCCAGCCCATTTAAAGCTCTCCTTTCTTAGAATTGTTACTGCACATGTAGCCCGGACAACACAACCTAGTTTTATATAGCCTCATCTCATTTTCTAATTACTTCCTGATTCCAAGTGGGGGTTAAATTTGTTATGGGAAGAGACCATACTTTGTATTCCTTGTACATTCTTTACAAATTCGAAGATTAATCTTGAACCCATAGTAGGTGGTACATACAGACACTAATTTCATTTGTGTAGGATTTTAAAATGAGCAAGTTACTTCTACATTCATTCTTCCCTTTGAACTTCACTACAACACCGTAAAGTAATTGTTATTATCTCTATTTTATAGGCCAAGAAACTAAGGCTCAGAGAGATTTAAGTACACTGCCAAAGATCATATAACCAGTAATTAGCAGAACCTGAATATGTAATATATGTAATACACACACACACACACACACATATTCTAAAAATATACGTGGAATTTATTTAATGTAAATTTCAGAAATACCATCTTAAATTTCATTGTTTAATGAGAGCTAAATTGAAAGACTTTAAAAAAGTGTATTTAATTTTTTTCCTAGGTATTGGATTCCTATTGCTCACTTTTTTCCTCTGGCTCTGGAATTAGAATACCTTTTGTCATTTGTGAAGATGTAGATCTAGAACCTAATTATTTTATGCATACACAGGAAAGTTTATCTGTGCATATGTAAGAAGAAACGGGACAGGAAAATTCCCAAGTATTAAGAAATCACAAATTCATATGTACTCTAGTTAATATGTTTGCAGCAGATATTCAGAAAATTCACAATAGTCAGGTGCATCATTGTTCATCTTAAAAACATGGAAGGGCGAGCAAGAGTCTATATGGTTAAGGGGAAAAAATGGTGTAAATAATTTCAAGTGTTAAGAGTCATTTGGTTCAGTTGACAGATATCTCTGGAGCACCTGCATTTTCTGTCAGGTCCTCCCCCACCTTGAAAACATGTTGAAGGTGGGGGAGGTCAGATAATCTTGGAGTTCAATCAGGATAACCCAGTTTATACACTCAAGTGACTCAAAAGAATTAGGGGGCTACCTAGCTGTTTCATTTTGGTCTCCTGCTACAAATGGACAGCAACTCCGAGACAGACGAAAGACGCTTGCCTTGATTATTGTGTTATGATTCATAGATTCCTGGTATATAACATAATTGAATATTTTGTTTTTAGAGGCTTCCTCTTTCAGTTATTACTAGGCTAGAGTAAATAAACATCCTGTTTAAATCAACAAAGTAATAATTTAAGCAAATTAAATGTTAAAGCTTATTAAATCTATGAAAGAACTTGAGTTTCAGTATGAATGAGAGTGCAAGCACAACAATTTAGTCTTGAATTGAAAGATTATTGAGTATGGTGTACAAACATTTTAGGTTGCTTGTATAATTAATGTCCTCAGTAATTTACCACACCTTTTCCTTCATTCATGAAAATTGTAAAGGATTAACTGTAAGTGGATTTTTGAGGAAGTTGGCTTCATTGATCACCAAAGTAGGAAAAGAGTGGTCCAGGGAGGGTGAAGAATAGGAGAGCACTGAGAAGATCATTATTGTAGCTACAGAGAAATCTCTGTTTCTATCTCCCAGTTTAATCTCTCCATCCTACTCTCTGTGCATTAACCCAGAATAGATCACTGTGCTTCTCCATTAAAAATAAGGCGCAGATGTTTAGATTGATGATCGTTGCATTCGAGGTTCGGTAAATAATAACATTACTGTCGAGCACATTGTATAAGATCACCTAAATTATAAGTGGAAGATGTTTCATGTCATGGGAAAGTCTAATATGTGTAATTTACAGGCTTAATTCTCACTGTCAGAAGTGTCTGTTGAAGAGGGCAAGAGTAATCACCCATATCCAGAAAAAATATGTGAACCTTGTGTCTTTTTCTAAATCTGAGGTTTAAGAAATTGTGCAATCCAAAGGAAAACCCCTCTCAAGGGGAAAAAGTGAAATCATTTATGATCACCCTCTCCCCTCACTAAATTTCATTAGGCACATTTTGTGAACTTAGTGGCAGGTAGGAAGTGGAAAAAAATTGTTGGATATATGCCTTGCTATTCCCATGATCTGGTTCAGGAAATTGCAGCTGTCTCTCTTTTACTTCTGGTTAGGAATTACCCCAAAGTATTATTAAAAAGTCTTACTTTACTTTCATTTTGTCCTCTAAGTCTTACACTTTAATTTTGTTGTTATTCTCTGAAACCATATTCAGCTAATTTTACCCTTTCTCACAGCTCTGTCTATACATCTTTTAAATATGTTTTCTCTCTCAGACCTTTATCACTTCTTTCCTCATCTGTCTTCTTTCTTCTACATTTTTGCTGATTTTCTTAACAACTTCGGACTCCATCCTGGCCATTTATGATCCTGTGAGTTGGTGGGCAAATCCACCATCATCACGGTTGGTGCATAGAACCAAGTTCTTCTTCCAAGTTCATAGCTTCTCAAACACCCAGAGAAGACACACTTCTTTTGTTTTATTATATTCTTTAATCCATTCCTCTACATCCATTCTCCTTTCATAGGTAACCATAAGGCATTCAGTATATTAGGTTGATCTTTATGAAGCTGACATTTATGTTAGTCAAAACAGTTTAATATCAGCATTTTCATGTGATCCAGTCTAATATGTCTTTCTAATCCACATTTATTATTAATTATATGTAAATAATTAAAATATACAGTTTTTATGTGTACCTGTGAATCGATTCCCTGATGAAATTAGTGGTGCCACCTTTATCAAATACCTAGTGTGTATAAACATGGGAACTTTCCTGAGTTCTGTATTCTCTTCTATTGGTGTTTGCTGCGGCATAGTTATCATGAGGTTCAATGGCTTTGCTTCCTTTTCCATTATTGTTTGAGATATGCATGGGTCTTCAGCGTTTTTTAGATAGATTTTAGCTAATAGAGTATTTAATACTCTAATTTTAAAATAATTTCTATTCTCTATCCCTTAGTCTGTTTGTTCTCTTGTCCTTTAGATTTCTCTACAGTATATTTCAAATATTCTACAGCTTTTTTATGTTGACTTTTATAATTTTGATAGCCAAAATCTCTATTATGTTTTCTGATTGTTCCTTGTAACCACATCTTGCTCTTGACTTATGGATACGGTGGCTTCTCTTGTCTCTTTAAAAAATAATATTAGCTTTGTTTGGTTTTATCCTTGCAAAGTCTCTTTTTCCTCCAACTTGCTTCTCATCTCTCCCACCCTCAATGCCCACTCATATTTAGGAGTGGACCTTTGTGAGACAAGTGAAATGATTTCTCAGATTTCGTTGCTACCAGTTTAGGACTCTGTCTTAGCTTGCTAAGTCATTTAGTATATATCCTTCTGTTTTTCATAATCTAAAGTTTTGTTGCTATTCTTTTATCCTCTATTTGTTTTGTCTTTACAGATTTAGGCTTTAAAAGATCCTCCACTATTGTTTTATGGGCTTTAAGGAGAGGGTGGGCATCTAGTCCCCCATCTTTAACTGAAAATCTCTGCTGTTATCTTTTATTATTTCCTTCTTGTTGGCTTACTTGGTCACTCTTTTACTTACGCTTTTAGTAATCACTTTATTTTTTTAAATCTTTCTTTGTTTCTGATAAATATATTAAAATTTTAAAATTTTCTCTTAGTCTTACTTCACCACCAGAATTTGACATGTAAGTTTTCATTGTTATTTAACTGTAGATGTTTTGTAGTTTTTCTTATGTCTTTCTCTTTAACTAAAACATTTTAAAATATGTTCTATAATGTCCAGTAACATGAAAATGTGAAAGTTTTCACTTATTAAGTTCTGATATTACTGCATTGTGATCAGATCAAAAAGTATATATGATATTAATTCTTTGGTTTTTTGAATCTATTTTGTGGCCTACTGCGTGGTGGGTTTTTTATTTATTTATTTTTTTGATAATCCATGTGTACCTGGAAAAAAAAATATGTCCTCTGTGTTTGTTAAGTAAAAAGATTTCCAGATAGCTGTAAATAAAGTTTATTCATCCTAAAATATTTTTCATCTTGGTTATTCTTTATAACTGCTTGGTCTTTTTTCATGGTTCCTCTATCCTCTCTAAAGTCTGAAAGTTTCCCTTTCTTGTGTGGCATCAGGAGGACTTGCAAGAAAGAGCCAGCAATTCCTGAAAATTGTGATAGTTCTCCATTTTGTGAGTCTGTCTGATCCTGCTTCCATTTTATTAATACAATGCAGTTTTGGCCATTTATATTTTTGCATTTTGTTGTTTGCTATTGGAGGCTTCTGTTCTTTGTCTTTATTCTTTACATTGTCTGTTCTTATTTTTCCGATAGCAGCCTCAGTTTCATGAATACCAGTATCTAGAGTTCATCCTACAGTATTTTTAGATTAAATAGATTAAAATATGGACCTGTCCAGATGATTCTTACACTCTGAAATCAAATAATCACAGAGTGTAAAGGGGAAATTAAAGAGACTCACATCAAATATTTTTCCAAGTAGAAAAACTGAAGCCCAGAGAAGTTAAGTAACTTCTATAAAATTCTACAGTTAGTTAATGTAGTTACTTCACCTGGTTAGTTAATCTGGTCTGTTAACACTTTTCTTAATTGATATTGAGGATAAAAATGTTTTAACAGACCTAGTGATTAAAATATAATATTTGTAAAATACATTTTAAGCAATGAAGTGTTTTACAAACGTAAGTAATTTTATTATAGTTTAGTGCTACAAGGTTCATGACAGAATTCTTCTGAATGCCCGATACATATATTGACTATTATTGCTATTGATATGTATCAGACACATTGTTTCAGAAAGGATTAGATATAAAATACCCTAGTTCAGAACTTCTGATTTAGTAGAGAAGGAATATTTGTAAAAGAGAAACTCAGTAGAGGGAGGTTGATGCTCTAAGAGAAGAAAATGACAAGTCAGGTTTTCTAGTGAGGGAGTACCCCCTTCTCCCAAGGGGTAAAGGGAGGCGTCCCAGAAAACAGATCTTACTCTCTGACATCTCTGAGTCACCACTGAATTCATGCTCGAACTGACCCATCTTTTCTTTGTTCTCTGGTAAACCTCAGGAAATTGTAAGTCCTTCAGTATTTCTATAGACTACTTTGGAAGTGGAGGTATGGCAGAAAATGAAGTTTTGGAATTAAGCTATACTTGGTTTTTGGAGGGCCTCTTGGTCCCGTATCTTACAGAAAATGGGGAGCCACTAGAAGGAAATATGTATGTAATACTAGCGATGCCTTCGGTGTATTGAAACATCCCTGGCATGTTCTTGCATTAACCGTTTGTTGGGTCTTTACAGGAAAACATTTATTTCCTGTTAAGTTTGGAGTTGCCCTTTCTTTTTATTCATGGTTGTTCCGCATCTATTCACTATTATTTTGCTAGTTAAGCCATAATTAGAGTGAAAGGCTAAGAATCCAGGTAGAGAAGAAGTGAGGAGGTTTGTGAAGACAGAAATTTAGAGGAATTGTTTATAGTCTACAGAATTGTCAACTTCTCAACTTTCTCTTAGAAATTTTCTTTTATCTATTGTTCCTTCTCTTTTCTCTCTCCTTCTTTCCTCCCTCTTTCTTTTTTCTCTTTCTCTCTCTGCTCCGCCTTCCTTCCTTCTTTCCTCTCTCCCCCCTCCCTCTTGTTTTCTTTCTTTCCTTCCTTCCTTCAACATAGAGCATGATTCTGTATTTTTGCTCCTGCATGAGAGGTCTTTTAGATGAAAAAGGGATTACAGCAGCTCACATTTTGTGTTCATTGTTCACTGGTAAACCCTGAACTATCTGGGGCTCATTCCAGCCTGGGACAGAGTCAGCATTCTAAGCATCTGGATAGATTTTATTTTAAAATTTCAGTCACTTATAATTTCTAACCCAAATAATTGCTTTTTATTTTTCAATTATGAAAACAAAGAAATTCCTTATTCAGTGAAAAGTTGAAAAGCCAAAGATTTTTCATGTCCATTCAGCTCAGAATTGATTGGATTTTCATTAGTATAACCACCCATCCACCCAGAATGGCAGTCCTTGGTTTATTTTGTTACTACTCCATGTGCTTCTGTAGTTACACATGGTGGTAGCAGTCACTTCAGTATTGTTCTGAGTTTGTATTATATTTTACATTGTTTTTTGTTTTGTATTGTTCCAAGATTGTATTATAGCTCTACATTTCTAATTTTATTTTGTCTTTTCTCTTTGAGGTAATTATATTTGCATTATAACATCAAACGGGTAAAACATTTTCTTTTGCTTCAAAATAATGTGAAGTTATAATATGCAGTTTAAAATTGTGAATAAATGTGCTGATTATGTTTAATTTACTTACTTTAATAATTTTAGGAAGTCCGGCAGTATGGTTTTGTGTGTGTATTTGTGTGTGTGTGTGTGTGTGTGTGTGTGTGTACGAAGGGAATCTCTTAGCGATTTATAGATATTAAGTGATTCGTCCAACTTGTGAGTAGGCAGAAACAGAGTTAGAACTCAGATCTCATGAGGAAAGGCCTAATAAAGCAATCTCTCTACTATTCTCCTTTGACATAATTAATATGCCTAATCAATTGCCTTGATCTCTGAAGGTTAAGTGAAATAATTTCAAGTGTGAGTCTCGTCCATCATAAAATTGTGAAGGCACAGGTTTGGGCAAGTGGATAGCATTACAATTTTTCTAGTTACTTGTTGGGTATTTTGTGTCTACTTGAGCACCAAGGTATAAATATTGGGCTTTACAATAACATAACTTATCACACATTTTCAAATAAAATTATGAAATGTTTTATATGGTCAGAATAATTTTTTTGGATAATTTATGGAATTGATTTGTTCATCCCACTTCTCTCAGGAATTAACTATAATAGTGAAACTCATTTTCTTTAGACCATAAAATGATGGAGATGGAAGTATCTAAGATTATTCATTTATTTCACTTCCTTGAATGGTGACAGTACAAAACTTTTCCAAGTATCTTATTTTTGAGAAGATACTTGGATGTGTATCTTATTTTTGAGAAGACTCCCTGGTCTTCTCAAATGAACAGTAGACAGATAATTAAGCTCTTACAGAGATTGGTAAAAAAAGGTCTCTGAGTTTTTACAGAGTTTAAAATCTGAAGAAATCATGCAGTCAATACTTACTTGATTATAATAGACAGATTATAATGGTCTTAAAGTGCCTAGAAAAGAGATATGTTCTAGGAAATAAGAGTAAAAGAGACATCTGTAGCATAGGCACATCAGGAAAGACTTTCTGGTGGAAGCCTTAAGATAAATATTGAAGGATGTGTAGGAGTTCAAGAAGGACAGGGGTTGGAGGGGACTCAGAGTGATGTACCTGTGTGGAGAAAAGGCCTGGAGTCTCTGGAGTGTGAGACCCAAGCAGAGAGGGTCACGGGTTACAGGTCATAGGTAAGGAGGTCCTGAGATGTAAACCTGCATAGGGACAACCTTCATGGAATACCGAAAAATTACAGATTATGCTATAGGCTGATTCTGGGTGGTCAGTGCGTGCTCTCCAGTCAAGAAGAATCAGAGGAGAAAGATACTTTAGAAAGATTAATCTGTTGAGTTGTGTAACAAAGTTTGAAAGAAAAATATGACTGGGAGTAGGGAGGGCAGAGAAGATGTGACAAGGTTGTCCTAGGGGATTTGGAGGAAAGTAGTTGATGGCAAGAGATTTCCTGGACTTGGTAACTGATTTGGTAAAGGGGGTAAAGGAGACAGAGTAAACCAAAGAGGAGAAAGAAAAAGAAAAACAAGAAAGAAAAGAAGAAAAGGGGAAAAAAGAAAAGAAAAAACAAAGACCCCTCCCCTCAGCATTGTTTCTGTCTAGTTGACTGGTAGTAAGGTGATTCCATAAGAACAAAGACATCTGTGGAGCAGCTTTTGGGGTGGGGGTGAGGGTTGTGAATGGCAAATAAAAGATCCCTTTACACCTACTCAGTGCCTCCTAAATCAGCTTAAAATGCTGAGCAAATAAAAGATTTAACACCTGACCTTTTATTTTTCATGGGACCTGTGAGATTTTCATGCTGCCCTTTGTTTGTAGCCTGTATTTCTTGAGCACGTATTCACTGCACATACTAACTTTCATTGAGAACAATATTATGATTTCCTGAGCTGGAAAACAGCATCAACAACAATAGCAGTAACATCCACAGTGATACCTGGTGATAACATCCATGGTGGTACCCAGAAAAGCCACCTAGAGTGGGAGCATGAGGCCCTCTGTGGCTTAACTGTCGCATTAAATGCTCATTATATTACTTCCTGCTGGAGACTGCCGCCAAACTTCAGACTCCTGGGGTCAGCCTGCTGGGGGTGCAGCCTGCTCCATTGTGTGCCTGCAGTGGGATCAAAGCATTCTTTCTTCTCCCTCATCTACCTCTTCTCCCTACTGCTCCTCTGCCTTCTCCTGTAGGGGGTCAGGCCGGCCACATTTGCACGACCCTTTCTTAAAAAGTTTTCTTTGTTAATCAGGAGAAGTAAATGCAAATCCTATGTACAATGAATTGCTTTCAGAAGAAGGTGTGAGAGTGGTGACCTGGTGAATTTTCAGACAAGGAAGATAAAAATATCTTGGTTTTATTTTCCAGAGATTAGTATTTGAGAGATCTCTCTGTGTGTTTGTGTGTGGGTGTTTGTTTGTATGGGGGTACGTTGGTGTGGAGACAGGTGTCTTTTTGTCTGCATTCTTTCTTTGGAAAACAGTGTCACTATGCAGTAGAGTTCTTGAATTCTTTTTACCATATTCCTATCTGAATCGTCCTTAAAACTTGAGTGTCAGTGCAGTAAGGTTTTGTGATTGAAATTTCAGGGTAGTCTGTGTGCCTTCTGTGGGTTAATGAAACTTTATCTCTAACCTTGGCTTATCACTCTCACAGTCCCTGGTTAGGGTCCAGAGGGGTACATGGGCTGCCTCCTAGTCCTTAGTTATAAAGCCTAGTTGGAGTTGAAATGTAAACACTGCCTTCGGTCATGTTTCTCTGCAAGATATCAATAAAAACTGTTCATTCTGTTTTCACTTGTATTTGTCACTGCTTCCTGCACCAATCACACAAACAATTGGCCATCACTTAATTGAAGTCCAGGTAAGTGATGAGGCAGTTTTTGAACAATCCAGTGATCTTTAGGTGTGGCTTACACTCAAAGACCTTCTTGGATGACATGCCAGGTTGTTCAAACATTTCAGAAAAAAAGATGTAAAGCGGAGAGGTCTGTCGTGTTTTATTGAATTTCTCCTTCTTTTGGTAGCATGGTAGAATCAAGAAGACGGTGGCTTTATTTGACCTTCTCTCTGTGGGAATAGTAACCATAATGGGTTTAATTAACTATGCCGTATTGACGTAATTAGTTATCCTGGTGATTATACTTCTTTAATAAAAGCACTTCATTTGAGATGCATTGGTGTCTGCAGTGGCCGAGCCTTACATCTATACTTCATAACTGTCTAGACATTGGAATTTTACTAACAGCTCTTGAGAGAGGTTATCTTACATGGCTTAAGGTAATTGGGAATTAATGATTTTGCCCCTTGTTTCGGGCTCACTTGCTTGGAGAGCAGAGAAACTGTGGGGGGAGGGGTAGCAGCTCATTTCATGTAAACTGAAAAGGAGGGGGAAGGGCTGTGTTTTGGAAACCATATGCTCTTAGGAACTGTTTCTCTTTAAGCTAGCAATCAGAGAGACAGTAACACCAGAGGGAATTGGGGGTGTTTAATCTATGGGTGGACTGTATAAATACATTGAAATAAATGTACACAGTGTATAGAGACATATGTTCACATTAGCAGGAATCCTGGCTGTGCACATGTCTATTAACAAACACATGGTCCATTTTGGTATTAAAAGTAGATCACTGCTTAAATTTGGTCAGCAGGTGACTGACAATGTCCCTTTCACACGGCACAGTGGACAATGAAGTCAGACTGTATGGAAAAAATAGGGCAGATATAAAAGAAGAAACATATAATGAAAAATTTCCATATGAACATGTCAATAATAATATCCCAAGAAACCCCAAAGAAGAAGAGAACAAAAGCAAAAAGATTATCTAGCTGTGCCTGGACCTGACCACAATAAAACATCATGCCTGCATCCCCTTAGTCTCCTCACTATTCAAACTTGGGTAGTGGAAGGGGGAGGAAGGAATAGATGGGGGTGGGGAAGGATGGTGTGGACCGAGAGGAGGTTGAGAAACCTCACTGAAATAGGCTCAGCTTAGAAATAATAGATTTTGCACACAATCTCTTTTGCAGCTAGAAGTGCTATTTCTTTTCTAGTCTGTTTTATTTGACTCTTCTTTTTTCAAAGATGTGCTTTCCCCTGTCACCTCTTCCTGCAGCTCTTTATCCTGCAGTACTGTGCGGGCTCCCCTCTGCGTCTCCCTGTCTAGAGACACACAAGGAAATCACTGCAGGCATCTGACTGCTTCATGCAGCACAGGAAGGAACACTGTGGGTCATCATAACAGCCAAACCCATAAACAAGCACCACTGCAAAACCAAGCAAATGGAAGAGAGTGCCTCGGTGGAGGAACCTGCCGACAAGACTTGTTCCTCTGCCACGAGGGGAGGGATGCTCCGGCAAAAGCCTCCATCCCTCATTAAATCAATAAAATCAAGTGTCCTTTCTTTTAAGGCTCTGCACTGTAATCCAGTAGCAAGGAGAGGGGCCCAAGCTTTTCATCTCATTGTTTCAAAACAGATCGTTTGGTTGGAATTGACAAAAGGTTCATTCCTTTACCTTTGTGGAAATGTCAGTAAAAGGCAGGTGCTGGGCATTCGAACTCTTTTACTCAGTAGAGGAAAAAAAGGAGAGAGTGTGTGTGGGGGAGGGGGATCTGTGACAGGCTAACTACATGTACTGAAGCTTTCTAAGACATTTTGTTTAGCTTGATATTGTGCAGCAGTGAGGAGAGAGGTGGAATCTATTGTGTGCCAGCTGCATGAATCACCGGATTGAAGTCTAACAGCCTCAGATCCTCTTTTATACAGTAAAGGAGAGATTAAAGCAGGGAGCTCATATGTCACAAAATAGAGGTACAATGCAGTTCTGGCTTGCTTAGTGCACTCAGCCAGCATTTGATCCAAATTTAGCCAAAGGGAGTGAAAGAATGTGTGCCGCTATCAGCCAGGGAGGTGACAAATGTTGGGCTGTAATATCCAAAATTCCTTTCCTGTTTCCAAAATGTCATCTCTCCTTTGTCAGCTTCATTATGATTGAATCTGTGTACAGTCGCAGATCAACTGGAAACAAACAAAAACACCCAAACCCTAGCTAAATTATTCTACATCTGCCTCTTCCTGAGCTGTGTAATTGATACCACGCATGGGGAAGTTTTTTTGTTTTTTTTAAATCTAGGACTTAACAACCTCATTTATTTCACACGTATTTGCTGAATGCTATAGTATATTCTAGAAACTGAAAGGTATACACAGGGAATCTAACACACATCTTCTACTCTTCAAATCTTGCAGCCTGCTTAAGGAGATAAGACAGGGAAACTGGCAGACAGACAGGCACACACACATACTCCCAGGAACAAAGGCAATGGAGCGTTTTGTTTAAGGACTAAATTTGGGAGCACAAATAAGAAATACTATAGGAATTTAGAAAAAGTGGATTTTGAGCTAATTTTTTTTTTTTTTTTTAAACAGACTAGAGAAAGGGAACCCATGTCTGGAGTACTGGTCCTTTTAGATTATCTTCCACATGCTACATCCTGTCACACAGGGTGTGTATATAGCTGTATTATTGTCATCCCCATTTAAAAGACAAGGAAGCTAAAGCCCCAAGAGAAAATAGCTTGCTCAGAGTCACACCTTTGATAAGAGGTGAGCAGGAATTTAAATGCCCAGACTCTTCACTCTTAGTCACATTCCCAACCTGCCTGGCAAGAGAATGGCAGGAGCAATCAGCCTGGCATCTCTTCTCTCCCCCTTTGCTCAGTGGATTCTCCATCTGTCCTCACTGAAACTTCTAGGCCCTTACCTGTTTCTGTTTCAGCTGAATCATTAGCCCTTTTCTCTGTATTTAGACTCCCTTCCCTGGACAGACTTCATGGTCATGTCGGTAATAAAACTTTAGTTCTAGGAGACATCATACCGGTGGCTTATCTAAGGTGAAATAGGTTATTAGTTGTAGACATGAGACTACACTTTGTCTTTTGAAGACCAGCCTGATGTTCTTTCTGGCAGCTCTTACTGCATTTCTCACCTTCATGCTGATCCTCAAGATTGATGTCTAAGACCTACCAAATTTCTACTGTGTTCACTGTACCTGTCACACCCCTACTATTTTCTTTTTCTTTTGCCTTGTGGAGAAAATCTCAAGGGAGATGGAGACCCATGCAGCTCGGCCATCTGCAACATCGGGGACTCCAGTTACAACAGAACAGTCTGATCTGCTACACCACAGCCACAGCAAGGCAGGATCTGAGCCACATCTGCGACCTATACCACAGCTCACGGCAATGCGGGATGCTTAACCCTCTGAGCGAGGCCAAGGATCTAACCCGAATCCTCGTGGATACTAGTTGGGTTCATTTCTGCTAAGCCACAGCAGGAACTCCCTCAGTACATGTGTTTTTAATTTTATTTTTTAAATAGGAGAAAGAATCCACATGCCAGAGGAACAAATTTAAAATTGTGAGATATTGGGTACCATTGAAAATGACTAAGGAATTTTAGAGGCAGTGGTCCTCTGATCCCATCCCCTCAGGCAGAAAACCATCTTCTGCATCTCTGCAGGGACGGTCTGCCCTGCTCATCAGTCCAAAGCTAAATCTTCAACCTGAAGAACATCTCTCCCATTCTCCTTAGCTTAGGACAAAGCTTGTTTTAGTGATTTTCTGGCCCTTTCTCTGGCTTTCCTCATCTCTGCGTCCCTACTTTCCATGGACATCCTCCCCTTTGGATACACAAATTCACTCAACTTGGCAATTCTTCATTTGATTCTGTTGCATAGTCTAACAATTCTATTTATCTCCTCTCTTTTACTGCCCTAACTTTCTGGTGCATATTGTGTATATTCTCTGCCTCCATTTCTCACTGCCTGCCCATTCTTTATATTTTTGATTAACTTCCAGTTAACAAAACTTCTTGTGTCAATCTACTAGATCCTTATTCTTTCAGACACCTTTTTGAAATTCAGCACTTCTAACAAACGCTTCTAGAATAATCATTCTCAATCCTATTACCCTCAATTCCTTTTAAAACAAATGCTTGTAATGCTGTTCTGTCATCCAGAAATGAAATGTATACACAATATAAATTTCCTACTCACATAATTTTAATAATTCAACATAATGCCTTAATTATATATTAATAATAAAGAAAATTTATTTTTTATAATATTCATCAATATAGAAAATCATAATTTTCAGTTAATACAGTAGATACAAATGCACATTGACACAAATGTAATTCAAATATCACGAGCAACTCTCCCTCAAAAATATGAATTTATGAACTGATGAACAAAGTTTGATAAAGATTCAAATAAAGCAAAATAAAGAATAACCCAGTAGTTGCATTTTCGAGAAAATTCTGTATATTAAAAACATGCAAATAAATTAGATCCCAGACTGAAATAGTTTTAATTTTTTTTTTTTTTTAAACTGTAGGGATGTCCATGAGTCTTTTTAAAATTTGTTTGATGCAAAGCAATTCCTCACTATAGGGGACTGTCTCAGACATTGCAAGATGTGTTGTGTTCCTCCCCATACACCCACTGCAACACAATGTCAAAATATTCTCTAGTACTGTTGGTAGCCAAAAATTTCTAAAATACCATTTGTAGGTGGTGTGGTACCCCTTAAAACCAATGTTCTATATTATCCCAACTTTGGCTCAAGCGGCATGTCTCATTTCCTTTCTGCCTCTCTGATTCTTCTTTGTCTTTTCATGGGCTCTTGTTCCCTTTTTCCTACATCCTTTAAACTGTGAACATTCTTCAAGGTATAGTCCCTAGTTATCTATTTCTCTCTGCTTTACTGAGACATAATTTATATACAGTTATATATATATACATATATGTGTGTGTGTGTGTGTGTATATATATATATATATATATATATATATATTTATATCAGTTTTCCATGGCTAGAGTTTTCTCTGTTATAGAATTTCATATTAATTAAACCATACAGTATTTTGCGTTTACTAATTGTTTCTTCTACAATGCTTAATCTGCTATTAATCCCATCCTTTGTCTTTTTAATTTCTTTTTTTTTTTTTTTTCGCCTTTTTGCCTTTATCTAGAGCCGCACCCGCGGCATATGGAGGTTCCCAGGCTAGGGGTCTAACAGGAGCTGTAGGTGCCGGCCTTCGCCACAGCCACAGCAACGGGGGCTCCGAGCCGCGTCTGCAACCTACACCACAGCTCACGGCAACACCGGATCTGTAACCCACTGAGCAAGGCCAGGGATCGAACCCGCCACCTCATCGTTCTTATTTGGATTCGTTAACCATTGAGCCACGAAGGGAACTCCTCTTTTTAATTTCAAATACAGTATTTTTCACCTCTGTAAGTTTTCAGTTATTGTTTGTTTGTTCATTTATTTATTTATTTACTGGCTGCCTGTGGCATATGGAGTTCCTGGGCCAGGGATCAGACTTGAGCCATAGTTATGACCTAAGTCACAGCTGTGGCAATGCAGGATCCTTAACCCACTGTGCCTGGCTGGGGATTGAACCTGTGTCCCAGCACTCCCAAGACATCACCAATCCTATTGCGCCACAGTGGAAACTCCTTGGGTTTAATTTTCTTTTTACTTTTTTATTTTTCAATATACTGTTGTTAGAGCAGTTTTAGGGTCACAGACATACTGAGTAGACATACAGAGATTTCTGATATACCTCCTACCCATATACGTGCATAAAGATTGGATTTTTAAAATCTTTTTTTTAACCTTATCACTTTCATGCTTTTTTCTACCTTTTAAAGTATCAAATATATATAAATATATTCATATACATATGAATTATTTTAAATTATTGGCCTATTCATTTTATTACCTACCTGCATCACATTTGTGTCTGTTTCTATTGATTTCTTTCTTCTTCGTCCTTTTTTTGGTTATGAGTCATTATCTTCTGGCATTTTTTTTTCGGAAATGAAAATTTTTCATTGGATAGCAAATAATGAGAATATTATGTTGAGGAATGCTGGATGTTTGTTTTGGATTTTTTCCTGGTGCACATTTACTTGGAATCAACTAGATAGTTTTGGGTTTCGTTTGGAACTTTCTGGAAGGTAGGTGGGGTGAAATCTAGAGCAACCTTAACCTAAGACCAGTCATCTAACAGTCTAAAGACACTTCTAAATTCCTAAAACTCTACCCAGTGCTCCATGCCTTTCTATGTTGGCTGGTGGGAACACGAACCAGTCCCTGTTTTGTCTGACTTCTGAGAGTCGGTTAGCCTACTGATTTCTAGTAGATTTTTCTCCAGTCTTTGGTAGTTTCTGCTTCTCTATGTGCAGACCAGTCCTGAGACAGGTACTTGAGACACTCTCTCTACAGTCCCTGGAGCAATTTCTCTATGTCCTTCCTCTCTGATATTCTGCCCAATAGATTCTAGCCCATTTGGCCTTTCTGCACACAGAAATTTGGGGCCATTTTGTAAGGCTCACCTGATTTGTTTCCTTCTTTCAGGGATCATAGCCTTGAAATATGTGCTGCTGAGTATTTCAAAATTCTTATTTTTCAGTTGTTCAAGTTTGGAGTTTAAATTTAGTGCCTGTTAATCATGGTCAGAAGCAAAACTCTTAACTCTTCTTGAAGGACCCATCATTTATCCAAATATAATATTTACCTTTATGTGGCCATCTCCAGAAATTGAAACTCAATTGGTGACCTCTCACTCAAGCACGTTGTTGAATTTCCACCTGTCCATTAGTCAGTTCCACATGAATTTTTTCTTTCTTGTCAAAATTGA
Organism: Catagonus wagneri; assembly: GCA_004024745.2. Taxonomy (NCBI): domain Eukaryota; kingdom Metazoa; phylum Chordata; class Mammalia; order Artiodactyla; family Tayassuidae; genus Catagonus; species Catagonus wagneri. The sequence goes on along the minus strand of PVHT020000077.1, from coordinate 17,386,804 downwards.
CAGCTTTTTTCCTGGGATCCACGAAAGACATTATTATATTTTTACCAGATAATCGGACTCTTTGTTTTGAAGTTATTTTTGAATCCTTATGCTTCTTCATTGCCCTGTGTCGTCTGTTACTAAGTCCTATAGATTCACTCAAAATTTCTCATCTGTCTTGTTCTCTCTGTACCCAGTGCCATTACCATATTCAGGGTCTTTGTTATCTCATGTCCTCTATATAAAAATATTTTGTAATTAACTCTACACTCTACTTTCTTCCACACCAATACAATTTGCATAATATATTCATTGCATTGATATGCTTACAAAATAAAGTATAAAATTTTTACATTGGAATATTAGACAATTCAGCCCTAGCCAGCTTTTCATAACTTATCTTCCATTCTTAGCTTTCTTTTTTGCTTCCAGCGAAACACCGAAGATATTCTTTTGTGAACAAATCATACTAATTCAGGTCTCATGATACTCTTTATGCTTAGAATTCCCACCTCCACTTCCTCTGCTTTTCTTTATGTCCCCCCATTCCTGTAAGATCCAGTTTAATTGCCACTTATGATAGAGAAATTCTAACATGGATCTTTAAGCTCTGAACTTATTTTTTTCCTTGTCTATACCTATCAGCATTTAATCACATGACATTACAGAGTGTTAGGCATTGACTTAGTATGGTCTCCCAGATTGTTCCATTCAGTATACTCAACCAATCACATCCATGCTGTGACAGTATGTACAGCAGACAAGAGGCCAGGCTCCGACGTTCCAGCTTCCTGCCTTGACTTGACCCCACACCTTCTTTAATGCTGTTACTTTCCCCTCCGATATTTTTTCACTAGGCTCTTTATTGTGGAGGTAAGTGAACTAAACTGAGACAGGAAAGAAAAAAAGGAGGAGGAAAGGTGAACTTTCACTTTGCAACAAGAAAATACTGAGATGTTTTTATAGATAGATGATGGATAGAGAAGTTAATAGAGATAGAACTGGTAAAGCGGTATGAATATTACTCCAAAAAGAGTTCCAACTCTTTCTCAGGCAATTGTAGTGACATGAATATGTATACATCTACCAAGAAACTTATTGTTGACCACTTCCTTCTTGAAAGTATAGATATAGTGATTAAGAATACACTGCAATCATGAACTTCTCTGCATTCAAACCTCATTCTCAAAGCTTATGAGATGTGTAACTGTAGGCACTTTATTCTTTGGCTTCTTCATGTCTAAGATGGGGATAATATTAATCCTTACTTCACAAAGTTGTGGTGAAGCTTAAATGAGATCATCTCTGTGTCCAGCGGATGGGAAAAAAGTTATGTTTTGGTGATATTTTCAATCTGCTGTTATTTGACAAAATAAAAAATTTTTTGACTGAGATAGACAGAATTTGGCTCTGAGTTTGAAATAAGTTCTAATTCTGGCCACCATTCAAAAGTTTTTGACTCTTGAAAACAACAGCTGGATGAGCCATTAGAAATTCACTGCAAGTAAGAGCTAGTTCATCTAACTTAGTCAAGTTTTTGACTCAGCTTTGTCCATCTGTTCTTTTTTTTAATCCATATATTCTCCTCCAACTTCTCTTGGGCTGATTTTATCAGTTGTCTGGTCCCACAAACTTAAGAATTTCAGATTTTTTTTGTCTTTTTAGGGCCACGCCCTTGGCATATGGAGGTTCCCAGGCTAGAGGTCAAATTGGAGCTACAGCTGCTGGCCTACACCACAGCCACAGCATCGCCAGATCTGAGCCATGTCTGCGAACTACACCACAACTTACAGCAGTGCTGGATCTTTAACCCACTGAGTGAGGCCAGGGATCAAACCTGTGTCCTCATGGATACTAGTCAGATTCATTTCCGCTGAGCCACAACAGGAGCTCTGGGAATTTCAGATTTAGATAAGAGTATGTATATACATATGAAGTATTTAGATAAGTACTTCAGATTTATTTAAATATTTAGATAAATAACGTATTTAGATACATAAAATATTTAGATGAATATTTCAGATTTAAATAGGATTTCACATATCTATCTATCTCTCTATCCAAAGAGAGTTGTTTTGAATCTCATTCAATGAAATACAAACAATTCATTTGAACAAAAAGAAAAGTTTAATCAAACTAGGTACTAGGCACATAAAAATTCTCCTATAGCCTTTTCCCTGATTTTCCTCCTTTTGCTTTTAACTGCATTCAAACAAATGTGTTTGTGCAGGTGTGGTAATACATAGCTGACTATATAATAAGCTCTATGGCATCTTCAGGTTGGCTTCTGCCTGTCTCATATGTATCACAATCTCCTATCATGAAAACGAATATTAAGCTAAGTGTCTGTCCACTATCTATTAAAATCACCTTGACAATATAATCATGATTCTAAGCAGCAGGAGTTAGGTGGAGGCTTTTTCAATCAAGAATTCAAAATTTTAGAGGCACACAAAGCTTACCAGAAAAGACATCTAGGTCAGAATTCATCACTGCTGATTTTCAGGTTCCTAATTTTGTTCTCACCTCACATTATTATATCAAACTATCATCAAGCAATACTGATTAAGCATTCCCCTTGCCTACAGCTGTGGTAGGATTTTGATAATGTAAATTAATTGGTTATGGTACCAGTCATTTGGAAATTTTGTGACAGGTATTTTTTCCAATCCTTTCATATTCTGTGTTAAAATATGTGGTGAATTCCCATTTAATGGTAGTTTATTTAGTGTACAGATAAAATTTAAGGCATATTTCAATAATTCGATAATTTTTTTTATTAGTCAAGGACATATAACTTAGGGATGACTGACAGTCCACAGTCAGTGTATAAAATTCATGTATAAATGTGGCTCAAGAAATGCCTTAAAAATAATATTTTTAAAAAATAAAGTGTCAAATTTGGGACTGATCCAATAAGGAATAAATCAGTGGAGTCAATGGTATATAAAAAAATTGTTCCTCCCATTTTTACTGTGATTATTTTTGTGTGTGAGTAAGAGAGAATGGGTGAACCTACAGGCAGTGTGTTTGGAATTAAGATAGTAATAATACTGGTCATTATTATTTGCCAATCCTTATGTGTTATGTGCATTATTTCATTTATTTCTTACCAAAACTTATAAATTAAGTATTATTATTTTCTCCATGCTTTAGATAGGAAATGAAAACTTAGAGAAGCTAAATAAATGGCAGAGCAAGGATTCTAATGCAGTTCTGCCTAATACTGACACCTGAACATGAGAGTGCACTGTGTATATGAATATTACCCATCTCCAGTGGTGCAGCAGAAATAAAGGGCAACAGTGACTAATACCACCTCACATTCATGAGGTGCTTCATAGCTTACATGGCATTCGAACCTCTCAGTGTTGCTTTGAGATAGTATTGTTCTTACATACATTTTGCAAAAGAAGAAATTGAGACTTGGGAGTGCTGAATAAATTACTTGAGTTTGAAGTGCTAGTAAGATACAGACTCAAGGTGAAACGTCCAAATGTAAACATACAATGATCAAAATCAAGCATGTGTATGCCTGTGTGTGCTAAGTATGAATTTATGTTGCCTTTGTTTATTTCCCTTTTGTAAATAAGTAGACCAAAAGATAACCCTCGTAGACTCTGGGCTATATGGCACTTAAAATTTTCCATGAAAAGATAAAAGAAGTCTCTAAATTATTGAAAAATAGTTTATTTACAGTAGGCCTGACATAGAGAAGATAAGCCCCTGGAACTTGGTCCTCATAGGAAAATTAAAATGAGGAAATATGTTATTTAAAGAGAAATGTCACTGCGGAACCTTTGACGTGCAACCCACAAAACAGTTAGGAGGGAAGTGGAACCAAAAAGGAAGCTATCAGATTTCTCAGACATACGATTTAGCTGTGACAGTTTTATCCAGAGGTGGACTAGGTATGTTTTCTTTATCATGATTTATGATGTACAAGAAATAACTTTCCTGTCCAGATGATCTTTGCCATTTGCAATGACTGCCACCCTCATTATTAGATTTTATTTTCATGGCATTAAAGTATTATATCCAAGAAACTTCACAAAAGTGCCCCTTTCCTCCATAGAAATCTGTATTTGATATTAATCGTTATCAGAATGTTTTCAGTAACAACTAGCAAGGGAGAAGATCATATTGGACTAGTGCAGGGAAAAATAGAAAAGACAGAAAGCTGTGCCATTAGAGTGGAAAGATAGGTGTGATTTGGGTGCTGAGAGACCTTCATTCATTCGCTTAGTCATTCAACACACATTGGACCTGCCTCATGCAAAATGCCATTCAAGGTGCTGAGACAGAACACTATTAGCTCTGAGCTTGTATTCGCATAGCCATGTGAAAATAGCAGGGTAGCAGCACATGCTAATCTCTCTTTCCCCATACTTTGTAGCTTTCTGAAAGGATGTCATCAGAGCACACAAACCTAAAGTATTTATATAATTGAATCACTTTGTTGTACAGCTGAAATTACCACAACATTTTAAGTCAGCTATACTTAAATAAAACTTTTAAAAATGAAGGAAAAAACCTGAAGTGTTTTATATCAAATGTATTTTACCTGGAAAGAAGTTCAGTAAGCAAAATGATCCTGCAGAGAAGAAATATGTTTAGAAGAAACTGTTTTGCATTTCTCCTTCTCCATATTTCTGGGCAGAGTGGAGGCTTTCAGGATAAGGAGCAGGAAGTAGTGGTGAAGCCGAATTAAAATGTAAAGCAGAGGATGTGTTTGAGAACCAATCAGAGTCTGGCATATTACCTCAGGGCCTGGTGAGGGCTTAAACCAAGCAATGTGGAAGGGTATCTCTTCCCCTTGGGAGAGTATCCAAGGTGACTCTGGTTCCTGTTGTGCCAGGATTATTTCTGATGTAGAATTTGCCTAGGTGATAAAGTGTCTTCTCCTAGCAGACACTATGCAATGAGAAATACACCCTTGGGAGATATTTCTCCTGCTTTTGTGATGTATCCAAGGAGACAGGGAGAATATGAGAAGGGAAATCAGAAGTGAGTTGGGTGGGACATAGCATCCCTAAATTTTGAGAATGAAATTTTATAAGCTTGGAAAGAAGTATATAGTATAATAAACATATTTGAGCATTACAGTTCCCAAACTTTTCTAAGTGTGGTCTGGGAGCTCCTGGGTGTCCTCATTACCATTCGGGGGGGTCCATGATGTCAAAATTATTTTCATGATAATACTAAGATGATATTTATTCTTTTCATTCATTTTCTTATAAATAATTACTGGAGCTTTCCAGTGGCTTAGTGAGATGTTTGATATTACAACAGATGGCATGCAGAAGTAGATATGAGACTCTAACTGTCTTCTATATGCAAAACATTTAAGGTATTTATGATAATGTTATTACAGTGCCACTTTTCTCACTATTTTTTGTTTTGAAAAATATAGTTATTTTTATAAAAATATATTGGCAGGCAGTACATTAGAGGTATTTTTAAATAAATTAATAAATTAAATTTTTTATATTCTTTTTAAATCTGCCATAGTATACATATAACATATCAATAGAAGCTCTTTGGGGGTCTTTAATACTCTTTAAGAGCAGAAAGGAATCCTGAGACCAAAAATAAAAAGATTGAGAACTGATATCTCAGAATATTAGAAAAATCTGTTCAGACATTAGTTAGAATGTGGGAGAATATATGTTATATTCTATTTTTCCTCAAAAATCAATTGAAAAATGACTAAAAGAGTGAGAAACAAAAACAGAAGCTGAATATTTAATGAAATTAAAAAAAACCTAAAATTCTGATCTAAAAAATTTGAAGAAAAATGGCTAAGTATAGTAAACTGTATAAGAGAGAGAAGAGAAAATGACATCATAGGATGGTTGTTACTGAAGGCCTTGGGAGAGATAGCAGAATACAGGATTGTCCTAACAAGTAACACATCTTTACTTTTTTAAGCCTATTGCTGTATAATTCATAAACCATAAAATCATCCTTTGAAAAGGATGTGTAGTGTAATAGTGTAAGTGTATAGTTCAGTGGGTTCTAGTATGTTCACAAAGTTGTGCTAGTATCACCATTATCTAATTCTAAGATTTTTTTTTTTTTTGCCAAAAATAACTTGTACCCCTTAGCAGTCATTGCACATTCTCCCCAGTCTCTAATCTACTTCCTGTCTCTGTGAATTTGCCTATTTATGTAAAGGAAACCATACATTATGTGGCTTTGTATCTAGATTATTTCACTTGGCATGTTTTCAAAGTTAATCTCTGTTGTAACATGTATCAGATCTTTATTCATTTTCATGGACAGATAATACTCCATTGCATGAATATACCACACTTTGTTTATCCATTCATCAGTCAATGAACATTGAATTTTTTCTTGTATTTTACTATTACGAATAATGATGCTATGTGAGCATTTGAGAACCAGTTTTTGCATGGATATGTTTTCTGTTCTTTTGTGTATGCATATAAGTATGGCTTTTCTAGGTCTTAGGATAACTCTGCTTAACTTTTTAAGTAAATGTCAAACTTTTCCAAAGCAGCTATGCCATTTTACATTCCTACCAGTAATGAATGAGAGTCCCAATATCTTTGTATCCTCATAAATACTTATTATTATTCATCTTTTTAATTATAGCCATCCTTATAGTTGTAAACAGTATCTCATTATGGGTTTGATTTTTATCTCCCTCTTTTCATGCTTATTATGTGATATTTGTATATCTCTTTTGGAGAAATATCTATCAAAGTTCTGTGCTAATTTTAAAAATAGCATTATTTGTCTTTTTATTGTTGAGTTATAACAATTCTTTGCATATTTTAGTTATTATTCATTTATCAGATCAATCAATTGTAAGTATTTTCTCCAATTCTGTGCATTGTCTTATTATTTGTTGATGGTGTCTTCGGATGCACAAGGCTTTTAATTTTTATGAAGTCCAATTTATCAAAACTTTTGTTGTTGCTTTCGCTTTTCATATCATGTGAGAAATCATTGCTTAATCCAAGATCACAAAAATCTATGCCTATGTTTTGGTCTCAGAATCACATACTTTAACCTATATACAACTAGGTCTTTTTTGAGTTAATTTGTTATGAATAGTGTGAGATAGGGGTTCAGCTTCATTATTTTGCATTTGATATCCACTATTTCCAGCATCATTTATTGAAAAGACTATTTTTCTCTCACTGAATTGTTTCAGAACCCTTATGAAAAATAAATTGTCTTAAATATAAAGTTTACATCTCCCCCCATACTCTATTCTATACCACGGACCTGTGTGCCAGTGCCAACACTGTCTTAATTACTTAGTTGAATTGTAGTAAGTTTTGAAATCAGTGTGAGGTTTCCAGCTTTGTTGTTCTTTTCAGGATTGTTTTGGCTGGAATTCTGGGTCCCTTGCATTTCTATATACATTTTAGGATCGGCTTATCTATCTCTACAAAAAGGGAAGGTGGGATTTTGATGGATATTACATTGATTTCCCTAATTTTTTCTGCTACTAATTTTCAACTTCAAGACATTTTGATTGAACACAATTTGTTGTATAATTTCAACCCTTTTCAGTTTATTAAGTCTTATTTAATAGCATAACTTATGTTCTATCCTGGAGAAGGTTTCCATATGCACTGAAAACAGTATTTATTCTGCTATTTTTAGGTGGATTGTTCAATAGATGTCTATTAGGTCTAGTTGGTTTATAGTGCTGTCCTATCTAGTTGTTCTATTTATTAAAAGTGAGCCATTGAAGTCTTCAAATATTATTGTTGAATTATTTATTTCTCCCTTCAGTTTTGTTAGTTTTTACTTCATGTATATAGATATGTGTATATGTCTACTTATGCTGTTAAGTGAATCAATGTTTATGATTGTTATATCTTCTTGATATATTAACCTTTTATTATAAAATGTCTTTCTTTGTTTCTAGTCTTAGTTTTTGTCTTAAAGTTTATGTTATTTGATATTCATATAGCCACTCCAGATAGTTTTTGCTATTTGTATTATGCCTTTTTCCATCCAATTATTGTCAACCTTTTTTGTGTATTTGAATCTAAATTTTGTCTCCTATAAATGACATATAATTGGATCATGTCTTTATTTTGCTAATCTTTGCCTTTAGTTTGGAATATTTAATCCATTTATGTTTTATTCAATTATTGATGAGGTATAATTTTAATCTGTCATTTTTCTGTGTGTTTACTATGTATCTTATGTTTTTTCCTCTTTTCCATTATTATTTGAAAATAAATTCTATCTCTTTATTGATATATTTAGGGAGACATCATTTCAATGCTATTTTAGCTTGTGAGACCTAGTTTCCATTAATTTTTTAGTTTTTTTTTAAGCATATTGAAAATACTTGATTTTAAATCTTTAGTAGGTTCATACTTGATTTTAAATCTTTAGTAGGTTCAACACCTGGCTTCCTCCAGGGCAGCTTCTATTGACTGCTTTTCTCCTTCTCCTGTTTGTGGGACATACCAGCTTGTTTCTTTGCATGCCTCATGATTTTTGTTGTGAATTGGATATTTAAAATAATATTATGTTCAACTATGAAAATAAGATTCTCCTTCCTCCTCAAGTATGTTTTTGTTTCTGTTTATAGTTGTTGTTGCTGTTTGTTTTCTGAATGACTCAACTGACCTAATTCTGTAAAGTCTGTATTCTCTGTTGGATGTGGTACTAAAGTCTGCTTTGACTTACCTTAATTGATCATCAGATGGTTGCACAGAGGTTTCAATACCTAGGAATAACTTTGAGAAATGTGAATGATCTCTAAAAAGAAAACTTTGGGGTAACATACCCCTGAGTCGTACAAGGACTACCTGAATAAAGAGAACCTCATAATACTTTGGGACAGGAAGAGTCAATATGATATAAATGTCAGTTTTCTTTAAGTAATTATATTAACACAATAGCAATAAAATGCCAAGATAATTTTGGGAGGTTTAGACAGCCTGAATCATATGGAAAAAATAAATAAGCAAGGACAATTCTGAATAAAAGAATACCGTATCATAAAGATAGCTAAATCAAAACAATGTGATAGTGACAAAAAAGGTGTATAGATCCTTAGAACAGAGATAAAAGTCCAGAAACAGTTCAGTGCATATGGATGTCATATCAAATCAGTGGAGAAAAGATGAATAAATTAAATAAATTACTGAATTATCATTATTGGATAAATTATGTTTGAAAAAAGAAAACTACATGGAAAGAAATTATATTGTTGGATTGGGAAAAACTTTTAAGTAAGATATAAACTTCAGTACTCATATAAAGACTGAAAGATTATTCTGCATAAAAAGTATGCTTAGAAAAAAAACACCATTAATCAAATTAAAAGAGGAACAAGAAACTTGAAGAAAACTATTTGCCATTTATAATTTCTATAATATATTCAAAGCCCAATAACCCAATAAAAATGGGCTAAAGGTATAAAGAATAGCTTAAGGAGAAGGAAATATAAATGGTTCTTAAACATGTTATTAGGTATTCAACTCACAATAAGAGAATGCAAATAAACACAACAATAAATACCATATATTACCTGTCATATTGGCAGAGAGGAAACATTTCATAATACACTGTGCTTCATGGGTGTGGGAAAACTGGTATGTTACTGATAGGAGTGTGAAATAGGACCACTCTTAACAATCACAGTCTGACAATATTTATACAGATTACTAAAGCAAACATTTTTAGTTCAGCAATTACACCTTTAAGAATGTAACCAACAATATCCATGCACATGTATGAAACAACGTACCTACCAAGGTTTTCAGTACATTATTTATAATAGTAAAAGAATAAAAGCAACTTTAATATCTTACCACAAGAGCCTGAATAAATTACTGTACAAAAGAATATTGTGCAACTTATAAAAGGAAAAAAGGACTAAAATAGAAGGAAAAAGGGAAGCTGAGACGCTCTTTATGTATTAATAGAGAAATATATCTAAGATATGTTTACAATATTAAAAATGCAGAATAGTAAGTACAGGGTGTGTCAAAAGGGAAAATAATAAATACTTGCATTGCTTGTACATCTGGGAAGATATAGAAGAGTGCTTTTTTGTAGGGAGGGGGACTAGAATTGGGGTATAGAAATTATGCTGCTTAAATTTTGAACACTGTTCCTATGTTTTCTATTCAAAATATAAACATAAAAATCATAAACGACTCAACTACCACCAAAACAAAAATGGAAGAGGAAAATAAAACCGTCTTAGAAAACAAGCATATTTTGGAAGCAGATAAAATTATAAACACAGCCTAAAAACACCATCAGGGATAGCAGACACTTGATAAAAAAAAAAAAAAAAAAAGAGTAAAAGTAAGTGGAAAAAAGTTTCAAAGAATTATCAGGAAAATATGAAAAACTCTAAAGTATCAGCATATGGAAAGCTAACATCCAGTAAAAAGACATAATTTCCACCAATGCATTCAAAGAAAGCTTTCCTGGAATAACAGGAGCTAATTCTAATAATTGAGAGCAGAACATGTGTTAGGAAAAAACTGATGCAGAGTGATCAACCACAATTTTTGCCTGAGAAGTTATTGGATGTACCAGATCAGAACACTCCTGTGAGCCTGAGGCAAAGAAAGAAAAAAATAGAGCCTGGTATTTAAGGAGGAAAAACAGTAAGTTTCCAGAATCACATCCAATGATAGCAACAGCAAAGCAATGTCTACAAAGTTTCAATGGAAAGAAATATTGTCATATTGTAATATCTAGCTATACCACTGTGCAATAATCAAAACCAAAAAGAAATATTTTCAAACATACAAGAAATCAAGAAATATTGTTTCCATAAACATTCTTATAAAAATTACCAGAGGACAATGAAAATATGGATTTAGAAGTCAAGATAAATGAAGTCATGGTGAGCCCGCGAATCCGTTTAAACACTCAACTAATGCTAACAACTGTAGAAACTCTATGATTATGGAACTAAAAATGAACATTTTACATCCTGAAATTATAGAAATGTTGTAAGAGTGAGAAAATGTAGGAAGTAGCATATGTAGTTAAAATGATTTTGAGGAGGTCATACTTTGTAATGTTTTAAGAAATGGGCTATGTAAATACGGTGACCTTGGTGGAGAAAAATAAGCCTAATACAGGACGTGTTCTAAAGTCAGCATACTTGTAAGACTCTTCCCTTGCTTTGGTGCATGGTTTAAAAAATATTATATGCGAATCTTTAATAGTTTCCACAGTATCTGCTTATAACGTAAGCCAAGTAATCAGGACTTCTGCCTGTATCAGAAGTCGATGACCAGGCCCTAATCCTATAAAGTTCTCTCTCATGCACAAAGTTCAGGGTTAGAATTACCACATGATCCAGCAATTTAACTTCTGGATATACACTAAAAAGAATCTAAACCAGGGGCTTGAAGAGATATTTGTATACCTATGTTCATAACACATTATTTACAATAACTAAAGTGTGGAAGCAACTCAAGGGTCCATTGATTAATGAATGGTTAAGGAAAAGGTGGGTATGTACACACAATGGAATATTATTCAGCCTTAAAAAGGACATAAGCTACAACATGGATGCTTGAGGACACTCTGCTAGGTGAAGGAAGCCAGTGACAAAAGACAAAACAGTGTATGATTTCATCTGTATGAGTTACTTCAATTAGTCAGTATCACACAGACAGAAAGTAGAATGGGGATCATCAGGGGCTGAAGGAAGGGGGAAGCTCCTAATTTATCCCCTTCCCCTTTCCCTTTTGGTTACCATAAGTTTGTTTTCTGTCTGTGGTTCTATTTCTGTTTTGTAAATAAGTTCATCTGTATCTTTTTTTTTTTTTGGATTCCACATATAAATGATCTCATACAATATTTGTGTTTGTCTAACTTACTTAGTATGATAATCTCTAGGTCCATCCGTGTTACTATATATGGCATTATTTCATTATTCTTTATGGTTGAGTAATAATCATATTGTGTATTTATGTACCACATCTTCTTTATCCATTCATCTGTCAATGGACATTTATGTTCTTCATATATAGCCGTATAATAGCCTTGGCTATTGTAAATAGTGCTACAATGAGCAAGTGCTACAAGGAGCAATTTCTTTTCAAATTATAATTTTCTCTGGATCTATGTCCAGGAATGATATTGCAGGATCATAGGGTAACTCTACTTTCGGTTTTTTAAGGAATTTCTATACTGTCCTCCATAATTTGGATTTCCACCAGCAGTGTAGGAGGGCCTTTTCTCCACATCCTTTTCAGCATTAGTTTTTTGTGGACTTTTTGATGATGACCATTCTGACTGGAGTGCACTTCTCCTATTTTTGCATACTTTTGTGTACCACTAACCTAAGATGTAGGATATAGATGAGTCTTTTCTGAAGGTCTGAAGATTTTGAAGGGTAATTATAGCACAGAGCAAGAAATAATTTTACCTCTAACACAAGGCTATTGGTGTAGAGAATTTTTTTTTTACTAAAGGTTTGTGGTTAGTGAGGCTGATTAATTAATAAAACAGTTAATTTTATATTTGATGTCAAACATAAGTGTTGTAGAAAAGTATGAAGCATCTCCCATCTTAAAGACTTTCACCTGGTCCCATCCCTCTGCCTGCTGCTGCCTCCAAGACATTGCTGGGGTCCATCTCTTTGCAAAACACCTTCTCATCTTTTATTGTTCAGGTTCCCCCGATTCCCTTGCTTGTGCTGCCAATAGGAACTTAATTTTCTTACTTGTTTATCGTTTTGTTTTACAGTTTTCTTCTGGATCATGTCTTGGGGAAGGGTTTATTTTTCATACCCAAGTAGATTCATTGAATTATTTTTCAAAGAAAATTATTTCCTCTTTTTACAGATTATACACTTCTACCTCCGAAAGTAAAAAGGCTATCCCCATGATATTTTGTAATATATCTACTTTGCCCTCCCTGAAACAGTAATAATGAAAAACTTAATGGTGGAGATTGAAATGCAAAACTTTCAAAAGACAGAAAAGTTAAAATTAAGATACGATTTTAGTAAAAAGAATGAAAACAATTTCTGACCTGTATACCCAATTTTGACCTGTATTAAACTCACTGAAGATCACAGATAGGCTTCAGTGCATATTTTATTCCTTAAATTTTGTAAATCAAAAGTAAATTCATTCCTTTTGATCTTATTTTTACATAGGTCACCATTTTTCTTTCATCTGATACCGTAACATCTTCAAATATAAAGTCCCTGCCACCTTTCTTGTTATATTGGCAGATCACTGAAATCTGTAAAATGAAATAAGAAGACGCATCACTGTTAGAATCCACATTTCGTTAGTTCTCTAAGACAAGCATTATGTATGGGGCACTCAATATATTGAGAGTGAAATAGTAGTCCCCATCCCCCCTAAAAACAATCATGGTCCATGATGCTAGAAATGAAAACTGATCTTTATTTACTGTGGGACCAGAAAACGGACAGGATATAGTTAATATTTCTTAATCCTTTCCCTGTTTCACGCAGACCCTGTAGCAGACTAAAAACCATTGCCTAAGTATCAGCAGATTAAAGAGACCAAATTCATTCTTTGATTTATTATTAATTTGTGTATTCATTAGTGAGAGGAAAATTGTGGTGCTCTGGAGGTTCATCTGCTCCCTACTTTGAATAGTTTTGTTGAGATTGGCTCAGCAGGTTTGAATTTGGTTTCTCAGAAAAAGTAGTATACCAGTCATAGGTTCAAAAGGCACCAATTTCTAACATGGCTACTTCTCCAGCCATTGCCACATGAATGCATTATGGGATGAGGAACCCTCTCTACTAGAATGTTGGCCATGGGATGTAAATAAAATCGTTTATGACTGTTCTGAGCAGCAAAGTCATAGGGTTCAGATGATAGTTTGCACTCAGCTGCTTCTCAGCTTGTAATTCCTCTTCATCCCAATAAATCCTGTATCTATACCGTGTGAAACTAATGGTTTGTATCTGTCATCCCTAGGCAGCATGCATTCCACAAATATTTACTGAGTGCCTACTGTGTGCCAGGCACTGTTTTCATTCTTGCGATAGTTCAGTGAACAAAACAAAGAGTTCTGTCCTTCTGGGCATGAAATTTTAGTGGAGGTAGTCAGGTAGGGGAGATGAAAGAATAAATATGATAATTATATAATATGTTAAAAGGTAAGTACTATGGAAAACAAAGCAGGTGTAGACATGGATCAGGTGTTGACATCAGAGTCTGGAAACAATGATTAACATATAGCTTGGTTAAATGATAATGTAGTACATACATTCTTTAAGATAGAGTTTGTATTTTTTTTCATCCATGTTCGCAACATCTGGTAGGTGGCTGAAGACTGTTGAATTAACTTTTCTGATGCAATTTAGAATACAAAAAGTGATTTGTCAGGTCTTATTCATAAGCAATATTACCTCAGCAGTTTTCAACTCAAGGACATCCTCTGCCTCTGCAAAAAAGTACCTGGCACATACTCATTTTAGGGAAACCTCATTAGGAAATAATGTTCTATGCCATCACCTTCAATTTAGTTAATGTCTCCATTGATGACTGGGTCACTGTGCTGTTCCTAGCATCTGGCAAAACTTAGCAGATAGTCTAAGAACAGTTGGCCACTCCACACTCAGAAACCAACCATCAGGTCTGTGTTGCAGAATGGACACAGTTCTTATGGACAGAAAGGAAAGAAACACACATTCTAGGAAAAAAAAAAAAAAAGATCAGGGTTTCCCTATATACTAGCTTTGAAGGTTGAATTTGGTTTCAGTTCTGACAGTAGAAATAATACTGCCATTCCTAATATTCACCTTTATGTAACCTATTTTCCTTTATGAAGATGTTAGCAGATAGCTGATGAGCTTTCAGTCAGCTCCTGTTTTAATTCTGGTAGAGATGGTGCTGCTGTACCAGAATGGCCCCAGATTCAGTGGTTTAAAAAGGGTAAGATTTATGGACAAAGGGGAGAATATATTTCAGTGGCAATTTGCAGTTTCCTTCGTAATCTCTGAATCAATACAACATAAGAATGAGTGTTTTGTGTTTGCTTGTAATACATTCATGCATGTGGAAAGGCCATCATAGGATTACGCCAAGATAAAGCTACTTCTCTCATCTCCATGCCTGGTGTCCCCTGGAAGC
This sequence comes from Catagonus wagneri, assembly GCA_004024745.2. Taxonomy (NCBI): domain Eukaryota; kingdom Metazoa; phylum Chordata; class Mammalia; order Artiodactyla; family Tayassuidae; genus Catagonus; species Catagonus wagneri. The sequence goes on along the minus strand of PVHT020000077.1, from coordinate 17,371,724 downwards.
TCTTGTAAAGCAAATTAATACTTTCAGTGCTCCAGGACTAACAATATTGCTGCTGATTTTCAGATGATTCCACGTGATAATCACAAGAAGGTGCTGCATATGACAGAATAAACTCAGAAAAATCACAATACACCAAAAAACCCTTCTAATTTGACTCCATTCATTTCTTTTCAAAAAGACCCTGAGCCCTCTCAAAGTCCTTGATGCCCTCCTCCCTTAGTCAATATTGCAGGCCAGTGATTCCATTTTTTTCCTTTGCAAAGGAAGAGGTACAAATTCTGTTGACTTTATCCTGTTTATATTGCTACTTATGTTGGTATTTATTTACCAGATGTTTTAGGGATAAAAGAAAATCTTGAAAAAAATTGTTGGAAATCACATGAGTCAACTCAGTGAATTGCATTGCTGGCTGATAAATTATTCCTTGGCTGTAAAAAATTGTGCAGCTATCTTTTTGCTCCCTTAAAGCTGATCTTGACAAGGATTCATTGATCCCGAATGTGGAATACTTCAGATGACCTAGTTCAGTAGCAAAAATCAAAGCCAGTAAAGATTGGTTTGGCAGCCTAGAGATAGATCATCTTGGAATGAATGGGTCATGAATCTGAGCAGAAGATAATCCTCCAGCTCCTTTCAAAAAAATTTTTTTTTCATTATGGAGTCCATAAGATTTTAATCTGGGACCACCAAATGAAAGTACTTATTCAAAATAATCAAACACAGAGAAAAGAAACATCAACTCAAGAGCAAATGTATATGGTTTTAAAAATAGAGATAGCACCTAAGTCCTTTTATTAACAGCTTTTGGCTCAATTCTATAAAGTCAACCCTGTTTTTGCATGCAACTTTATATCAGCCGGACAAAATGATCTCCAAAGGAGCAAATAATGTATTTGTAGCATGAAAGGAATGTAGTAGAAAAGCAATATCACTGGACTACTCCCAATTTATGGACGCTGGTGGGTCATTCATGTCTCTGGAGCCCAGTTATTTTTGGTACAATGGGTGACCATTATGCTTATTTTTAATAAATATTGTGTAAATCCAGTGAGGTAATATAAGTGAGCATGTCCTGTAAGGCATAAAAATGCTGCAGAGATATGAAATTTGATATTATTTATTATTTTGCAGTGATTCTTGGACAAATCATTTCTTAACTGCGTAATTACAGGTCCCTAAACTGCTTTTAGTCTGAATGTGACTTTCAAACACTTCCCTTACTTCAACTATTTCCTCACTTTCCTCTCATCTCACCTGGTAGGTCTGTTCTATCTACATTACCTGGCAAAACTCCTCTTTCCGTATTCCCCAAATGCCAGTGCTGGCACCATTGCTCTGACCCTCCCTCTCCTCCCCAGATAAGGAACACTGTCTATCTGTGTTCCTCTGTTAATCTATTGACCTTTAAGCACAGTTGTGTTTCATTAAGAGGGCATGTACTTTGAGGCAAACATTTTCCACTGGTTTAATTTTAGCTATAAGAGAGACAAGGGAGGTGTATCACCAAAAGAGGTCGCATACCACGGAGGGGGAGAGAAAGACACTCACCAGCACATTCCTCTGGTATCATCTGCTATTTAATTTTCTGCAGCAAAGAGCTATGCTATACTGATCTTGTGGAAAATACAGAACAAGGTAAAACAATGGAGCATTTCAGCGCTCCTTCCAGGAGGGTACACTGCTGGGGCATTAGGAGCACAAAGTAAAAATAACTTGAATAGATTGGTTCCATAGGCTATTTACTAGGATCCTAGTCATACTAGGTTTTAATTCAGTAACTCTGGGCACATCAAAAACTTCCTGAACCTCTTTTTCTTTGTTACAGGAAAGAGTAATAGTGACTCTCTTTTTAACAGTGATTATTACAAGAATTAAATGTAGTATGAACTACATGTGAAAAGCTCTGGTATAAAGTGGGTGCTTAATAAATATTATTACTTATACATTTATAAAGAATAACTATTTTTTATTTATAAATTGACAGCTCTCAATGGATATTGGCCATGTGCCTTTTACTGAGATACAAAGAGCTCAAAGAAGAGGCACGTTATTCATTTGCTGGAGACTGGAGCTATGGATACACAGAGTTTTAAAAGTGCTAGAGTCCAGAACTCCCAGGAAGGCAAGATTTCCTTCCAAGTATCATTTGAGACCAGCAAATATCCAGCCTCTGATTAAACTCAACAAGGGACAGGATGCTCATTAGTTATCAAAGCAGTTTATTCCCTTTAAGAACATTTCTAACTATTAGAAAGAACTTGTTTACAATCCAGTGATATCTGCCTTTTTATAAATTCTATCCATTATTCTTACATTTTCCTATTACAGTATTAAAGATGAAGGTGAATCATCATTATTTCATGAAACACCTATGAAAAGAATGAAGACAATGGCATGTCAGACTTAAGTCCTCTCGTTTAAGTTCTTAAATTAATTCTCTTATAATATAAGTCGTAGCCCTTTATTGGTCTAGGTTCCTCTAGTTTGTTAACCTTGTTTTTCATGTTTAGGAACAAGGTTTGAACACAGAGCTATATGTGTAGCCCCATATAAGAAACGGCCTCTTTTTTTTTTTTTAATTGGCTACTATGCATTTAAAAATGTAAGTTTGCAACCTATATTTACCTTCCACTAAGAGCACCACAGGCTTTGATTCAAACCAGGACACTCTGAGAGTAGAAGATGTGCAATTAGCAATTACACTTGGAAAACAGAACATAAATTGGATGATTACAACTAACAAGGGCGGGTCATCATCCTACATCATAATTGTCCTTCCATTCTGCTCTATTCTCTCTCTCCCTTTCTATCTTTTAATTCTCACCTAAATGGTCTCATCTCTGATTTATTGTGGTAGTTCATGGAAGCTTATGGAATTAATTGCATTCTTCTTGTTCTTTCTTGTTCGAGTTATAACATAATACTCTAACCACTTCTAATAGATATGCTTTTGGTAAACACAATGTTTGTTACTCTACTTCAGATATCATTTACACATCAGGTTTGTGTACTCTCTTTTGCAAAAATGTCAAGCTTCCGTCTGTAGCATTCTCTGTACATTAGATTACAGTAGTCATCTGAGGCTGTTAAAACTACTCTGGTGTTATACTTTTCTCTTGAATTAATGCTTCCCATCTATATATGCTGCTTTTGAGTATTCCCAGCTTCATCCATTTATGTGAGTAATCATCTCTCTTTTCCAAATTTCAGGTTGATACTTTTTCAGATTAGGTCATCAAGTCTACAAATTATTATATCAAATTGCATTTGTTTAATACTTTATACATGGCAAAACTGCTTTCATATTTGCATCTGAGTGTTCCAACAACTCTTGAGAAAGACCGAAAAGTATAATTATCTCATCTTTACAGAGAAAGAAATGGATGACTTAAATCCAAAATTTTAAATTTCTGTTGCAGTGTTCTTTCAAATATGCCATAATATTTTCTTCTTTCTTATCGCTCAATAAATACCCAACCTTTTGCTTAGTTTTATATACTGAGTGATATGTTTATAAAAAAACAAGTAACTATTCAATATCTAAATGCTTTCTTTTCCTAATCATGAGAATTAATTTGAAGAAAATTTGCAAATAGTACACATGTCTCTTTGTTTTTATCCTTCTTCTCATGAAATCAAAACCACTAGATATAGATTCTATCTCTCCTTATGTATTTTTTGCCTTGTTTTTTGGTTTATGTGAATAAGTAAAATTGGTAGAGGTTGCTGGGTTCAAGAAGGATAAGCAAGTTCTTCATCAGATATTACACATTGTTGTACTTCTACATTATTGTTCTGTCAAATCCACACATGAACACCTTTGAACTCCTTTTCTAAGGCTTAGCAATTACTACTAGACAATGGACACACCTCATCTCATTCCAAGGATATCCTGTACTTGTTCTGTAGAGCTAACAACGTATTTCTTTAGAAGATCTTGATTCACCTTATTTGGAAAGATCCTCATTTCTGAAATGTAGATCCAGGAATGTGGTTTTTCTCCTCTCATTTGTCACATTATTTTGTTCTACAAAGTACTGAGGTTAGGTTCGCTCCCTTCTCACTTTTTTTTTGTCTTTATTTCTGCTTTCTCAGTAACAACTCTTCATATTTCCTAATTAAAAATAGAAACTTACCCCTTAAGTTTTTCATCTTTTCACTAGCAGATATTTATCTATGGTGGAAGTTATATTGTAACTCCACCCTTTCCTTCCTGCTGACCTTTAAGGCTAGACGTTTGTAATGACGGTGAGTCGTGGAGACAACACAGACCCCCCTCAAAGGAGACCTTTAATCTGAGTGTTCCAAATCTTTTTCTTACTCCAACTTTTCCTTTCACTGTTCGGTTTTGATGCTCTGGGCAAGATTGGAATCCCAGGGAGAAAAATAGTATCCCATTTTCTCAGGCATAATACATCCTGATTACTTTTTACATGGTACCAGGATCAATTTTGATCCCCCCAAAGTGAACAGTTTGTCCCTGGACCAACAGTCCAAATCCCAAATCTTACACATAAGCCGTGTGACCTTGAGCTTGCACTTAGTCCTTCTGAGCACCAGATTCGTCACCTGTTTAAAGTGAAGGGGTTGAACTAGCTGCTCCCCAGTATTTATTCCTATTTTGACATTAGCTTAGGTATTTCACACGTGTCATTGAGTACCACATAGTAGTTTGCTCCTCCATTGGGAGTGACGTGCTTGATGGCTAGGAGGTGGTCTTGGTGTTGAGTGGTGTTGCTTATAAGAGAATGATTTGCTTCTTCACACTTCACGACTGCTCATGACTATCCTTCATTTTATCTTAACATTCATTTCACATATTTCTTTCTAGAGTATTAAATACCTAGAAAAATCACTTTCCTTGAAGAGATTTTTTTTTTTCAGCTTTTTTATCCATAAGTCATCAGTGAGATTCTGAAACTTTAGAAGATTTGTAGACTTTAATATTCTATACTGTTCAGGGTTTGTATACATGAATATATTTGTCCATGATGCAGTCTGGGTACCTGCAGGCTAAGTAATATGCAACTCTCAAGGTAAAAGTCTAATATTAGGTGGTTTCTGTCTCTTATTTATCACAAGATTTCTTTTCCCCCAAAAGCCCAATATTTCCTAGGGTCCAATATTTCACAAGCCCTGCAGCATCACTGTGAGATGGGTAACAAACCAATTTATATTTTATAGATACTAAAGCTGAGGCACAGAGAAAGTATGTGATCTGCTCTAACACTCCAGCAGCTCAGCAAGGAATGACAGAATAAAGATCAAGAAAAGAAATAACCTAATTCCTCTGTGATTCTCTTTTGCTGAGGATCAGAGCACCATAAGGCTGACAGAATCTCTGAGACACTAATAGCCTACTCTCCTCTTTGTAGGGAATCCTATATGTGAGTTTATTCAGTATAGATGGCAAGCTCCTGACTAGAATCCATGCCAGTATTTAACATTCTTCAATACTAGAATGTTCCCTGTAGACTTTGCCATCATCCACAACCAAATTCCAGCACCTGTGTCATACCTTGCTCCCTGTAATAGGCTTCTGCCTAGGCTGATGCAGTAATTTCTCTCCTCCACTCTCCCCTTACCACCTCATCCAATTTATTCTACAGTCTGTGTCCAGTGATCTTTCTTAAGGCACTATTTCATGGCACCACTTGAGTATGTAGTTTGTAAAGACTTCCTGTTTTCCACCGTATCAGCCATGATTCCCTGCTTGGCATTCAAGACCATCTACAGTTAGACCCTTCTCCTTTCACTATGCTACCATCATTTTGCTGTCACAACCCCAGTCCAGAGAGGTCTCTGTTCTTCCTTCCTCAGGATCTCACTTAGTTTTTTTTTTTTTTTTCCCTGCTGTGCCCACAGCATGTGGAAATTCCCAAGCCAGGGACTGAACCTGCACCACAGCAGTGACAATACTGACTCCTTAACTGCTAGGCTGCCAGGGAACTCCTCACTTTGCTTTTAAATCTTAGTCTTCTCCTGCCCTCCTTGAAGCCTCTGTTGACTGTTTTAGCTGAGGCAGCCTCTTTGCTGTGTTAACACTAGTTGTTCTTATGGTTAGTATTATCTACATTCATTCTCTCTTTGTATTTGTGTGTCATTTTAGTCCATCTGGACTGTTAAACTTCTTAGAATGCAGGGACTATGTCTTCTTTTTGTCTTACAGTAATACAAAACATAATAAATGAAGGTCAAAAACAAAATAATGTTCCCAATAAGTGCTAGCTGATCCTTTGAAATTCAGTGAATTGGATTTGTAATTTATACGTTTGTATTTATGAGTGGACTTTTTACTTTTGAAAAAAAAGAAAGGGCAATTGATAAAGAGAGGTGTATACTTAGTTTTTTTGGATTTTTTTAGGATAATTTATCCTCAATTATCACCTTAATTTCAAATGCTTGCCAGAGTACTCCTTCCTTTAACTGGGAGTGCTTTGCTGTATATAACAGCAATAACCTCCTTGTCGAAAGGCTGTGTCATTTGCTTTCCACTCTGATTGCCTCCCCTCTCATGCTCCGAGCTTTTTGACTCTTGCCTTTCATTCTCTGCAGTGCAGGACAACATCTCAGATTTGGATATCTACTACATGAACTGGCATATGACCAAGGCTCATATTTTATAAGTGGCTGGAATTCATTTGAAAATATTGAAATAATACTATAAACTTTCTTTTTCTTAATTTTGAAGGCAGATAAAGTATGCACAGACCGTACTGCAAGGGAAAATTAAGCAGTCTTCATATTGTGAATATTGTTTTGATCTCAGTTATATAATATTTAAAATGTCTCAATTTTAAAATATGAATGTTTCTTCTGATTCCATCAGGTTGTGTTTAGAAATTCTGAAAATTTTGTTGTATAAAAAATTGTCAGAGTTCCCATTGTGACTCAGTGGTAGCAGACCCGACTAGCATCCATGAGGACACAGGTTTGACCCCTGGCCACACTCAGTGGGTTAAGGATCCAGCATGGTGTACTTTGCAGACGAGGCTTGGATCTGGCATTGCTGTAGCTGTGGTGTAGGCCAGCAGCTACAGCTACGATTTGACTCCTAGCCTGGGAAATTCCATATGCTGCAGGTATGGCCCTAAAAAAAAAAGTCAACTCACTTGCATAGGCCCTTCTGAGCCTAAATTAGAGGATACTGTTCAGTCAGTGTAGCAATCTACCCAGTAAAAATTCTTTCTGGGCATCTGCTGAAAACTTGTTCATGCTCTTTGAAAGGATAACTGATGTAATGCCCTAATTATTTAATGTTTTCTTCTTATACTAAATTGAAATTTATAGTAACTGCTACCCTTTTGCTTCTATACTATAAGCAGCACCATCCACTAGAACTTTTTTCTATGGTGGAGTGTCCTTTCTCTGCACTGTCCAATATGGTAGCCACTAGCCACGTATGGTTTTGAGTGCTAGCAACTTAAGGAACTGAATTTTAAATTTATTCAACTTTATCTAATTTAAATTTAAACTTCAGTAATCACTTATGGCTAATGACTGCTGAACTGGATGACTCCAGCATTTTGCAGAAGAAGCCAGCAGTCACTTTCACAGGGCAACTCTCTCAAAATTTTAAGAGGATATGATCTGTGTATTTTTTTTTTTTTGGACATTCTTTGTTTTCTCATTAAGTTTGAACTTTAGCATGTACTTTGTTGTTGCTGCTGTTGATGTGACTGCTATAATTTCCTTTATCTAAGGTCCTGTCTAAATTATAGACTCTGTGATTGTTTTTAGATGCTCCCAGAGTTGTTTAGCAATGGCTGTCTTGATATATTACAAGTACTCTGAACTCATGGAAAAAAAAGCAAATTAACATAAAAATTTGCTGAATTTGGAGGCATTTGAAGACATAGGGTACACAAGAGTTAAAGAAATATTTTCAACTGGAGGAGATTTTGCCCCATAGGGGGCATTTGGCTGTGTCTTGAGATGTGTTTTGATTGTCAACACCCAGGGGTAGGGGCTTCTGGTGTCTAGGGGATAGCAGGCAGGGGTGCTGCTAAAGTCACACGGGACAAGCCCTGACAGCAAAGAACCATCCAGCCCCAAATGTCCATAGTGCTGAAGTGGAAAAGGTCTGATTTATAAAGTCACTTAAGGAAAAGGTATCACTTATTTAGACACATAAAGACTTAACTCATTTGAAAGGAAAGAGAGATTTAGACAAAATTGTTTGCCTGGAGGTACTACATTTGTAAGGTTTTATAACTTTATAAATGCACATTGGCCTTTGAATTTCCTCTTCTATATCAAGAGCCCTGTGGGGTCAGTGAGAATAATGGTACATTTGTTAATCCAAGAACATCTTATGAAGTTTTTTACTTCTTCCTTCTTTTCCCTCTGAAACTCCCATTGTGCATCTTGTTATCCCATTACTAGACAGTCATAATTTTAGTCCTCATCTGTGCTTTCATCATCACAGAGTACTAATTATATTAGAACAAAACCAGTGGTCAAACAATGAGTCTAGGTGACAACAACATGATGATGTGAAGTCAAGTCCTTCAGGTATTTGATGGAACTCCTTTTTCTTTGGCAGTATTTTATTTGGTACTGCAAGGCCAGTTAATCTTTCTCCTGCATCTTGAGGCAGGAAATAATTAATACAACCTGGGGGGAGAGCCTGGTGAGCTGGTCATAATGAAACCTGACACTAGTGAAATGTGCTTCGTTTTCCGGTTCCAGCCCTAGCGTGAAATTTCCTGAGGTTCAGAGAAAGGTTCATCAAATCTTGGCAAAACTCTCTGTAAACTGCACAGTGTCAGATTCCAAAAGAAATGTGAAAGTTTTACCTGACTTCAAATTTCCAGTATTAAAAGTTTCAGTAGTCCAAGCAAGAAGGCTCCTTGCAATATAGAAAAAAAAAAAAAATCCCTGTTTCTTATTTTGGATAATTTATTGGAGGGACAATTGACTGAGTATAAAGTCTCTAGGCAGATGCATTTCATAGCAACCCATGCAGCCTCATTCAGATCATGCAGGAGTTTTCAGTGGACCTGGATGCTATCACAGCACCAACAGTTTCACATTGTTCTTTATCACATTGTATCATAAAGTTCCCACATTCCAAGCCAAGCTAAGGAGAAAATACTCTCCCAGAGAGTTTTTCAGAGTTCGTCTGAGAGAAGAATGCATTGGACATTTCCTATCAAGTTTGAAAACATGGAAAAGAAAATATAATGATAGTAATCAAGAGAAAATTCCCAAAATATTGTTTATGAAATGAGTTTTAGCAGGCTATGAAGATTTACAAAAAAGTCACATTCCCAAGTTCTAATAGTAGTTCTGGACTTTGAAATAAAAAAGATAGAAAATCTTGTCCTGATTTGAGTAGATTTAAGATTTGATATACTGCATGCATTACTTTATTTTATTTTAGTTAATTTACAATGTTGTATTAATTATTGCGTGCATTTTAAAAATATCTTTGCAAAACCATGCATCCACTTAGCACCAAAGGGCTGCCTTGCCAGTTTCCAGGGGGCCCTGGTAGGCATCCTCAGTGCAGGCCCGCAAAGTCAGCAAAGGGAGACTGCCTTTCCAGTGTGTTGCTCCTTTTAAAGGCACTGCATCCTGCCAGGGCCTTGGAATCATTGCAGCCTCGTGATAAAATTTCTGGCTATTTAATTAACACAAAGAACTATTTGAATAGTTTCTAGTGTTTTGTAATCTCCTTCTGTCTGAGTACCATATAATCAAGGACATTCAACTGGAACAGAATTAGCCTACTTTAAGGACACCCCAAACAAATTCATACATGCTGAAGTTATTAAATCTTTGGTGCTGAGAAATGGATGTGGTTAAGATGATGAACAGAGTTTCTCCATAGTGTTTCTGATTGAAAGGAGCGCTCCTGTGGAGATATTGATCTCTGGGATAAATAAAAACACTGGGGATTAAAATCACATTGATTATCACTAACTGCTCCTCCTTTTTCATTGAAAGCAATACAAGGTCCATCAAATAAGGTCTATAGCCACAAATCAAAGACCATTTTTCCATATCCAGACATGGAAAAAAAATGTTGTTACCAAATCTATCTTTTCAATCACTCCTATAACACAGGTAGTGACTGCTGTTGGCAATGACACGTGCTAACATGAAGAGTGATGATAAGTTATTTTTTCTTGGTCTTTTTGGTAATCAAACACTCTGAAATTGTGATTGATTGCTGGCTCATAGTGGATTTTTTTTTTTTTTGAGAGTAATGTTCTAAAAGACTTCCTAAGGCTGAATCTAAAATAGCACGGTGAGAAAAAAATATAGTTTCCCCCAACAACTGATGCAAAAAGCTAATTTTCAGAATATTCCTGAAGAAATCATATCTTTTGAATTAAAGCACTAGGACATTGTTCCAATAAAAGTACTGATCTTAAAAATAATCTGGAGTGTTCTGTTTTGGTTAGTGGTAAATAGGATTTAATACCTGGGAAAATTAAAAATCCATTCGAAAAGGCCCTGACCTCAGTATCTTTCTTTGAAGTGAAAGAAAGCTGTGAGTCAGGGCTTGAACTGATTTGTAACACAAATACTAAGATCGGCACCCAGCAAACAAAGATGGTTTCCTTTGGCTATATGCAGGCAACTGTGGCCCATTTGGGTGAACCAATTCTTTGAGCTTGGAGAAGAAAGTATGCTTGTAAGGGCCCAGGAAGAGCTGAGTCATGACAGCTCCGGAATGAGTGAAGAAACCAAGCCTGAATCACAGCTGGATTTTCTCTCACTACGGATCCTTGGCTCAGTAGAAGGACGGATGCCCCTTTTTCCAGAAAGTCAGAAAGCAGCAAAACGCGGTGTTTTCCTAAAGGGGACAATTTAGTATCCTGCTAAAGCTGAGAGTAAAATAAACCTGCCAGTCCCTCCTGTTTAAACCCTCAGCTGACATTGGACTAAAGAATTACTCAAGGAAATTAATGGCAGTCACTTTAAAAAAACTAAGTGGAAAGAAAATTCCACACCGAGACTGAAATTTATGGAAGTAGAAAGTACTTTAATCAACTAGTGTAGCTGTATTTTAAAAAGATTGGATAATTTTATTATCAATAACAATATTTGTAAGCCTGTATGCTTAAATGGGGAAAGCAAATCTCATGCTTCGAAGCCTAAGCCAGTTGCTGCAGGTGTCTAGAAGGAATGTTTCCATTACACACATCATTATAAACCGGCCCAGGCAAATTACCATCTATTTCTGCTTTTACGTGAAGCATGAGGAATCAGTCCTGCAAATGGCCTAAAACTAAGTTAAATGTCTGACATAGAGATTGTCTGGGCTCTTTTCCCATTAACTATTAAAGAATAGATGTGTTGGGGCTGAATGGGGCTGGGTGGGGCTCAAATGGGGCAGGCAGGATGTAATGAGGAGTTGGTTTCCCCATGTTTGAATAATTTGAAGCTGACAACGGTATTTCCATTACCCACTGGTAAAAGAGTTAGAGGAGAAAGGCAAATGCCAAAGAATGATGTCAGCTAAGTGCCCAAGGTTTAACCAAGTGACAGAGAGTCCAGGACTTCATTCTATTTCTAGTACATATTGGTGTAAGCAGGCAATTCACTAAAGCCCCCATTGTCTCAGTATGTAATGTCAGTTCTCTGGAATAGAATTGTGGAATTTATTTGCAACATCACTTAGGAAAATGTTGAAGGAAATTTAAGGTAAAGGGGTTCAATATTACAAATAACAGATAAATAGTAGTTGTACCCTTGAAGACATCAGGCAGGTCCATTTGGAGCCCACTTCCAAAAGGCTTCATTATTGAAGATTCCAAAGAGCATTATTATAAGGGAGTGCAACCCATCAGGGTATATATACCATACCAGGCAGCAAGGAAAATACTGAGGCTGAATGTCATATCATTATTGTTTCCTACTTTAGACTAATTGTAGAAAGGGCTGTCTGGTTCATCAAATAGTTTTACCAGGGGTAGCTGAATTACTTTTAAGTAGGCTAAAACCATCATCATGTAACCCAAGGCTTCAGCTTCCTCATCCTTCAAGTGATGAGGTTATAAGCAAGTACACTCTGATTCCCAGTTAATGATTTCTTATCTATTAAAAGCCTCTTGTAATCTGAAAGATGTTGATTACCAAATGGTGTCCACTAAGTACCAATGTGTCAGCCATTTAAAATTAATCGATAGCCTCTGGAAGGACAAATAGAGGCTTCTAATTCATTCAGTTGATATTACTGTAGAGAAAAAGGAGAGAAATTGGATACTTTCTTTAGCTAATCGAACCATAGCTAAATAGAAATAGATGATCACTATTATGCTTCTTAATACACAGTTCCTTTGCCACTATCTTGAGGCACTTAAAGAATGCCAGACTAGGAGTTCCCTTGTGGTGACCTGGTGTTGTCCTTGAAGTGGCTTAGGTTTGATCCCTGACCCAGGAACTTCTGCATGCTTGGGGCATGGCCAAAAAAGAGAGAATATTAGACTGGAAACAGTACTTCTATATACCCTGTGTCATACCTTGGTAGAGAAGGAGTGAAGTAGGCTTTGTCTCCTGCAGGAAGAATGTTGGTAAATGCTTACATTACAGGTGAGCTGGTATGTCTGTGCAAAAGTGTTGCAGTAATGTTTCCCAGCTGGCAACAGGAAATGCTTGATAGTCATTCCTCTCCATCTCGTGCTGAGTTTTACATTAGTAAGGTAATGCCTTTTAAGTTCTCTGAGGTTTTAGGGAGAAAGACACACAGGAGAAGAGCTGTTATTATTTCCAAGACCTCCTGTCTCAAGCCAGCTTACAGGCTGAGGGTCCCGAGGCGATGCTGTAATAGCAGCACTAATAATGTGGCGTAACAGTACATCTCGAGTAAGGCAGTCCGAGGGCATTATACACCTTTATTCATTAAACCTGAACACACCCAGGAGATAGGTTAACTGCTATGATACCTCTTTATGCCAAAGTAAACGAAAATAATGAAGGGAGAAGCAAGTTAGTCCAGACCACATGATGAAGCTGTGGTAAAACTGGAGTGGAGATGGTATGCTGCTCCCAAGGGATTCAGTGAGAGGCCTGGCCGCACTGGACATGAACAGATGCTTATATGAACATGTTTATTTAATTTTATACCATCTCACTCTAGAAATAATAGGAAAACATATTTAAAACAGTTAGATAACATAACTTGAAAATAAGTACTTGGAGAAAAAGACCCAAGGAAAATAAGAATAGAAAACGAGATGAAGCTAAGGTGCACTACAGTTTGTATTTGATTTAAACAATGTTTGGCAGGTGCTCTCTCAGTACAAATAAATGGAAACTCATAGTCTCAGTTTCTCCTATCCACGTGCCTTGGGAAGGAAGTTGTTTTGTGCCCTGAGAAAGAAAGGGCTACAGAAAGCATTACAGCTTTGTAAAACTAGACTTCAAGCTGGACTGCAAAGTAGAATATCAGAATAGTACCATTAGGAGTCCATAGACTCTCCAATCTAGTGGTACCTCTTCTAAAGTTCAGATGTAAGAAGTGTGTAACGTTTCCCCACTGTCTGGAGACATGAACATCAGAGACAATGAGAGAAACTAAGGGGAACATTGGGCAGTGGCAGCAGAGACTTAATGCTCTATTCCTCTAGGGAGGTTGGAAGACGTTGGTGTATTAGTACTACAAATCGGCCAGTGACTCATGATCTGGGTAGAGTTTATAGGCACAGAGGTACCTTACAACAGCAAGGACAGCAATTGATGGGAAACATATTGCCAGCAGCGCAGTGCTGCCTGCGTGTGTGGGCAACATCAGTAAAGGTGAGCAAAGCTGCAACCCCATGTGAAATGGCTCTCCTCAGCCCCATCTATCAACCCCACCCTCAAGATGTCAGCTCCACCTTGGGAAACACAGAGACAGAAGAACAGCAAGGACTGATGAGGGTTTTGCTGCTTGATGATCATGGCTGTTCTTCTGGTGGGAGCAAATAGAATTGACTTGAGCTATCTGGATACAATGCAACGTACAATTAGAAAGAAAACTTTTACTAAGGCTTTAAAGAAACAAATTATATTTTCATTGGACTAGAATGCTTAAATGTAATGCTTTCTTGGAATAGTCAACTTGTAAACTTTTCCTTTAGCTAAACACTATCATAGTTTTCTTATGTGTTGAATTGTCCTGATTTTGTTTCTGATGGCAAAGCTTTGAATATGCTGTGACATTTGCAGATGGAACTTGGAAATCAGGTAGGGACTTCACATCCCTTAATTTCTGACGATCAGCTCAAAGCCACAGACCATGCCATGTGGAAATCCAGAACAATCCTTACTCTTTCTGTACATGCATTAAGAGTTTTATTTCTCACAGTTATCCCAGACTTCACTTCAGTGAATAACTTTAAGAGATCATCCTGTTCTCCCACATACACTGTCTCTATTCTGCACTATTTCACCAGATGTGAAATTCAGCCTGCTACCTTCAGAAAATTCCCTAACTCATAAAAAGCTTTGGAATGTAGTAAATTTGACCTCTTCTCTCTTTTTTTTGTCTTTTGATTGGTTTGATTCCAACATCACAAACTCTTTCAAGCTGAACACTGAAGAATCTTACTAGTCATTTATTCATTCATTTCTACAACTCAGCATTTATAAAGTGCCTACATTGTTCCAGGCACAGTTTAAGGTGCTTGGGGGATTATCAGTGAATAAAACTGACAAAGATCCCTGCCCTTATGATGATTAAATTACAACAGATGTTTGAACAAAGCCACTAAATATCCCCAGAGTGTTCTTCCTGGCTTCTCCCTCTGTGACTTTCTCCTCGAATTTTTCTGACTCTTCTATCCCATACCTACCCAGATCAAAAATAAAGTCTTTCAATCTTCTCATGCAGATAGTTAACTATTAATGTGGTGCCTTGACCCTTTGGACTCAGATTCTCAGGTTCCCTAAGTGACAGCTTAAATGACACAGCAAAATATTTTTCTAATCAAAGACAGTTACTTCCTTGACAGTAATTATGCTGGAGGGAAAAAGTTTTTTTTTCAGCTTTGTTATTTGGATATAAACAGTCTAGGTTATCACACACTCGAAGGGGAAGAAATTTTTCCCTTATAATGTCAATGCATAGTTTTAAACATTGCTAAGAGAGCAACTGCTCATGTGTAAAGTTTCACTTTCAATCTCTCTGCTTCACCAATCCAGTTGATGGCAGACACATTGCATAAGAGCCACTCCAGGGGTTAAAATGTGGGAAAAATAAACACTCTGGTTTTATTCCATGTGTTACCACTCAGCACCACTAGTATTCTGTTCATAAATGACGTTAGTGATTTAAAAATATTTCCATAAGTATATTGGTCTTTAAAAGGTGGTCCATGGAGAAGCAATCCATGTACTTTGCAATGGCCATGGTAGTTCACCGTGTGAGCCACCACCAGTCTTGGTGTTCATATCCAAGAATGACTAACTCTGCTATGGATGTATAGGATAAATGAATGTTAAACAACAATCCTATGTCCACACAGAATGAGCCCTGACTAGCGAATGTGTGTATGAAAATAAACACAAGTATTAAGATAAATCTACCAGAAAAATAAATGATCCAGAAAATGTGGATATGGGTTGATGGATGTTTTAAAATTCAGCCCTCCATCAAATAAATAGTTTTACCACAATACAGAAGTATATAAGATCTCAGGCTTTCAGTCCCGGGGTGGGGGGGTGGAAGGGAGGAGTCAATCACATAGACACACACATACACACACAAACACTTCGTTTTTGAGAGAAAAATTCAAGGGACATTTACTAAATCTAAAAAATAAAACTGTCAATATTCCTAGGTAGATTATCACCATTTAAAACTACTCTCCTAAGTGGAGAAGGATCACCTAGACTTCACAATCCATAAATACAAACCTCTCATCAGCCATTCCTTCCTGCTTGCCAATGCCTACAGACTGCCAAAGTCAACATGGTGTAAGATCTCAGGAAGTGAAAATATCCTGATAGATGAGTTGTTCTTTCTATGCAGAGAAAATTGTGTTTCTGGGAGTATCGATTAGGGATTTTTCTTCCTAGAGTGAGGGTTTTTTTTTGGAGTCGGGGGGAGATAACCTTGAAAGGGACTAAGAATTCACTTCAGGGAGGAGGTAAAGGCCCAAAGAGCCATGTAGAGAAAGAAGGACTTCAGTCTCTCTCTTCTGCTCTTATTATTATTATTACCAATTTCATCTTCATAATCATTGTAACCACTTTGGCACTCATCAGCCCTTATAAAAATTTGCTTTTAAAAAGAAATAGAAAAATAGAAGAAAAAAGTCAAAAAAGCAAAGTTAAGGCAGTAGAGGTTTACACAAGAAAATTAAACATAAAAATTGAGAGTAAGGGAAGAGAGAATAAAGTAGAAGTGAGTATAAGAGAAAAAAGAATCCAGTAGAATAAAATATTGAGTTAAAAAAGATTAAATACATGAGGTTTTAAGTAAAGACAAAGGAAGGATCATTAAAATTATACCACTACACATAATTAAAGAATAAGGTAAAATACTTAAACCTCTAAGATAAAAACTTTAAATATAAAAATAGATAAAACTAAAGCTTAGTAGGAATTAATCACTAAGTGGGAAAAATTAAGGCATTGAAACTAAAAATAAAGATGATTAGAGAAAAACACTTTACAAAGAAATTAGGGATCTATAAAAGAAGGATAAAAGGTCTCTGAGCAGTTAAAAATGAGTCATGATGTCTGTAAATTGCATCCATCTTATGTTGACGAAAAGACAACATCCTTTGTTAGTTTAGAGCTCAAGGAGTAAGACAGCATTAGGGATGAGTTGCGTCTTGGCTGGAAAATCAGCCCCACAGAGATTCTTCTAGGCTATGCCTGAAAACAATTGCCCTTTACATGAATAGAGAGCTGAGCACTCCTGAGTTTCCCCTGCCTCATACTAAGACATTCTGTTTGATTTTTTGGTCATCCATTAATGTGGTCTCCTCTTTATTTAAGGCAAAGTTCCTTAATTCTCATGACTGCTCATAGACAGCCAGAGTATCTGTCAGTGAACGCCAGGGCATCTGAACCATGAGTAGAAACCACAGCAACAACAAATTGTTTTTCAATTAAATCTCCTTTTCAGAATTTATACATTTATCTTATTGAAAAATATGTTGTTAATGGTTATATGAATAGGTTTTTTCATCACTTCAAACAAGATTAGGAAGCGTGGAGGACCACTAGACACAGTAGATGAGTTATGCTTACATTTTCACCTTAATATATCATCTTTGAAGTTGTTCCCATCATCATAAATTTTTAAAATATCCTGAATGTTATGTCCATGGACATTGGCCTTCCTTTACTTCAGATGATGTCTGTGCTTCTTTCCCCTTCGAGGAGCATCCTTCCTCAGCTGTTCCCTACTTCTCCATGTATGAGGTCCACAAGGGTGTTCCATCACCACCCTACCTGCCCATCAAGCTACTGGTGTATGAGTAAGTGACCTCTTGCAGGGTCAGTCTGAGAGCCTCACCTCCTACCTTGCTCGTTGATCCAGAATGTGACCTGATCCAGCCAATCAGAGGCTTTCCTGAAGATTTTCCTAATATGAGCAAGAGGAAAGAAGTTCCTCAAAGCCTAGAAGGTACTTCAGACTTTGAGGAGTGAAAGTTGGGAAGCTGAAACCAAATGTAAAAAGCCATACCATGAGGAGTCCTGAAAGTGGGTGAGGCTCTTATTTTCTAGTTTCCCTCTTCTTGTTATGGTTTGGTCACGTGAGCCAATAAACTCACCTTTTTACTTAGAAGGTTTCTCCCATATATCATCAGAAGAGTTCTAAATAATATATGTAGCTTATATTTGAAAATACTTTGTCCTTCCTTTGTTTGCTTTCATAGTGCCTTTAGTTCTTATGCTCCAAGGTGCAGATTCTTATGATGACCCAGCCTCTGAGCTCCTCATTATGACTTGTGATTGCTTTGCTGTCTTTTCAATCAATAAAGGCAAATACTCCTTAGCCCTGATGTTATACTCAGAGATATTTCCAATAGCAAGGTGGCTTGGGTCTTCATATAATGAGAATATTCTTTTAGTTTACTTTTTATCATCTCAGAAAACTAGGGTAAACTACCCTGGGTCGGTTGACATACCAATCTTATAATTTGCACTCTTCCCCAAGCTTGGGCCCCCTGCAGAAAAGAATTTCTTATGCTAGATTTCTCTCATAAGATTTTTTTTTTTTTTTCACGGAGACCCCGTTTAGGTGCTAGAAAAGTCTGAGAGATTTGTCTGTGTGTGAACCCTACTCACTAACTCAGAGATCTGTACCTAGCTCCCTAGAAAGGCAGTCATTTCGGAGAGCTGCCAAGTTGTTGCCTACTTTTACCTTCCAGGAGCCTAGCTTTTAACCTGTCTGCAAACTCTGTTGAATAACACACATGGTCTGTAGTAACTGAATTCTGCCAGGGTAGCAAGAACGTGTCCATAGAGAATACAGGAACAAATGGGCATGGCTGTGTTCCTATAAAACTTTATTTATAGGCACTGAAATTTGAATTTCATAAAACTTTCATGTGTCATGAAATGTTTTTCTGTTGAATTTTTCTCAGCCATTCCAAAGTGAAAAACTTTCATTTCTAGAGCCATACAGAAATCAGGTGGGAGTCTGGATTTGATCTATAGGACATTATATTTAATCTCATTAATACAAGAGGCATCTATATTTCAGAGATATTAGGTAGAAATATTGCATCTTAGATTGAACTCTTGTAGTTAGCTCAATACTATAAAGTACTAAGTTTCGGGGATTTCCCTGAATTTTAGCATTAATAATATATCTCTATAACCCTTTGCATTTAGCTTTTGGCAATTAACTGCTGAGTGCAGAGTTTGTCCCCTTTGGAAAATAGTGAGAGCCAGGTATGAAAAGAGGAAGTCGAGAAGAAAGTTAATGAGAGTCAAAGAGTATGGGCAATCTCTTGAAATTCAGATGTTCAAGAGAATAATAATACATACCTTTTGTATTTCATTGTACAGTCTACAGAGTGTTATATTGTTTTGTTGAACTGTCACCATGCATCTGTGGAGTAACCATGGTAGAAATTAGCTGAAGACATAAAAACACACATTTAAAATGAATTAGAATTTTATATATGTTGTAAGAAGTAGACTCTGATCTTGTCTTTGGCTGGGCAATTGTTCTTCCTCGTACAGAAAAACTCATAGACAGCCAGTGTTTCTGAGGGTGAAAGCCAAGTCGACATGTTTCAGTGCACTAGGAAAAAGAGATGAGAAAAAGAGGTAAGATCCAGTGCTCTGAGTAATCTCCATCACTTAAGCAAATTAAAGGAGGGAGAGTTTTCTCATCCAAAATCACAGTTATAGTGTCACTGCCTATCTCTTTCTTTTTCATTGTATTACTGACTTCAGTAAAACTCACTACCACTTAGCTAATTCTAGTCAAGGTGATTTTTAGGACACTGAATGTGTATATCTAACGGAAAGTATAGCTGGTTCATTAATTAAATTTAAGCATTTGACAGTGATCTCTGGTTTCATTTCCTAGTTAAGTTTTGCTTCTCTTCATCATTTAAGCAAAGTGAACTGATATGGTAGAAATAGAGTGGACTCTGGACTCAGAGAGTTGAATCCCATATGTGCTCTTTATCAGCTTGTGACTTTAAGCAAATTACTTAACCCTACTGAACTCTTTCATTATTCTCATTTTAAAAAGAGAACAATATTATCAACATTGTAGAAAAGTAATCAATGAGTTAAGACATAGCTCATAGAAACATGCCTGGTACATAGTAATATATATTAGGTATGATGGTAAGCATTAAATGAGAGTCGCATCCAAAAAAGCACCTGATACTTGACAGATAATCCCTGAAACACCAAGAAAGCAAGATCCTCTCTATGTGGATTCTTCCATATTCACCTTTTAACATTAGTTCCAAATGTTGTACCTCCCTCTCCCAACACAGAGAATATGACTGAATGACACAGTCTGGGTCACTCTAGTCTTCCTTTGTTCACTTTCCTTACCCTCACTTTCTCATGTTTCCACTAAAGGCTATGCAGCAGGGACATTCACAATTCATACCTACTCTATGTAAATTAATGAAAATGATTGACTCCCCTATACTCTATTAAAACCTTTTCTTTTTTTCTATACCTTTCTATTTTAATTAGCTTCTCTCAAAAATTGAATATCGGATGTATTACTTATCCATCGCAAACACTTTGATATCTGTAAACCCAATGTAGACTTCTCTGCCTCTCATTTACTGGATTTCTCTGCAGCATTGGACACCGGTGACATTGTTCTGCTTCTTAAAATATTCTTTTTCCTTGCCTTCCACAGCAACTCTGTTTTCATCTCCTTGGCTCTTCTGTGTTTCTCTTGCCAGTTCCTCCTTCTCTAACCAACCATTAAATATTATATTACCCCAAGGTTCCCCTTGGTCTTTCCTTTTCTCATCAAAGTTCTTGCAGCAGGTAATTTGTTTTACTTTTTTCACTTTTAATATTTCTGTTACCATTTTCTGAATCCTCCCAAGAATCCAAGCTGAAAAAATCAGCCCAATCTGTCTCCTTCTTTGTCCTCATTCTACTACTTTGCCAACGTGCCTTTATTACATATTCGTGGAATGGGTAAATGAGCTAATATCTCACAAAGCAGCTTTGATTGCACTCTTAACAGGATATGTATAATTTAGTTCCTACCAGTCTTTTCTTTCCCAGGAATGCTATGTTCCAAAGATAATGTTCTACTCACTGTTCTCAGAAAAGCCTGTAACTATGAGATAGAGCATCTTCTTAAATGAAGACTTAAATTAATCCTTGGAGAATTTCAAAGAGCCAAGACAAGAGTGGACATTTCACAGATGTTTATGTCAATAAGAAAACATCAATTAAGTGATAAAGTTGTTCTATCCTTGATCTAGTTTACTGCAAGAAGCAAAGGAGAAAAGACTAAAGAAACAAAAGCCAAAAACTCTGTTCCCTATCATTTAGCTATTGCTGCATTAGCAACCAACCACCAAATCCCAGTGACCTATAGAAATAGACTTATTTATCCTGCACCTGTAGGTTGAGGGGATTGGCTGAGCTCAGCAGGGCTCTGATTCTAGCTGAGCTTGTTTTCTTGCCATGGGTTGGTGTTTGGTTGGCTCCACAAATGTTCTTCCTGGGGCCCATTCAGAATGGGTATGTGTCACTGAGGGAAAGCTCTCCTTTGCATGGGCGTTAGTACAGGGAGGTAGCCAAAATACAAGTCTCTTATCAGACTACCAGTTCGAAATGGGTTCACTACTGCTTCTGCCCATATCATGCAGGCCGAGGCAAGTCATACGAAGGAACCCCCAGTAAAAGGGCAGGCAAGCACATACCCTGTTCTGTGGGAGGAACTGCAAAGATACATGACAAAAGGCAGGGACACCAGAAAAAGTGAAGAATGGGAATTTCTATTTCAATCAACCATACCTGGCCCCCAATAATGGGACTCTGTTTCATCTTCAGTGCAGGAGTCACTCTTCCCTTTTTTTCCTTTACCTCACCTCCTTCAGAGGTGACTTTCATGTATCATGAGACAAACAAGAAACAGACAGGCTTGCCTTCAGAACACATCCTAGAAATACAATTCCACCAATCAGGGCAATGGATCTTGAAGAGGTAATTGTGTGGTCCCAGGCACTCAACACCCTTTATCCCGCTGCACACCTGGAATGGGATTCAGATGGAATATCTCAGATGGGGATAAAATGAACTGAGAAAGGGGGTTGGATTCTTGCAATGGATGGGGGTAGGGTGAGGCTTCCTGAGAAGCAGGTGGAGTTTACCTAGAAGTTTTGAAGACGTGTACAGAGGAGGCTGAGCCCACCTCACTGATTTTAAGTTATAAGGGGAAGCTTCTTTTGTCCCCCATAGAATCTGACACAGTATTTCACACATAGTTGGCTTTCAGTATATGATGAATTGGAACAATATAGATCTCTGATTTATCACAGTTAATGTGAGGATTAATGCAGTTGGTTGAAAGTAAATTATAACAATGAAGGGTCTAAAATACATAAATTCTATTCAGTAACAGATTTTTGGGGGGAGAAATGCCAATTTAAGTGAAACTTTTTTTGTCATTGGCAAGCACAAGCTTTACTTACAGTTTATAGGTCATTTTATAAGTAATTTTTCATCATCGTCAGTTTTGGAAAATGATATTGAGAGGGTCTGTGGTTTAGGGCGGGGAAAGAAACTGACTAGGATTCAGGAGCCTTCATTTCTCTTCCTGGGCTTGCCCCTGACTTTCACTGTGACCTTGAGTAGGTCATTCAGCCTCTTGAAGCCTCAGTATTTCCATCTGGAAAATGAGAATTATGAAATACATGATTGCTCTATTCTTTAGATTTTAAATAGATTTTATAGGTAGTTATTATAAGAGAAACTTTTCATGTGATAGCAATTTAATTTTACACTTTTTTTTTTCAAAGCAATGGCATATACTGAACTTTATCTTTTAGCTTTTATGGCTCACTCTTGGGCATAGGCATTTTATGACTTGTAACTGCTTAATGTTCCTGCTGGGTTCACTTCTCCTGTAGGTTAAATTCCTCTTTCCTGAAACACACAGCACACTTAACTATGCCAGGAAGGTTGGGTGCAAAAGTAATGCCTGTGAGAATAGCTTCATCATGTATGATATACAAGGCACTGGGGGGAGCCTTCCTTTTCCTGTACCTTCCTTCTCTCTCCCCTCCTGCTCCTGGCTGAAAAATGAAAGATAGTTTTGTCCCTTGCACCATGGAGACAAAAGTACAGAAAATAAACAGTGATCGATAAAGGAAAGTGACTTTATTACAAGATAAAAGAAACTATCGTTAATAACAGCAAAATGGAGAAAAATGGTAATGAATAATTAAGCATGGTAATGCAGTCATGATAACAGTAAATACCAGTGAATAATGCAGTTTTATTTGTGATAATATGACTGTTCATCTTGATGAAGTGCCCCCATTTTTTACTGTTTCTGGCAGAGGTGTAAGCACAGTGTAACTTTTCATTTATTTACCCTGAGTGCATCTGAGAGCTGTGACTCTGTTCTCTTCCCACTTCCTGAGAATTCTGTCTTCACTCCTTTCCTTTTAAATAATATAAAATGCACACTCACTTTTAGTTTCCTCTTATGTTTCTAACCTGTGATTAGCACCAACAATGCAGTCGAATCCTCAGGAATGTTCTTGTTTTGATAGCAGGTCCAAACTGTCAGGTGATTTCGTGCTGGCTGGCAATCCTTTGGCTATTCAGGCATCTCTCCACGGATCTTCTCTTCAGAAATTCACTGGAGCAATACATCCAGGGCAATCATGGAGGAAAATTAAGTTAGACGATCTTGAACAAGTCCTAAAAACACCAACACAGCGACCCTCATACATGACAGCAAGACTGTTTTTTAACCAGGCTGTTGTCTTCAGTATTTTTGTGAAGTAGTTAGTACACAGTCTCAGACTGTGAACGAACGGTCTAGCCTGAGAAATCAGTGCCAAGGAGTTAACAGCATTTTTGGAAGGTCCGGATTGCTCAGCTGGTTAGAAAGCATAAGTAGGTTATCGGATTCTTGAAGAGCTGCAAAGGTGGCAGAGTAAATGATATCTTTTCCCCAGGCTAACAATGAGGCTCAGATAATGGAGCTGCCAGCAGAGCCCCTCCTGCTCCTCCCTACAGACAATGTGTTGTCACATAGAAACAGAAATAATAAAAAACTCAGAGACCTCTGAGCACATCAAAGATACGACTTTTGTGTTCTTGTTTCTGACGGATTTTGTGCACTTGGCTATTATTAACCCAACCCACAAGCGCACATGATTACTAAAAAATAATCTCTGTTTTTGTGTTTCGGTCTGTCCTACCTATTGGCGGGGAAAGAATGGTGTGTTATCATCTTGCATATAGTAAATTGGAGATTTGCAGACCCTTAAATTGCAAGGGTCAATATATATTTGAGTAGGTAAAAAGAAGTGGATAAATTTCATGTGATGAGCCTAAAAGCCCCTCCGAGTTTTCAAGGAGACTTAGATTAGGTTGGAACAACAGGCCATTTTTCAGGAAGACAGGTTTACATCACAGATAGATAACTGCATAAAATTATAGTTTATGTAAAAATAAAATGACTAAATGAACTTTGGAATTTCTCCTGTGGTTCAGCAGATTAAGAACCTGACATAGGAGTTCCCATCATGGCTCAGTGGTTAATGAATCTGACTAGGAACCATGAGGTTGCGGGTTCAATCCCTGGCCTTGCTCAGTGGGTTAAGGATCCGGCGTTGCCGTGAGCTGTGGTGTAGGTTGCAGACGTGGCTTGGATCCCACATTGCTGTGGCTGTGGCAAAGGCCGGCAGCTACAGCTCCTGTTAGACTCCTAGCCTGGGAACCTCCATATGCTGCAGGTGCGGCTCTAGATAAGGCAAAAACAACAACAACAACAACAACAACAAAAACCTGACATAGTATCCATGAGGATGCATGTTTGATCCTTGGCCTTGGTCAGTGAGTTAAGGATGCAGCATTGCCACAAACTGTAGCATGGATCGCAGATGCAGCTAGGATCTAGTGTTGCTGTGGCTGTGGCACAGATCTGCAGGTGCAGGTCTGATTAGGCCCCTAGGCTGGGAACTTCCATATGCCAGAGATGTGGCTGTAGAAGGACAATGCATACATACATACATACATACGTACATATATACATAAAAGTTTGTCTTTATATAAGAGCACTGAAGTGAGCGGATGTGATGAACAAAGAGGCTGGGAATGGCTGGGCCTAAGGCAGGGTTATTTTAACTACTAACATTATCTAACTATTCCTTAAGTAAAAAAACAAATTCATGTGCATTCTCATTTCCTCCTCCCAACAATCATGAGTTAGGTCCTATTATAATTTCCATTTTATATAAGAAGTAGAGATTTGCCTCAGTGTGATCCAGTCTGAAGAACCCAAGACTTCCATCTGAGGGCCTTAGGATTAAACCTGATTTTACTAGTTGTATTCTCTTGTCAAGTTCCTTGACAAGTTGCAAGAGTCCTCTTGAATGGGGTAATGAGATTTCCTGCTTCTCTCTTATACCAGTTTCCCTTTTGGGAGTTCCCGATGTCCTCATGCTTCTACACCCACATTACCGTTACCAGGTTCATGCTTGGACCTTTATGATGGTTCCCAAGTGGTCTCCTTGCCCTGTCTCAAGCCTCTGTATGCACTCTTCTTACAGCTGTCAGAGATACTATTCCAAAATTGAAATCTGTTATTTCTCTGCCTTAAATCTAATGACAGTTCCCTACTCTCTACAGAAAAATGTCCAAACTCTTAGTGTGGGTTGCAAGATTCTGACATCCATTTTGATATAACCTCACCTTCTTCATCAGAGGTCCACCGCCACTGGTGCCCTTGAACTATGATCATTTATCTTACCCTTATGCTCCTGAAAAAGGGCCTGCCCTTCCTGCCTGTACATCTTTGTACAAGCTGTACCCTCTGCTGGGAATACCTCTCTCTACTTTTCTTCTTATTAATCTCCTTCTCCATAAAAAATCCAACCCAAGCAGAGTCTCCTGTATAAATGCCCCCAGTCAGTCATTAGCTGGATGTTCCAAGTTGTATTATAGCATGTAGTTCTTTAGCTCTTTCTTTTCAATTAAAATTAAAAGTTATTTTTATCAGTTACACATGTGCATGGTTTTCAAAGTCAACTGGTCCTGTAAGACTAAATAAAAACAAATCAATGAAAAACAATTCCCTTGCCTCACTCCTCCCTACCTTCAGTTCCCACTTCTCAGAAGCTGCTCCTTTCAAGTTTTTTAGTAGTATCATTTAATTACTTCCATATTTATAAATGATATGCTTACGGTACTGTTTCTTAAATTTTCAGCTTTAGATCTTAACTTCTTATTCTCGATTTCTCTTGCAAGTCCCTCTCCGTAGTACCCTCCTACCCTCAGTGTTCTCCTGTCCTCCCAATAAAATTGATGTTTAGATTAAACCAATATTCAGTACTTCATTCCCATACGTATATTAACTGATTCACAGTATACTGTGTAGTATACTATTTCTTTTTCATTCAGGTTTTTGTTTACCTAGAAATTACTTAAGTGAAAATTCACTTGTATCTACCACTAATTTCTTCCTTTTTTTTTTTTTTTTTTTTTTGTCTTTGTAGGGCCGCACCTGTGGCATATGGAGATCCCCAGGCTAGGGGTCCAATTGGAGCTGTTGATGCTAGCCTATGCCAGAGCCACAGCAACACCAGATCCAAGTTGTGTCTGCAAACTACACCACTGCTCGCGGCAACGCTGGATCTTTAACCCACTGAGCGATGCCAGGGATCGAACCCGCAACCTCATGGTTCCTAGTCAGATTCGTTTCCACTGCACCACAATGGGAACTTCTTTTCTTTTTTTTTGACAGAAGTGTCATTCAAACCTCTCAGGTGAGCTCTTATTTTTACTTTTTTCTGGGAGACATCATTTCTGGAATCCTCCATCCGGCTGCTTCAATGTGAACCAGTTTTTCGCTAGGTCTATGTCTCCCCTGTTGTCCTGGTGTATCCCCTCATCCTCTCAAAGGGTCTGTTCCTAATCTCTCTTTTTTTGGTTGGTCCCATTTGCTGAACCCCAAATACTCCTTCATTTTGGCCCACATACACATTTTGTTTGGGCACCTTTTCTAGTAGGTCACTAAGAAAAGATACTTTTTTTTGTTTTTTGGAGAATTTGCATCTCTTACATACAAATTCTACTCTCAGACTTATTTGATAATTTGCTGAGTATAGGATTCTAGCTGGGAAATAATTTTTATTCAGAATTTTGAAGGCATTTTATATTCCAGTGCTGCATTTGGAAAAACTGAAGGCATTTTATTTTCTTATTGTCTGCTATCTATAATTTGTTTTGTTGTTTGTTTAAAACTTTTTTTTAATTTGAAAATTTTTAGAATTTTCACTGTATCTCTAGTGATCCAAAATTTCACGACCCTGTTCTTTTCTTTCCTCCTTCTTTCCTTCCTTCCTTCCTTCCTTCCTTTTTCTTTCCAATTTTTTTCCTTTTTGCTCTGCTTTATGGAGCATCCTCAAATTTTTCTTCTAGCATTTCTACTGAATTTTTCTTTCTTGTATCATATTTTATTTTAAATAGCTCTTTTTCCTAGTTTTTAAACCATTATCTCATTGCATTAGTATAATGTTTTCTTATAAAGATACTGATGATAGGTTTTATAGGTTTATTTCTTCTTTGCCTTCATGTCTTCCAAGTTCATTTTATTTATTTATTTATTTTTGTCATTTCAGGGCTGCACCCACAGCATATGGAGGTTCCCAGGCTAGGGGTATAATTGGAGCTGTTGCCGCTGGCCTGTGCCAGAGCCAGAGCAATGCCAGATCCTAGCTTCATCTGCAACCTACAACACAGCTCATGGCAACGCCAGATCCTTAACCTACTGAGTGAGGTCAGGGATTGAACCTGCAACCTCATGATTTCTAGTCGGATTTGTTTCCACTGTGCCATGACGGGAACTCATCTATTTATTTATTTTTGTCTGTCTTTCATTCACATTATCTTTCAATATTTAGTGGACTATTCATATTTATTAATGAAGCCTAAGAGGCTGACAGGGAGCTCTGTATTCATGTGCTCATTGCTAGGTTTCCCAGTAGAGTGATAGAGTTGAAATTCTTCATTAGAGGTCCCCAAAAGGCATCCTTTGAAGGGCTTTTCTCCCTAGAGTAATTCTTCCATCTTTTTGCCTGGCAGTATAAGCCTGAATGCCATTCTTCCTAGAATTTTGCAAAGGAAGAGGCTTGAGTAGTATTCAGAATATCAGCTTTCACTTATTCTTCCTCTCTCTTTAATTGAATCCCAGCCCTCCTCTGGGCCTGGTTTTCTTGCAGCTAGGGCTTTTGCTCTTCAGTGTCCCTAGAAAGTAAAATTGTGGTCTTCTCCCAGGAGTAAGGAAAGGGCTACCTCTGAGTAGCTAGGGTGCAAGTTTCTCTTTGTTTCTTAACTGAACTCTTAGCTAGTTCTTATAGACTTTTAAGTGTGCACTTTACCTTCATCAGTTCTTGATGTGTCCATTTTCTTTTGTTTTCTTTTTTTGTCCTTTTTTATGGCTGCACCTGTCCTTTTTTTGTCCTTTTTTTTGGAAGTTCTGCAGGCCAGGGGTAGAACTGGAGCAGCAGCTGTGGTCTATGCCACAGCCATGGCAACACAGGATCTGAGTTGCATCTGTGACCTGCACCGCAGCTTATGGCAATGCTAGGTTCTTAGTCCACTGAGCAAGGCCAGGGATAAAACCCACATCCTCAGGGAGACAACATTGGGCCCTTACCCGTCTAAGCCGCAGTGTATCATATTCTAAGGCGCTCTATAACCCTAGTGTGAGGTTTCACTTCTGGGGCTCCCTTCTGGGCTGGGGTTTCTGCTGTGGCAGCTATATTTAGCCTTCCTTTCTAGCTTCCTTCTTAAAAAAAAAAATTCCAATTGTCCCCCCTCCCTATTGTGTTTACCTCTTGAGTATGTAGGAATCTTTTTACTGTGGTTTTTCGTAGAAAAACATGGTTAAACAATACATTTGCAGTCCTCTATGTCTATCTAGAATTCTCTTCATGCCTTATTTTGATTCAGTCTGTATCTACATATACCAAGGTTAGGCCTAAAGATAAAACTGATTATTTCTCAGCTTTAGTCAAAATTTTGTTTCTATATTTTCTGGACTTAAGCAGCTGTCATATAAGCCAGAGTGGTTGAGTACTGTCATTTGCCACTACTATAAAAATTTTTGTAACTTATCACTGAATAGTAAAACTGGTTTTAGGTCTGTCATCTACTATATAGTTTTATAAAGAAAAAATAATATCACTTTTAGACAGTGATATTAAAAAAGTTTATATGAACTTTTTTCATCTCTCCTTACTTGCCTGCAGGCTACTAATAGTCACAATGAAGGAAAAATACACATTTCTTTGCATTTACAACCTTTTCACCAGAAAAAAGACCTTACTACTAAACAGAGGCTGCCTGACTAGACCACAGTTTTATGATGGGCTTGAGAAAGACTTTGTTCCACATTCTGGTTGTACTTACTTTCAGTGGAGCTCATTCTTGGCTGTTTCGTGATTTGAGGAGACGCATTGCTGATTTTATTGTTCAGTGCCTTTCTTCTCCTTTTTCTTATGGAATGAGTGATGTTCCACATGGAGGATTGAGATCTATAATAACAAAACAGAAACTCTCACGTTTAGCTGTAGCTAGATTTATGGCTAAGTTTATGGAGATTATTTAGGGCTGGGAACACATGTCCAAGAACATCTCTGCAGTTACAACTGTGTGTGGAGTGAGAGGCTATTACCGACTGTGGACAGTAAACACCTCTGAGGTTGTGTGTCACTTCCTGCCGGCCCATGAGTCTTTCTGATTTAAGTAGAAAGGTGTCTGTTAGTAATGCAAACAAAACCCAGTTTAACCTCTGATTCCCAACATCTGGAATACTTATCCCTGTGGCAGCTGTGCGGTTCACTGAACACTCACTATTCCAAGGGTCCACCAAAGCACAATTTTGGCTTGAAAAGACATATGCTTGAGAAAAAAAAAATCTGACTCAGTAGTTATCACTGAGAATGCCAAAAGGATTTGGGATCACAGTGTCACCACTGACTCGACAGCTGGGTTACATGGATCGTGCTCTGGTGAGAGACCGCATTCCTAATGCCATGAGAAAAGATACAGAGAGAGCCTTCCTTTGGACTTCTGTTATAAACACAAGACTTTTCTTGTTCCCTCTAAAGAGTCTTTAATCCAGATACTTAGCTTCAGATTTTTCTTTCTCTGCATGCCTCTGAGTGGAATCCAAAAAATTCAACTTTGGTTCTTTTCAAAAATGGGTGAGGAATTCAAGTATACTTTTTGATGTCCCTACTCCATCCTTGCATTTTTGTGTGCTTCAGTGAGATACAAAACAAAGAGCCACTAGAATAGACATCTTGGTAACAGCAACAGACATCTGGATCTTTTTCCACAGCTTTTGGGGACACACTGTTTTTCAAATGTTGAAGTAGAATGACAAATGTGGTTACTGCAGACTTGAGAATAAGGATGTGGCGTCATTAGGTGCCAGGGACCATGGTCAAGGAAGTAAGACCTTGACCCAGTAGAGTTAAGTATAAGCCATAAAAGTATCCAGGAGCAGGCCTGAGTCAAGCATTTGTTCAGTTAGTTACTGAAACAAAAGTATGTGGCTTGCCTCAAGTTCCCTAATGATTTCAGGGATGAGTGACTTGGTATTTCTTGGTATTTATCCCTGAGTATGATTGCTTTTCTCCATTTAAGGATAAACTACAAGGAACAGATACTGTATTGCCTTGTGAAAATGTTGTAAGCATATTCTTGCACCTGTAGTGCTCTTTGCAGACTAAGATTCCTTTTACATATGTCCTTCAAACTGAACATCCTGGAAATTTCTTTTCCTCCAAACTTCTCATTGAATAATAGTAATAACCACCAGTTGCTTAACAGCTTACCACTATTCTCAAATATCTGGTCTCATTGGTCCTTATTCTGTGAAGCAGGCGTAATGATTACTGTTTTACAGATTGCAAAAGGGATGCCAAGAAAAGTTGATTTGGCCAAGGTCACAGAGTAAATGAGTAATAGAGGGGAATTCAAAATTCAAGACTTTAGACTTCAGAACACCTCCACTTTTTTAGCATAGTGTTAAGATCTTTTAATTTCTTCCTCATCAGAAAATGAGAGGGAAAAATCACTTATTTATAGAGCAAAACAATGGTAAAAACTTAGAGAATTAATTACTGATTATTTATTGTTACTTGTATTACATTGATCACTGTTTTAAGAACTGTATAGTGGTAGTTTTCAGAAGCTTTTCCTTATGCCAGTTTGTAAGGAAGTTTTCAACTGTCTTCATCAAAACGAGATAAATAATCACTCTGTCCACGAATGTACACTGTCTCCCCCCAACATGTATCTTCATTATGAGATTTCTCATCTCCTTTCTCTGCTCTAGCTTTTCCTCTTGGCACTGTCACTACTTGGCACTTTAACTCATTTATGTTGTTTAATGTCTGCAAATCCCAATAAAATATAAGCTCCAATTAGAGTAGGGCTTTCTGTCACGTTTACTTCCGTATTCCTA
The DNA here is from genome assembly GCA_004024745.2 of Catagonus wagneri. Taxonomy (NCBI): domain Eukaryota; kingdom Metazoa; phylum Chordata; class Mammalia; order Artiodactyla; family Tayassuidae; genus Catagonus; species Catagonus wagneri. The sequence goes on along the minus strand of PVHT020000077.1, from coordinate 17,340,607 downwards.
GCAGCTAGAGTGCTCACCTGGCCCATAGTAGTCACTCAGTAAATGCTGGTAGAATGAATGGATGAATGACAAGGCTAACCTACATAAAACAAAACTATGTATGTAGATAGAACATTGCAAAACCTAGCTGCAAAAAGTATTCTGAGAAAGGAGACAATTTAAAGTTGTTATTTTCAAAGAAGACTTCCGAAGAATGAAAAAAAGCTGGTACTGAGGCAGGGCTATGAAATCCACATTGGATTTTGGTTAGATGGAACAGAGAAGAGAGATATTAAAACTGAAGATAACAAGGAAGCAATAGCAAACAGATGTAAATATGTAACAGCGAAGACCCAGCCATCCTTGTAGTGAACTAAGGTATTCTAGGTCTCTTAGTTCCTACTTCACTCCCAAGATATTTAGCTAATAATTTATTTTTTAAAGTGACTTTTAAAAGTGCACATTTCTGAGGAGTTAACCATTGTGGCACAGAGGAAATGAATCCGTCTAGTAACCATGAGGTTGTGGGTTTGATCTGTGGCCTCCTTCAGCAGGTTAAGGATTTGGCATTGCCGTGAGCCCTGGTATAGGTCACAGACGTGCCTCAGATCCTGTGTTGCTGTGGCTGTGGTGTAGGCTGGCAGTTGTAGCTCCAATTTGATACCTAGCCTGGGAACCTCTATATGCCACAGGTGTGGCCCTAAAAAGCAAATAAAATAAAATAAAATAAAAATGTGCATGTTCCCCATTTGGGGAGGCAAATACATATGGGTGTATTTTTCTTTGGTTCTGAACACAATGGTCAAAACACAGAGCAAATATCAATGATTTCATTTTTGCAGAAACAATAATGCCTTTTATGAGTGGGTCAGAGAAATTGTTTCGGAGGATAGAAGAGAACTGCTTGTGAATCACATGTCTTAGTATTTAACTGCTATGCTGGCTGACAAGTGAACAAACACCTTCCTAAATTAATCACCCGTTTTTGTAACTTGAAAGGCAAACAAATGGTGGTTTAGATTTTTGTCTTCTGTCATCTTTACTGTTATGGAATATGACCCCTTTTGTGTTTTTCTTTCTTGGAAACACTGAGCTACAATTGTTTTTCCAATGACTTCAGCCAAATTGGTCTGTCACTTCTATTTCTTTATGATTTAACAGAGATAGCATTTCACATTCATTAATTGTTTGTCTGTACTTACTATATTAGAAATAGTGGCCTAATTTTGATAGGTCATAATATATTTTTTTTCTTTTTTAAGGCCACATGTGTGGCATATGGAAGGAGCTAGGGATTGAATCAGAGCTGCAGCTGCCAGCCTACACCACAGCCACAACAAAGCTGGATCTGAGCCATATCTGATACATATGCCACATCTTATGGCAATGCTGGATCCTTAACCCACTGAGTGAGGCCAGGGATTGAACCTGCATCCTTATGGACACTATGTTGGGTTCTTAACCCACTGAGCCACAATGGGAACTCTGATCTTACTACTTTTGATATATGATGTGCTTCTGGATTGCCAAAAATATCCTAGTATGACTTCTCCCTCCATTTCTTGGTTATTATTGGAATGTCCGTTTTTATTCTAAGGCATTTTGGTCATTACTTATTTTTAGATTTTATGTAGCATCTTTCTTCCATGGAGCTCAAGGCAAATTTTATAAATGTGAGCAATCTTTTTACTGGAATGCTTTGGTTTCAAGAAGGAAAAAAATAATAATACTAATTTCCTGCCTCTGTATGTTCCACCAAAAATCAGTTGAATACCTGCCTACCTCTCCTTTTCTTTGGGCTAAGGGGTTTTATTTTACATAGAGGCTTAACAGGAAGAGCTTGGACTTTGAGTCACAAGTGAGAAGGCAGAACTGTTAAAATACAGAGAGCCCTCCCGAAGGGCAGTGGTAAGCAAAAGGTGGATTGTCAAAAAATGCCGTAGGTGGTTGTGAAAAACCTCTGCAAGACTCTTTAGTCAATACAAGTGGGTTACTTAATTTTTCCAAGTGAATGCCCTTAGTGGGGGAACTTCAGTTGCAGTCTCTCTAACCAGAACTGTCTCATTATAGGAGATGTGGCCCAGTCTGTGAGATGTTTATTTTGTAACTAACCCCTTAGGCAGTTGAGGGAACTGTTTACTATTCCTTCTGGTTCTCTCCTGTTTTTGTTTTCCGCTTAATTAAAGAAATCACTGTTGAACTTCAGAGAACTCTCCAGGAAAAAAAAAAAATGGAAAGAATGAAAGGAAGGAAGGGAAAGAGGGAGGGAGAGAGAAAAGGAAGGAAGGAGATAAAGAAGGAAGGAAAAGGGGGGAGAAATTGAGAGAAAAACAGGCTTGAAAAATGATGTCTTTTACTCATTCATCCTGAGGATTATTTCCAGAAGAATGATTGTAATCTTCAGTGACTAGCTTAGTATACATGTGTGAATGCATGCATGTAGGCTGGGATAGAAAACAGTATTGCATACATAAGTATCCCTGTGTATGGAATGTCAACATATCCTACTGCCTAACTTTCCTGACTTACTCCCCAGGACAGCAACATGTGGAAAACTGAAATCTGGAAATGGGAGTACAAAGGAAGGGATAGAGAAGATTTTTTCTAAACAATGATTTTTTAAAGGGGAATAAAAGATGAAATCTGATGGAATCATACACAAAATTAAATCACTGACAAGCTATTTGAAAATTCTAAATTCTGCATTTGGTTTTGATTTCATTTTAATTTGCAGAATAATTAGCTAATGAAGCCATACTGTTTGGAATGTTTTATAGTCCTTTCATCCTCATCGCAACACAATTCCAAAGGAGATAAATACCTCAAAGAAAGAGGAATCTGCATAAGGCAACTCTTAAGTAGTCTGTGATCTTAAAACATAAACACAAGCCACATTTAAAACACACAACTCATACATATTTCCATCTACCCCAGAGCTACTAGCTTTTTAAAATATTCAAAGTAGGTGGCTGGTAAAAGCATATTCTTGATTTTACTGAGAGTTTAGAATAAAGGCAATGTGAAATACATCCCTAAATTGGTTTTGATATTAGGTCTTTGAAGTAGCCAAGTGATAGAAACAATTGCAACTCTTCCTTAATGTAATAATCGTGTTCCTGTTATACTCCACCAAAACAAAATTAGTGGTTTTTCTATTTAAGAGATGTGTTAGAAAGCCTTAAGTTAGGAAAGGCTCTGCCCTCTTAATTTCACACATATCCCGAGAGCCTTGCTCATTTGTCCCAGAATCATTGCCTGAGTAGCAGTCACTGGAAACAGGCTCACCGTTTCTTGACTAAGGCTGTCTCTCTTGGCTCTGCAGACTGAATGTGGTTCGGCTCCATGAGTCACCATTCACACAGACTAAAGAGCCACTGGTGACTTTTGGAATAGTCCAATACTTGGGCACAAGAATCTCCCCAAGAGGGTACTCAGATGCCTTCGGTGGAACATAGTGGTGTATAATTCACATTGGTAATAAGTTGTGACCTACTTTCTAATATAATCTTTTGTGACCTGCTTCCTAATATAATCTGAATAATTCAAAGAAATATTTCTGCTAAGCATTTTATGCCAGGAACCAAGAAACTGAATAATAATTTATCCCCAGAGAGATCTAGAATTCTCTATCTTTCCCTTTCTCCTCTTTCATGCTTCCCTTAAATGAAAATAGTACTCCTGTGGAAGTTCTATTTATAAAGCAAATAATCATTTTGAAATGCCAGTAATAAAGTCCTAGTTTATCACTCTGATGAACATTGTAGGTCCTGTTTTAGATTGGTTTTTCATAAAGCTGACAATTTACAGTAGAATTCTTAATACTTTAAAGGTATTTGATATATATTGTTCTATGTGATTCTTATAATGCCAAGAAAGAGGAAATAAATGTGAGCTTCACTTTTCCATTTTTATGGACAAAAAGCTATTACTCTGTAATTGTCTATTAATCATATACATCTATGAGGTTTTTCTTTCTGTCCATTTTTTCCTCTCTTAGTTTTCTTTTTGTCTGCTAATGAGATGGTGAAATTGAAAATATATATATCAAATACTGAAGACAAGGAAAACATATCTTTCCAGGTTGGAATAGGATATGGAGAAAGGTAAAAGTATTATGTACTGGAAAATTAATGAAATAGTTATCAATTGTCTCCAGTTCATTTTTCATATGCTGTCACAGATTCTCCAGAATTACATATATAAATTATCAAATTAAATCAACAAATCTGATAAATTTTCTTCTCCCATCCATCCAAAATCAATGTATAACAATAAAAGAAAATTGCGTTATTGGTAACTTTTACTTGTTAAAAGGTTTTTCTAGTTACTGAGTACATAAAGGTTTTGGTAAGGCTGGAAATCTTAAAAGACCTTGTCTCTACTTAGTGATTAAAATGTAGCAATATGATTGAATTATTTTGTCATCTCTATGTCTGATACTGACTACAGAAAGTTAAAATTGCACATGTTTATAATGAATATTCTTTAGCATTAGTCAAAATGAACACTTTGCCAGTATCAGAACCAGTTACTCAGGTTCTGTAGGATTGACCTACATTTCTTCTTAATGCATCTCTTTGTACAAGGGTAATTCTAATATTACCACTGAACTACCTATTACTTAACCTCATTTATTGAATACCTTCCATGTGCTAGATACTTACTGGGTAAAGAAATTAAGAAAACTAAGAGCATCGAGTCAAAAGGAGGGAAGACTACTTAATATGAACACTTAACTTTATATCACAGAAATAACCCACTAACTTATGGCTTAATGTATAGTGCCTGCTTTTTAGAGCCTTAAATACCTTCATTGAATAAATACATTGATTATACGCTATAATGAAAATGTTACTAAACAAATGAATGATTGCCAAAACCCTATTTTAAACATATTTTAAGAACAACTTACTTATGCAAGTAAGTGGATATATGTGAACATTTGTGTCACTGAAGATTTAAATCATTTGTTTACAGTGTCTTTTAAAATTAAAAAAAAAACAACTGTTTGCAACAACCATCTACCTCAGAATAAATAATGGATTATGTGAAAGTGGTAAATTTTAATTTTCATTATGCCAGTAATGAGGATTATGTCTTGACATATTGACTCTATATTATCTCCAGATTTTATTCATGAATATATCACTGTAGGTGCCTGTATGAATAAAGAGTGAATCTCAAAAATCAGACACGTTGAACTTGGAATACTGTCCACATTCTTATTCCAATCTGTACTTCAATCTGAACCACTCAGTTCTGCATGGTTGTTGGAATCCTCCTAAGACTGGAATTTCCTGGGAGATATTCAATACTTTTGGGGCTACAAACAGCAAAACAAACTGACTTTTTGTAATATGTTGTTATGTCTAGTGCAAACTAAATTCAAGAACTTTATAGGTATGGAGAAAGTCATTTTTTTTTTGTAAACTTACAAATTTGATTCAGTTTAAATTTTGGCCAAGGATTAATCTCAGCAATATAATTTTTTGGAATAATTTCTTTCTGTTATTAGTTTTAAATATGGTAAATATTGTCTAAATAAGAAAATATTATTCTATACTGCAATTTATGACAAACAAATTCCCTATGGTGGTAGATTTTCCATCGTAGATAGGGGATCCATGCTAATTATATTTATGTATCTGAATGGATTTATATATATTTTTCTTTGTTTATAGTTTAATCTCCAAAAAAGGTCTGAATTTGCAGATATTTATCCAGTGAATTATGTGAAAAACATAAAGCAAATGGAAATAAATAATTTAATGCTTTGATAGCTAAACATGCTTGATGGCAAATGTAGACACAAAAAATTAAGATTAATTTTCTATCAGAAATTTCTAAAACATCTTTGAGAAATGGTATATAAGAATCATATCAAAACATTTTTTCGTCCATAATAAAAAATCCTGATGCTTTTAGATCAGCATAAGCCACCCAACTAAAAACTGGCATTTCTCAAACTTCTTTGCATCTGGGTGTGACTGTAAGAATAGGTTATTCCCTCTGAGAATTAAGTAGAAATGTTGTACATAATATTTTTGAAATTTCCTTATACATATCAGACTACTTATGTCCCTCCAATTCTTTCTCTTGCTTGTAGTTCTAGCAGGCATCTTGGAGCAGCACAGGATGGTCTTAGGAATGTAAGCCATGTGTTAAAGATGGTGAGATGGTAGCTAAAAACAAGGGCCTGGGTATGTCATTGAATCATTAAGGTGCCATATCTGCCTGGGATACTCTCCTTTTGTAGTTATTCAATCTGCAAAAGAAAAAAAAAAAACTATCATGGGCATTCCTGCTTTGGTGAGGTGTGTTAAGTATCTGACTGCAGCAGCTTTAGTCGTTGTGGAGGTGCAGGTTCCATCCCTAGCCCAGCACAGTGGGTTAAGGATCTGGTGTTGCTGCAGCTATGGCATAGGTTGCAACTGTGGCTCAGATTCCATTCCTGGCCTGGGAATTTTCATATACTGTGGTGTGGCCATAAAAAAAAAAAAAATTGCTTGAGCCACTGTTATTTCTGGGATGTCTGTCATGTATAGCTGAACCAAGTCATACTGAACTTGGTACCAGGAATTGGGTCCTCCACAATAGAACCTAAAATTTGACATTGGTTAAGTGAAATAAATGGGAGGAAGATATTAAGTTCTCAGATATTAAATTTGGAAAACTGATGACCATGATATATGGTTGTAGACTTTTGGTCAAGTTTTTGCCTGTTACATCTTAGAGACCATATGCTATCATAATGTATAATCATTGGAGAAATAGTGGGAAAAAGGTCCAAATATTCGCTTGTTTTGATTATCTCTTTGTGCTTTCATCAAATAAACTCAGGCTAGAACCAAGCCATCAGAAAGCCAAGCTGGAGGAGATGAAGGGAAGCATTTTTTTTTGCCTTCAGCTTGCAATCTAATTTTGATTTAGAACCTTATAATTTGGAACCTTTAGAAGGGCTGATAAAATAAAATCATGCAAAATTGAATTACTTTAAGATTTCTCTACCAGAAGATGGGATTCAGCCCACTGGGAAAATCTTATTCAGGTGTTGAATTTTACCTAAGTTGTTTCAGAAGGTTTCAGAGTAAATGTCAGCACTAGTACAGATGCCAATAAGTTAAGGATAAGAATCTTTAAGTTAAGGAGTTCCCATTGTGGCTCAACAGAAACGAATCTGACTATCATCCATGAGGATGCAAGTTAGATCCCTGGCCTCGCTCAGTGGGTTAAGGATCTGGCATGGCCGTTAGCTGTGGTGTAGGTCACAGAAGCGGATTGGATCTGGCATTGCTGTGGCTGTGGTGTAGGCCAGCAGTTATAGCTCCAATTGGACCCCTAGCCGGGGAACTTCCATATGCTGCAGGTGCGGCCCTAAAAAAAAAAAATCTATAAGTAACAAACAGTAGATAGATATGATTTCATCTTGGTTACTCCATCATGGAATTGACTATATACACTCACACAAAAGTGCACAAACTTTTGGGTGGGCCATGGTTGCATCTACCAAGGTTTGGAGGCAAAAAAGAGTGCCAGAGTTCCACCGAGAGGAATCCTAGCCAAAGAAAAAAAGGGATTGGGTGAAAGTGTTTGGGAGCTGTATAAACTCAAAGGAAACTTCTTAGCAGCCAGCCACGTTGACATGGTATTGTGCTTTGGGTAACACTGCCTGAACAGGTGAGTGTGAACTGGGCTTCTTGACATCTTTGATGCCCTGGTAGAACTCACCACTGTGGCCCGTGTGGGGCCTTGTAACCACTGTGCCAATCTGCAATTTTGAGCCTAGGCGGAGTCAGTCTTTGGTATCAATACATTGTGTGACCTGAGGCATGTTACAGTACTACAGTGTCCTTATCTTTTAAAAGTTTTGAGAATAGTAGTGCCTGAATTCTAAGGCTATTATGGGTTTCAATGTGATGATTTATGTAAAGCATTTTGCAGAGAATTTGGCACCTTTAAAAAGACTCCTATTAGGTGCTAATCATCTCCAACTTGAAAGTTTCTCTGGAAGTTTTCAATAAATTTAACTTGCAACAAATCAGTAGAAAGTCACAGACTAGCTTTAAAGTGAGAGATGGCAAGAAGAAAATATTCAGTAATCACCAGTCTTTATCCTTGAGCTTTCTACTTCTCTCCTGTTTTTGTCCTTTCTTTCCACTTCCTCTTCTCTTTTTCTTCCCACTCCCTAACCTCCCTCCCCACATTCAGCATTAGGAATTCTAGAAATTATTTAATAGCCATAATAAAATAATCCTAATGGCTACAAACAGCTTGCTTTTTAAAAAATAATTTGTCCTTTTTTATTTCTTAGTTCTTTGGTTTATCTCCATTTTATTGTCTTAATCTTATTTCAGGTGGGAACATGACTGTATTTAGTCTTTTATCCACCTGACTGATTTCAACTAGTCCCATCTATATTTTAAATCTTGTATCTCGTTCCTGGAGAAAAGGAATGTAATTCAACTACAGTCATCGAAATTGATGACATCAGACGTATAAAACACACACACACACACACACACACACACACACACACACACACACACATACACACACGCATGTACACTTACTTTCATGTAAATTTTTTTCCCAATTTCTGGTCAATATTTCCTTATTTTTTTGTGAATGTGCATATACCTTAATTTTGGAGTAACTCCAAAGCAAAGGTCTCTCTGAGCTGCTTTATCTCTATAAACCTCATTCCAAAACTCATATCTTATTGCCATTCTTTCCTGTTCATCATTTGTTCTTTCAAGTTTTGACTGAAATTAACCTGTTTTTTGAAGAGCTATGACCACATAGTGAGAAGCATTTTTCAAATCCATGGACTTCCTCTGCTTTGCTTTTCAAATATGTTACATATATTCTAACATTTCCTGCAGAAGGATTTTCTTTTAAGTCATTTTACTTTAAATTTCTCTCAATTGAAGAGTATTGTAGTCTTCTTTTAGGTAAGATAGTTACTTTCTGGGGCTTATAACTCTCAAGTGTCAAGAATTATCTCAGAGTGTCATGGCGTCCTTTAAAATTTCAAAACATCAACATAAACCCACTTTAATGCTAATAAGAAGTTTTTCCAGGATACTTCTGAAAAGTATAAAATGAAATGTTTTTTCCTTATTACAGGAGAATATTTAAAAATAATTTCAACATGTAACTTAGAAGAGCTCCTTTTATAATCATTCTGAAATATTTTTAAAGGAATATTTCATTCCCATTTATCAGCTCATGTTAATCAAAATCTTATATAGGTTGTACAATATTAAAGTTATCACATTCACTTAGATATATAAAGTTTTTTTAATTTATTTTTATTTTTTTGTCTTTTTGCCTTTTATCTAAAGCCACACCCACGGCATATGGAGGTTCCCAGGCTAGGGGTCTAACAGGAGCTGTAGCCGCTGGCCTTTGCCACAGCCACAGCAACGCGGGATCTGAGCCGTGTCTGCAACCTACACCACAGTTCACGGCCGCGCCGGATCCTTAACCCACTGAGCAAGGCCAGGGATCGAACCCACAACCTCATGGTTCTTAGTCGGATTCGTTAACCACTGAGCCATGAAGGGAACTCCATAGATATATCAAGTTTTAATGGGGTTGCATTTAAATGAAGAGATTTGAATCTTGAAGCTTTTTTCCTATCTTTATTGTTTAATAAACAACTGACTACCACGCATCCAGATGGGATTTGTTTTCCCATTTGTCTATTATGATTTGATTTTGCCTTAATTTGAATTTTATTTACTAATTTCCCTACAAATCTATCCACAATTTAAACTCTCATTCCTAGGTGTAATTTTCCTGTAACAAATATGCAGTTTTCTGTCTTGATAGAAGCACATTCCTGGAATTAATGTTTCCCCTTTGGGAAATGATAGGAGGGAAGATGTTCTTCAAGGGTTTTTATGGGACAAAAAAACAAAGACAATAACTGCCTAATGAGTTCCTTGTTTTTCTTCCTTTAATCCAGTTTTAATCAATGCAGAACTTTGCCTTTCATCTGTTTTGAGATCATTCATTTTTACTTCTGTTAACAGAAAATTTACTCAGTTGTAGATAGATTTAATTACTAATATTTCCAATCTATATATATTCAATTATAAGCACCACCGAAGTTATCTATTTTTTGAAAATATAGCTTTTTATGGCAAAATGTTTTAAGATGCTATCAGATACACTTGAGGAAAATGTTTGCATTTACGTTCTTTAATTTCTTTGTAACTCTAAGTACCTATTGATTTATTGTAGCTTTTTTCTTCAAGGGTTTCTGTTATCTCTGCTTTGATACTTGCATCTCTGACTTTACTTTGCTACCATTATTTGTAGAAAGTAGCCACAGGGCAGGTACCTGTATTCCTTGTGAGATGGCAGAGAATAAATCATTTGCCTTTTTGAGAGGGGAAGAGTACATAATTTCCTCACCTTCTTTGATTTCCTTCTTTTTTTTCTGCTGCTTTGATATATCTAACAGTTCCTCTGCAGATTTCCTCCTTCTGTAGTGCTAAAATAATTTCTCATTAGCCAGACAGTCAACACCTAATTAATGCCATTGCCACCTTAGCTAGTATGGGGTGGTGGAGGTTTAGGTGACCAAGGGGGCTAGTACAAAAGAGCTAAAAAGCAAAATCTTTACTTTCAAGAAGTTGAAATATTAGGGCAAGAAAGCACATAGGAAGTAATGAAACTGAGCAATGTGTCACCAAGTGCAAATTGACATAGGACAGATTGAGACAGCATTGCGGGGAAGGAATGACACATGTAGAAAGAGATGTTAATCCTGAAAATGACTTTGCTGATGTTCATCAAAAGAGACATCCCCATAGGTGATTGGAGAGAAAGGAAGTAGGCGTGCAAATGAGGGAAACATACATGAATCCCGTGTAAATTCACTCGACTTGTTACAGATACAGTGGCAAATGTAATGATGCAAAGGTTTAGTTCCTGGAGGGAGGAAGTTAGTGAGGAAAAAGAAATCAGGAAGGGATGTGCCTCTTAGTGCATCAGGCTCTTTACACGTCACTCCATCCATTAAGTCTTCATGACACAACCTGGGAGGCAGATGTTATTCTCACTTTGTAGATGATCAAATTGAGGATCTAAGAGATTAAATAATTTGACCACAGCTCACACAAGTGACATATGGTGGGACCAGGAGTCAGTCACACTCTCCACGGGCTGTAGCTACTCAATGCATCACTTTTGATGCAATTATATAAAATTTTTCTTGGCCACATGTCAAGTTATCAACAGGTATACATTTTTTATATTCACATTTCCAAAAGAAATGCCAATAACCCCTAACCTTAGAGTGAAACACTGATGTCAATAAATTAGATCATGCAGAGAAATGCAAAATCACTTTAAAAGTAAAAATTATACCCAGATCATCAATATGTGATTATATGTTTTCGAAGTATTTCTGTATTTAGAGAAAAATTAAATCATCAGCATATCGGTCAGTTATGAGGAAGCAGAAAAAGGCTGCCACTGTCAGCGTCCTTTGTAGAACTCTCCAGGGGAACTTGATTTGTGAAATTGGCCTATCCAGACTTAATGACAGACACAACCTTGATGCAGACACCTCACAGTGTTCCATTAGATATTCTCTTCATCTTTGAAACCCTCTCTTTCTCTCTTCCTGATTCACTGCTCACCAAATCATCTTAAGCTGAATCCCCATAAAACTTCTACAGTGAAAGAATGAACTGATCCCTTTAGGACTGAATGTATGTATGTAATTCTCTGGGAGCGTGTCGGCTAAGACTTCACTCTTCAGAAGAGGCTTCACTATGGGGGTATGAAGAGGTTCTGGGCCTGAACTTCAGAGTAGGGAATTCCTTCTCTGGGGGACTTCCAGCCACTAGCTGGACATCATGAGGTAATGTTTATTGAGAATAACTTTTCCCCTTGGAATGTTTACAGTGATATCATAACATTTAATCATACGCAGTATTCAGATTTCTAAGTTACAACACAATATATTTTGTAGTGTCTTTATAGGAAGGATTTAAATAATTACTGTCAATGTAAAGAGGACATAAGTAAAATATTACATGAGCTGTGTATTACACCAGAATTTAATGTTTAAACACTTTGTGTGGAAAATCTTTAGATGCTGATATATGCACTGAATTCTCTTTCCTATAGTTTTCTTTTCCTATATCTGGATAAATATCAAATAATAGTAAATATTAGTTCTAAATGGCATGTGATTTTGCTTATGTTTCTTTTTTGTTGTGGTTAACTTATCTGGAAATAAGTGATTTGAACAACTACGATTCTTTCAGGATCACTTTTCTTTGGGAAAGGTTATTTTTGAAGAATGAATTTTGCAGAATGAAGATGGAGTGGGAGAAGGGGAGGACATTTTAAAATGTGAAAGCATGAGGAAAAGTTAGAGTTTATAAACAATTCAAGGAGTCCTTTTGGCAAGAGAAAATAACCAGAGCCGGAGTGGGGGGAGGGCAGAGAAAGAATATGGTAGGGAGAAATAAGAGAAGGAAAAAAAATAATCTTCCTGTTAGCTGTGTAATACATAATAATTACCTCTTAAGCACTGAAGTGTTTATTACAACAACTGATTGACTCTAATGCTTTCCAACTTTCCTGTTTCTCTCTGCCTTTCTTTACTCTCTAAAACATTGAATGTCCTTACAATCTGGGAAGTACATCTGGTAAGAAAATGTTTATGATTCCTTTGCTAGAATTCAAAGTAAAGATTATCAACCTGCTACTCAGTCATTTTTAGAGATAGACCTTTTCATTAATGGCCTTATTCATGTTGTCTGGAACTGACTATAGCGACATAATTCCCCTGAGAAAACAGTAGTCTGTTTAAGCAGTTCCTTGATTATAGCAGACTCATGTACATTTTTATTACAGTTTTGGCCATTTTATGTGGCTATTAATTATTATAAAATTGAACATTTGTTCATTTTTGAATCTGTAGCTATGACTGTCATTGTTATCTCTTTGAGATATAAATGTTCCCTGTCCGATATTGTGTTCGTTTTTACTGGAGACTGGGAATTCTTTTCTCAAATTAATGATATGTTTATTTAAAGGATAACTCTGGTCCTCAGAAGCGGAGGAAAAGCATTTGTTGAATCTGACAGCCTGATACATTATTTGTGTTTAGCCCACGCTCAAGAGGCCTTAAAGACATATAGCAGCACAGTTGGAGGTAACCTGTGAGGCAGGGGGTGGCCACCCCATCTCAGCAAGCTTTTCTCCTGCCACGTCCAGAGTATATGGGAATCCAGACTCTGTGTGAACACAAAGAGAGGCAAGATTCTCACTAATTTATGAAGCAGTCAAGGCCATTGTTGGACAGTTTTTTGATCGGTAGACAGTTCTTCATGACCGTGAGCTAAAATCTGTCTTGCACCGTTTGTCCTGTCTCTGTCCCCAGGAACAAGATAAAGCAGAGCTGTTCAGCTTCGTTATACTAGTCCTGAGGGTAAAAGGGCTCCTCCAAATTACATTCCAGCCGCTACTGGAGTAGAAGACACCTGGGCATGTGAATCTGATCATTTTGGTTCCCTTGCCAAGACCATGCCCACCAAGATACAACTCTTGGGAGTATATTACATGCCAGGCACTGTTAGAATTTTTAATAGTTTTTCCTAATCCTCATCACAGCTATGTATTGTGCATATTATCTTCAAGATATAGACCTTAGAACAGAATCGTAATGCTGAATAACTACCTATCATAATGTGGCAGTAAGTAGCGAAGGTGAGATGCTTGTAGTTCTGTCTCAAATCGTATATCCTTCACATCAATGTTCCTCTCCAGTGTCTTGCTCTGATGCGTATTTGCTTCTAAAGGAATTATATTCCTCATGATATAATATCTAGACTTGTCTTCCGGCCATGGTTTCTCTTCACAATGAAACTGGTCCTGATTTTTTTACACCCTTGAATGTATTCCAATGTTCAATATCTTAATATAGAAATGCAGATCCAAATAGTGTGTGTGTGTGAGCTAAAAGGTTTTCTGTGAAACATTACTGGGTCACATGTTTCTATGAATGCAGCCTACATTTTAAAGCACTATGTCTGGGTGTTATCAAAGGGGTTCCTAATTGGTTTTACACCACAAACTCCTATATAGTGGTGTAAAATGTCTGCTGTTCAGAATATTGTTTTTAAGTACATAAAAACCAACAACTTATACTAAAATGCAGTTATCAAATTATTGAAATGTGTTTAGTATTAAATATGTATATGTATACATCTCTTGATAAATATATTATTAACAGGATTTAGTGGTCAGACCAATAATTATCTTAATTTTGAAGGAGTGAAATATAGATATTATTCTGAGATGTATACAAAGGTTTTAATGTGATAAGAAAATACCTGTGATTAATTTTGTTGTCAGAGCCATAGTTACTGCAAAGTCTACCATGGTATTTTGCCTACATTCATAACGGAAATAAATGCTAAATTTCCATCTGAAGTTACTAAAAATAATAATATATTTTTTTAATCTTTTCACCTTTAAATTCATGGACCTCCTGATTTCTATCCTTGGACCACTTGGAATGTTGTAAATCAGTTAGCTCATCTTTTTCTCCACTTAATAAAAATTACCAGGACTTTTTATACAAGTAATATACTAGTGCAATTGATTATTTAACTTATCAGCAAGACTTGATGTCCAGCCTTTTGAATTTTGATCTTATTATTAGCATTTTCATCTGTTAAGATAATTTTGAATCTTATTTGTTGCTATTTCTTCTAGCTTTAGAAATTCCTTCTGTCTTTAGATAACTTACCCACTTAAAACACATTAAAGAATCTGAAATAGAATGGATGCATATATGTACATGTTCATGTAACTGATCACTTTATTATACAGCAGAAATTATCACAATATTGTAAATCAACTATACTTCAATAAAACTTTAAAAAATGAAAAAAAAAAACAAAACAATGAGACTAGGCTGTGGACTAACACCCTAACACCTTAATATTAGAAACTGCTTTTTTGATTGATAAACACCTTTTTTTTTTTTTTTCGTTTTTAGGGCTGCACTCATGGCATATGGAAATTCCCAGACTAGGGGTCTAATTGTAGCTGCACCTGTCAGCCTACACTATGGCCAC
The DNA here is from genome assembly GCA_004024745.2 of Catagonus wagneri. Lineage (NCBI taxonomy): Eukaryota > Metazoa > Chordata > Mammalia > Artiodactyla > Tayassuidae > Catagonus > Catagonus wagneri. The sequence goes on along the minus strand of PVHT020000077.1, from coordinate 17,325,515 downwards.
AGCAATGCAGGATGTGAGCTGCGTCTGTGACCTATACCACAGCTCAGGTCAACACTGGATCCTTAACCCACTGAGTGAGGCCAGGGATCGAACCCCCATCCTCATGGATCCTAGTGGAGTTCGTTAACTGCTGAGCCACAAAAGGAACTCCAAAAACACTTTTCTGATGTAAATGTCAAGCAACTTTGAGTCAACATGTAACTACACACAATCTGTCATGATGCATGTCTAATATCGTTTGAAGTTAAAATGTACTGTATTGGTCTTCCAGTACGGCATATCTATACATTTGCAATATAGTAACATAATTAAAAAAACTAAAGTGAAGGCTAATTGATATAACTTTGTGCATAATGCTGGCTCCTAGTGTTCACTATGCTATTTTCCAAAAGCCTACCTACTTAGCGTCTGTTTAACCAATCATTCTAGAAAATGTCTGTAGGTCAACTTCTAGCTTACCATTTTGTGAATTCTGAGATGCATCTCATTCTTTTTTCTGAACAGTAGGGCAACTTTCTTTAAGCTTGAATGTAAGTTGCTTGATTCTAAGTATTTTAATTCATTTAGAGCAATAAAATGTGCTTGTGTTTCACAATTTTGTCCTTCTTTTCTCTCTGCTCCCTCTTTCTCTCCCTCCTCTTTCCCTTCCTTCCTCCCTTCTTTTCTTTCTTCCACATTTATTCAATGTGGAATCATGTCAGCTACTGATGTTACACAGATAATAAAGACATGTATGTCCCTTGAAGTCAAAGTCACATATTTCCTTCCATAGAAGCATTAACCTCCTTGGACTTGATATTTTAACATTTGGTTCACTCTGGAGGGACCAGCCCTGTTCAAAAAGGATGAATTTTGTCCCAGGATATATCTGGATTACTTTTCATCTTACTCTTCATTTCTCCCAGCTTGAAACTTCTAGCATAGTTGGGAGCTGGGTTTGAGCTTTTTTGACAGCCATCCAATAACATTAAATCATTTTTAGCAATCTACTCTCAGTCTTTATCTTTTAACATTCATTTCTTTCTTTCTTTTTTTCTCTCCTATTCTGTAGGAAAGATAGCTTAATAATGTTGTAGTAAGAAGAAGATCAAAAATATTCACAAAGCTAATTTAAAGAAGTGGATATTTTTGCCATTTCAATTTGGGATACTTTTTTTTGGTTCATCTTGAGTGCTTTAAATAGCTTTTAAGTTAAAAATGAAACATTACTGTTCCAAAAAAAAAATGTAGAGCAAAGTGGTACTTTAGTCTGTCCCCAAGCATTCCTATACTTTCGTTACTTACATGTGTAAACTTGTATATTCCATGGCCTCTTCTTTGACCAAATGCAAAATTCCTAGGCAAATATATGATAGGGAATGTTCATCAAGATTATCAGCTCAATCTGATCAATTCTTGGACTTCTCAGTGAACTGGGAGATTTAAGATGTCATAATCCATTAACCCTTGCATCTGTGTGTTGTGTTTGCTATATACAGTCATTTATACAAATCCACATAAACACAGTTGATCCCCTCCAACAAACAGTCAACCTTTCCTTTGTCTTTGTCTTTTTGCTCCCTTTTGTTATGCATGATCCCCAGGGAGTCACCAGGGCAGAACAATTAAAACGTAGATACAGTACATTAAGTGTTCTCTAAAAGTACTAGCAGTGTTTGTATAGCATGACCATCCTGGAGGGAATTTTCAACAACTGTCTCAAATCACAGTCTACTAAGTGTTCCCTTGTTGTGTACACAAGATGAAGTGAAGTGAAGCGTTAAATATTTATTTATTGGATCAATTAAAAGATACTCGATTTTGACTTTCAAGTATTTTATCATCTTTTGTTCAAATTATAGGAATCGTTTGAGGTATAAGAACTGAATTATTTGAATCATCATGTATTTACTTTCTAGATTTATTTGGATATCTTGTTAGCTTCTGGGATATTATTTTTATTTTTCTCTAAAACAGCTTAATAGTAAGCTATTTGCTTCATTAGCCAAAAGAGAAAGAGATGGCCTTCTGCCTTTACAAACAATTTTACACTATAGAGCTACCTATGGAATCTTAAATAGTTCTCTATCTACATTCACATTCAAAGCTTATTAGAAGATGATGTTAGTCACCTACATAGCAGTCTTTGAGAAGCTCCAAGAAAAACCTTCCAAATTGTCAATAGCCTGTGGAAAATGCCTTAACTCTGTCATTAGTTAGTGTAATCCTTCTGCAAATTCTTGTGTGAAGGAATATATTAAGATATAAATCACCTAGTGGGAATTCATTTTATTCAATCAGATTCTTTTTTCTCTGAAGCAGGAATGTTGGGTTAGAAATCAGGTCTTGGGTGTTTAGGAGGTGGAACACTGGGAGAGTGACTTGCAGGGAAGACAGTTCAGGGATGAAGAACAAAGACCATTTGGGACTATGGAATGACTTCACTCACTGGCAACGTCTTACCCAATTCCTGTAAACCAGTATTACTGGTCTTCAAAGAAGGGGGAATCCATGAAGGAAGCATGCTGAAGTGCGGCCCCAGGGCGCAGTAGAATGACCAGGTTTATAAGTCATGTGTGTGCACTAGAAGTTAGATAAATCTGGACCTATATGTAACTTTATTTTAGAAAAAAAAAAAAAAACAAAAAAAAACTAGATGGCATACTTCTGAATATTATCACCTTCCGAGAACGTGCTGGTGGGGTTTGAGATGAGAATGCTGGGGCAGGATACAACGCAAGCCTAATTTCTTTATGTCTCCACGAGTCCTTTTTTAGCATCCTGTGCACATAAAGTCCAAGTAAAGTTCATTTAGTATCTACATCACTACTGTGTCATTTAGTCTCTCCTTTGGGTCAAATCTTTCTCTGAGATTTATAGCTCCTGCTTCTCTTGACCTCCATAAGCAGGAAATATCCACGTACTGCTGAGTTTTCAGAATCCTTACTGCCAGCAGCAGCTAAATGAGATGACTGCCTCCACCTGAAGCGTGGGTCTCAGAAAGGGTTAGAGCACACTGTGAACCAGAAAAAAAGCCCACCTCTGTGTCTGTCTCTCTTTGGAGAAATGTAAGACAGAATTCTGACTTTAAAGCATGATCTTCTGATGAACAATTTTGTTGCATGCTTTTTTTTTTTTTGAGATTTAATGGATCACATATTTAATCAGAAAAAGAAATCAGAAAAAAAGAAAAAAATTCCATTTTGATATATATATATATATATATATATCAGATATCACTATATATATAGTAAATACAGAAGAAAAAAATTGGGGGGGATGTCTTTTTTTTTTTTTCTTAATGGATTTTATTTCAATTATAGGTGTACATAAATCATCACAAGTCAATTTTATAGATTTTGTATCCCAAACCCCCAGTGCATCCTCCCCACCCCCCAGATTGTCTTATTTGAAAAACCAAGGTTTTCCAAAGTCTGTGAGTCATTGTCTGTTCTGTAAGAAGGTTCATAGTGCCTTTTTAGTTTCCACATGTAAGCGGTAGCATTGGGTGTTGCTGTCTAATTGTCTGACTGATTTCACTTCGCATGATAATTTCCAAGTCCATCCATGTTGCTATAAATGTTGGTAATTCGTTCCTTGCATGCTTTTAAGGAGACTGTTTCTTAGGCTACTTGGTATCACATCTTTAGCAAATCCAAAGTTTTACACTCTGGCAGTAAAGGATGCAAATGAAAATTGCACAAAGTTCTTTCGCCCTTCTCTAAAGCCACTTCAAAATAGCTTGTAATTGGTTTTAAGGGGGTGTTTTAAAAATAACCTTATACTATTTGCTTGATGCTAAGGATGTTACAACACCTAGAGTACCCTACAGCACTTGACAGTTGATTACCTTTTTTCATTTTGCATTAGTTGCCTCCTGCTGTAAGAGGAACAGTGCAATTTGAGAATCCTTCTGGGCCACAAATATAGTATCTACAAGTCATAAAGTGCAGCAGAGAGTTAGTTGTTATGTAATTTATTTAATCCAGCTTAGTAGCTAGCTTAGAAAATTGGCCTTCTCATGATCTGGTGCACTTGCCTACACACAGTAGGTTCTCAGTTATTGCTTTAATTATGTCGATTAATTTGACTGAAGAGTTTTAGCAGCATATTATTCTGTGGTATATTTCAGCTGATTTTTATGAATAAAACAGGGTAAGTGTCTGAGTATTGTTCTTTTGTGGCTTGGAATGACAAACTTTAAAATGTTCAGAGATCCAATGGGCTGCATTGGGAGATCATCAGGAGCCCTGGGAGAGGCTGCAGAAGGGCCGGGTCAAAGAGCCTTCATTCCTTTCATGAATTTACAAGATAACTGCTCTCTGCTATTTTATTTTTTTCTGTCCCCTTTCTAGGAAAATGCAAAAATTTTTTTCACACCATTGGATAAATTACCTCAGGATAAATTGAATCCTGTTTACAGTCCAGTGATTTTATGTAATCAGTTTTTTTTAAAAAATCTGAGTTCCAAAGTGAAACACTTCAATAATATCAAAAATCTGAGTAATTTTGAGAGTCCTTCTCCCAAATGGTATGGACAAAGAGCACTGTAACTAAAATGGGAAGTTTTACTAGTAATGTGGCCTTGTCACATATTCTCAATATCAGTGCCTTCGTTAGGCATAATAGTATTAGCTCAGTTGGTTTGATTTTTTTTTTTTTTGGCTTGTTTTGTGAAAGTCAAATGGCACAATGTGAGCGGGCTTTGTAAATTCTAAAATGTTAACAAATGTTGACTTACTATTTTGATGATTCTTGTTCTCTTCTCCATAAGTTGGTCAAGAGTCTCACCAATGAGCAGTCCTCTTTGTAAGCTTTATTGCATTGACAAAAGCTGGATGATGGGAAAAAGAGGACAAAGGGGGGCTGTCAGATGAGACAAAGGGAACAGTGAGGGCACAGGAAGAAAGACTGGCATATGGTGAGGTGGGGGAGGGGCAAGGCACAGAAGATACTGGTCAGTGGAAGAAACACAGGCACACACACAATCAACCATGCTTCAATAGAAATAGTTCTTAACATGTAAAAATAAAAAAGCCCTTGATAGTTTTGAAATGTCTCTGAAAGATCTTAATTTTTTGCCAGATTTTACCTTGTAAAATCAATTGTCAATTCCAAATTGACAGTTTCAGCTATGACTATTTAAACAAATTCAACCTCTGGCTCATTTTGTGGGTGAAAAGGGGCCTTTAAATTGTATCTTCTAGATTTGTTCTTAGACCTTTACATATAATTATCCATTAAATAGACAAGTCGGCCTGTCCATCAAATGCAGGATTTAAGGTAGTACTCTGGCACCCTGGGTGTGTAAACATTTCTGGAAACACCATCGTGGTGGGGTTGGGGGTAGGGGACATTATCAATAAACTTCTTAGCCTCTAGGTGTGGTCCTAGGATTATTTGAAGTTCTGATTATAATGCAGATTCCTGGGACCGATACACTGATCCCATCCATGTCAGTTTGGGAGTTCAAAGCCTGGGAATCTGCATGCTGAACAAAATTTTCAGGCTATTGCTTCCCACAGTCCAGGACAAGAACCCCTGGTCTAGTCAATGTGGGCACGGACTGCAGGGCCCCGAGAGCTGACCAACCTTGGCTGCAGCAGCTCCAAGCTGGCTGGGATGCCCAAGGCTCCCAGGCAGCTGGCTTGGGGCCTTTTCCCTGGAGGAAAGGTAAAGAGTTCTCAGTCTGTCATCCTCCTTCAAGCCCTTCTAAATTAGAAGTTTGGAGGCACTTCATGAGCAGTTTCCTTTTGGTTTCATTGCCTTTTATTTTTAATCTTGAATCTCATTCAGACCTTTCTGTTTCAGCTTGCTGGTTTAGTTTTGGTTACGGTTGGTGAGTCACAGAAAACACGAGGCATTTTTATCTGCAACATTTGGTGTGCCCTAGGACTATTATCTGTGTATTTGGGCTAAAGGAATCTCTTTTCATGATTTGGGAGAAATGCAGAGGAGAAAGAAAACTTGATATTTAGCACGGGGACTACTGTCATGCCTCAATCTGCATCAAAAGAGCTGGTGGCTTCCGGCCCGCCCCCTGCTCACTGTCTGAAGCCTTCACAAGCTTCAGACCAAGCTCAGCCAAAGGAAATGTGCGGAAGTGTATTTTTCACAGGAATTAACTCTTACAGCCAAACAGCCCCATCAGGTTGCTTTAGATCCCTTACCTCATAAATAGCCATGTTGTGTTTTCCTTGTCCACACTGGTGTTCTGTTTTGTTATAACTTTACAAATTCAATGAATGTTTTGTAGGTGAGGTGGGAAAAAAAGCCTGCGGAATCTTTATTGCTTTTGTTAAAAAAAAAAAGAAAAATCTGAGAAGCCGGAAAAAAAATGTGACTACATTTTTATTTATGGTCAATAAGCCTAGATGAATATGTGGTAAACATTGCTGAGACCATCACAAAGCAAATCACCATGTCACAAGAAATATTATTAAATTCTATAATTTCCTTTTCTGGAAGTAGTTTCTCTGTATGGAGTTGGAGAAAGAAAATTACATTCCATATTCACTTTAACTGAAAAGCAGCTGAGTGCAGTGGCTGATATCCTATAAATAGCAGATCTGTGACCTCATTCCTGTTCTCTGCCTTGCCTAGCTGTTTCCAGTTTCAAGTTGAATAGAAAATTGTCAATCATCTGGTGAATCTGGGCATATAGGCCAGCTTATTTGGATAATTCTGGCCCAGTCCTTGTTTTCCTGTAATCATTCAGGTACTGTGCCTCCCTTTAAGTGAAAGCAGTCTGCAGTTTGTGTGTGTTGCTCTCCACCTACATTGCCCAGGTAATTACAGTTGTGTGGAAATGGCCTCATGTGACCTTGGAAAACTGCTTAACCTTTCGGAGCCTCAGGTTATCCATCTGTAAAGCGAATATTGTAACTGCCTCTCCCTCATTTCAATGGAATGCTTTGAGAATTGATTAGATAGTGTGCATAAAGCAAGTTGACCTCCTTAAGAAGGAATACAATGTATGATTTTATTTCTGGTCTCAAAGCTCTTAGGCCAGGCCTCTCCAGTACAACATGGTCATTATCCGTGCTTTTGGACTGCCTGGAGAGGAAATTCACACCATTCAGGGCAAAACAATCCACTCCAGTTTCTAAATGGTGGGGATTGTCTGTCTATGGAGCACAAATTCAACAGATGGTTGCCAACCTTCCACTTGATTTTGTGACTCTTTAAACTGTGTTCATTAAAACTTCAACTTGCAGACAGCTTTATAGAGAAGTGCAGGAACGTGTGAATGACAGTTTGTAATATAATGACTACAGCCCGTTTGAGACATGAGTGTCTTAGGTCTCTGATTCTTAGAAGCAGTGGTTAAATTAACATGGAAATAACAAACAAAATCACTCTATCAGTAATTAGAAAGGCTTAAGTTGTTTCCCACATGTTGACAAATCTATTGAAGTCATCTTTTTGGAACTTCACTCATAAGTGTATTTTCAGAACTTGAGCGCAACCATGTTTCATGTTGAATTTCAAGTTCCTTTTTTTCAGAAGAAGGAACACAAACCTGAACCAAGGTTTTGGGGAAACAGAAACCAAGTTTGTTTCTGTTTAACAGTCTTTATAGAGATGTAAAATGCAGTAACCCTTTTCATTTAAGGCTGGCATGACTTATTCCTTCTTTCTGCCTTCTGTGTGTCTACATGCATGCATGTATTCACTATTAAGCTTGTGAAGTTTTCATTTATTTAGCAAATGCCTTGCATTACTGAAATTTTGACTATTCCTTGGACCATTCTGTTGCAAGAAATACATGTACTCTTTAAATGATTTATTTCTTTTTCCATCAGCTTGGGAACCCAAATAAAATTGACATTCTCAGAAAACAAAGGTGGCATAGAACGTGAAAACATTTACTCTGAAATAAAAATTTGTGTTTACTTAGAGCTCAGTTTCTGTTGAAAAACAAACATCATAGACCTTCAGAAAAAGAAGAGAAGCCCCCCACTGACACATGCTCTCACTGATTTATGATGTTGTCTTGGCCAGCAGCTTCAGACATGACAATCAGGAAACAAACAGGTCAGGTTTTGTTCAATAAAATACCTTTTAAAAGAGAAAATAAATCTCAAAATTCAAGGAATTCCATTTGAAGCCCATGAAACATAGTTGTGGGAGTTCGTTCTTTGAAACACAAAGAAAATGAGATTGTTCCTTGGTCTCTTTCCTAGGACATCTATCTGAATAGAAGGACACCAGGCTATACTGCCAGTGTGTGGCATTATGAATTGAGAGAGACATGGAAATCAGAGGATGGTGTCTCTGTTTCCTACTGGATCATTCCAGCCATCAATCCATGACCTGAGCAAAGAACTCTATACTACTGAGGTAGTGTGAGATGGGAGTATGTGGATAAGCATAGTAAGGCTTGTGAAACATTAGCAGTGGGCCAGGGCAAGTGCATTGTATGTTTTAATGCAATTTATCCTCAGATTGGTCTTATAGAGTCTTTGTCATACAGATGAGGAACTGGTACAGAGTGGTTAATTCACTAGCCAGAGATCACACAGCTAGGGAAGACCAGAGCTGGGATTTGAATCTAAGTGGTCTGATCTGAGAGTTCATCTCTTGTTAGGCTTACATTGATGCTTTTATTTATTAAAGTAGTAATATAATAGGTCAACTCTTAATACTTTATTTATTTATTTGTTTATTTATTTATTGTCTTTTTCTGTTATCTAGGGCCGCACCCGTGGCATATGGAGGTTCCCAGGCTAGGGGTCTAACAGGAGCTGTAGCTGCCGGTCTTTGCCACAGCAACGCGGGATCCGAGCCGCGTCTGCAACCTGCACCACAGCTCACGGTAACACCGGATCCTTAACCCACTGAGCAAAGCCAGGGATCGAACCCGCAACCTCATGGTTCTTAGTCGGATTCGTTAACCACTGAGCCAAGACGGGAACTCCAAATAATTTAATAGAGATAATTTCTGAATGCTCACATTGTTTTCATATTTTCATCTCCACTTTCAGGCATTCTGAAATTTTTTCCTGCTTTCCATTTCTCCAATAGGTTCTTTTATTTTACCGTAATATTTTTTGAACCCATATGTGATACAATTATACAACTGAACTTATTTCATCGGTACTTTCTTTTTGGTTGTTATAAGAGTCTATAAATTTGCTTAAGCAAATGTAAGTCTTCTTTCCATTTAGTTTTAACTTTTCCTTTTAGCCATGGATACAAGTCATAAATCTTGTTTTCAAAATGTAATTTTTGCAGCTTTTAATTGTGTCTGTGTTTTCCTCTCAGATAGAGCATTTCTTGAGATTTGGGGGATTTTAGGGGAACATAGTGATTGTTATGTCTTTTCAATGTAGGTGTCCTGTTTTTACCACTCCTCTCGGAGCTTATGCTGATTTCTTTACTTCTCCATTCATACATTAGCAGTTATTTGTGATAATAAAATAATTCACTTAAACACTTCCCAACCATTTATAAAACTCTACAATTAGAACTTTGATCTTTAAAAGAGCGTGTGTTTGGAGATTAAGTTTATGGGAACCTTTATTCTAGGTCTTGATAGGATTTTATATGTGCATGAGTGGATTCTTGGTCTATTCTCAAGCAAAGCAAATTAGGGAATTTGGCTCTATTCTACTCTTAACAATTTCTAATTCAGTGCTAAAAGCAATCTAAAGACCAGCACACTGAAGACGTTGTGGAGTTTGGGTAGCAAAAACTACAGGGTGGTAGCTCTGAAGCCTACATATGTATCATTGCAAGAGTTTTTTCCATTACCTCACTTGTGGTCTTTCCTGGTACCATGCTGTTGAGGTGGGAGCATCCCTTAAATTTTGTCTGCCAGTCAGTACCAAGAACTTGATCGATCTTGCAAGATGCCACTGCCTTTGGTAGCCTTCACACTATCATAAATAAGGCTCATAAAGCAAGGCTAGCAGCAAGACCTCACTAAATGAGAAAGTAAAATTGAGGTAACCAGGGTCCCCTCATTTGAAACCCAACAAACTCACCAGAGAACTCTCCTAGAATTGTGGGGTGTGAATCTATGTGTTCTCAGTAACCAAACTTCAGGTTACTTTACTTTTCTGGAGCAAAGTCTTTTAACTCAAGTTGTCCAAAAGGATTGAATTTATTTTGGAAGTTCTCATAAAGATTCAGAAGGTGAAGACTTTTTACATGAGTCATACACTGTATCAAGATGACTAGACAGTGAGTCCTTAAAAACATTTTTTTTTCCAGAGGATGCAGAACATTTAAAAAAATCATCATTAGGAAGAGATACTGATACTGGAATTTGTTAGAAAGACAGAATAAAATAAGAAAATATAATAAACATCTCAGTGAGGATTTCTGGGACCTTGACTCTTCTGTAGACGGCTTTTGGATTTTCTAATTTGCTTATTTATCAAGCAACAATACTTCATGAATAAATTTTTTTAAAACTTTTTTTAGTGACTGGTCTTCTTTTTCTTCTTTTTTAAAATCTTTTATTGTTTTAGGGCCACACTTGTGGCATATGGCAGTTCCCAGGCTAGGGGTTGAGTTGGAGCTGTAGCCACTGTCCTACACCACAGCCACAGCAACTCTGGATCAGAGCCATGTCTGCGACCTATTCTATAGCTCATGGCAATGCTGGATACTTAGCCCACTGAGTGAATTGAGGGATTGAACCTGCGTCCTCATGGATACTAGTCAGATTTGTGTCTCCTGAGCCACGATGGGAACTCCTAGTAACGTTTTAAATCTAAGATTTTCCTTTGAACTATATGACTTGTTAAGACTTTTGTTTATCTTGGACGCTTCTGCTTAGAGGCAGTAAATGTAGGCATTTCTTGCAAGATGTTTGGCAGAAAAAGGAAGAAAAGAGCAGTGACTTGAAAGAGAACTGTTCAGGGGCAAGTTTGAATTCAAATGGGGTTTAGTGGGTCTCTTTCTTTCCTCTTTTTTGTATACAAATTAATTCTTATAATCAAATGAGCTGATTGTCTATTGTCTGTATGCAGGCATTGTACTAGGCTCTTGGGATGCACAGTTAAATTTTATTTATTGATTTTCCTATACATTTATAGTTTTCCTCATTGCACCTGTGATTTGATGTAAGAGAAATGAAAACTGCCCTTAGGGTGTCCTTCAAGGGATCAAACTCTACCAGAGAATATGCCAGATTCAGCTAGAGAAAAAAAAAAGTGCTTTTACAAAGAGGTAGACTAAATGCTGTGGGAGCGTATTGGGTGTAGTAACAGTATCAATAGTCTATTGATTTTCAGCCTCTTCTTTCATTGAGTTCTGAAAATTTATGACTCCACCATATACTACAGGAGAGCCCTTGGTTTCCTGGACTAAAGAGAAAATTTGGAGTACCCATAGAATAATCCTAGACACAGAACCCTTAGAAAAGGGATCCTGGAGTTCCCTTCATGGCTCAGTGGTTAACGAATCCGACTAAGAACCATGAGGTTGCGGGTTCGATCCCTGGCCTTGCTCAGTGGGTTAAAGATCCGGCGTTGCCGTGAGCTGTGGTGAAGGTTGCAGATGCGGCTCGGATCCCGCGTTACTGTGGCTGTGGTGAAGGCCGGCAGCTACAGCTCCTGTTAGACCCCTAGCCTGGGAACCTCCATATGCCACGGGTACGGCTCTACATAAAAGGCAAAAAGACAAAAAAAAGAAAAAAAAAGAAATGGGATCCTGATGCATTTACTCATTCCAGGGAAATTTCTAGTCTGCCTAAATCCCCACAGGACAAAAGCACAGTTGATCTAGAATCGATCTCTGAAGATTTTGAGCTTCTCTGTGAGAACCAACTATGTTCAGAAATCTTGGATGTTTAAGCAGTGACTATTCTCCTAAGATCCTGATATTAGTAGGAAAAGCGTGTTTATTTTGAATGGTGATATTTGTATGTTTATTTCCTTTGGAGAAACAAAGAAAAAAAGGGAAGATGGGGATGGGATTGGGGACTAAAGAATACAAATTCGCCTTTGTGGTATGTGCTTTTCTGGCTGGACAGAACTTTATTTTCTCTATTTTCGATTCATACATAGTGATATACAGTATTATATGTATATATAATTTGGTTATAAGTGGTTATGTGTGGCTGAAGTTGTACAAGGTTGAGACCAGAAGATGAAGCTAAGTAGAAATGTTGGTAAATTATCTGATTTCCTTTTTGACTTTGTTCCTGGCGGATACATACATTTGCCTGTTGGGTGTGAGCAGCTTTACGTGAACAAGTGAAGTCAAATTTTGTACGCTTCGCCAATACTATTTTGTGTTGTCCTAGTAGCCTGAAAAATTATAATTGTGTATTTTATATTACAAATTCTGTTACACCATCTAGTAAAAGTAAATTCATGCTTAGTCTTGGCAAATATGATATTTTATATTTTATTCCTGCTGGAGGGTCAATGATAAAAAGTTTTAAAATAGGAGATGCAGAAATTTTCCCTATTCCTTTCTTAGGGGTGTGTTGTGAGGAATCCACCCACAAATTCATGCACTTATCACGGTAATACAGAGATCAGTATCTTCCTGACTGCCTGCTCTATCTCCTAATACCAAGTGTTAATCACAAGTATTTTCTGGGTGAAGTGATGACAGATGTTACCAAAATGTTCCTATTTGTTATAAATTAGTTCTACACACACGCACACACACACACACACACACACACACACAGATGTGAAATTCTTCTCTGTTTAGCCAGAGCTCAAGGTGGTTGAAATTCAGTAATTATCCAAGCGCAAGCTAAGAATTAGGCGGCATTTTTCAAATTACAGAAGGAATCACAAGAGGAGGGGAGAGACAACCCACAGGGAGAGTGAGGATTGTGTTTTGGGGGCGGGGAAGAGAATGACCAGCTTTTTATACCCCTTTCCTTTTTTTTTTTTTTTTAATAGGAAAAAGAGCAGCCAGCAGAAACTAGATGGGGATCCACATGGGGTGAGGGTGGAGGGCCTAGCAACTGCTGAGACAGTCAATAGGCAGATTGTTCATCTCACATCGCCAGAAGATTAGCTGAGCAAATGCACTGACAATGCTGATTAGCGACTTGAAATGCATCAGTTCTTGCCGAGGAGAACAAAGACAGTCCAGATCACTGCCCTCCAGTCTAACTGCAATAACGGAGCTCAGCTATGCTCAACATCATGCTTAGAGCTTAGAAACGTGGGCAACATATCTGTTTGTATTCACTAAATTTCTCTCATCTCTGTCACGGCCCCAAGAGATACATATCTTATTTCTACCAGGTCCTCAAAGGACAGTAGTCTTATAATCACACCCCCACATATTTCAGCCCTTTGCGTGTTGTGTGTTCCTTTCCACTTAATCTGAGAAGGCAAATATTGAATTGTCTCAATTTGGCCTTTTTTTTCTTTTTAACACTGACCTGGCAAATGCAGGTGATCATATTGGGGAAAAATTTTAAATCACTCCCAAAATTTGTTTTTTACTTACATAAAGAGCAGATTCCAAGAGTTATAAATATATTTGAATATTTTAGAGTTACGAAATAAAGTAGAAAATATTTGCATTCTAGCCTGCCTGTGAATATTTTTTCAGATAAAACCTATATATTATTTGTTTTATCTTGATCTTTTTTCTTAGAGTCCAGAGACTTACAACACTTTTATTTTACCACCTTCCTTTGTAGCTTTGGTTTGGGCACCTAGGAAATAGAATACGACCTTGAATTGGCACTAATACTATGATGATAGAAATTTTCCTAGAATTTTTTCTTTTTACTTTGTACAATATTACTGTACCCATAAAATGTAGCATTTCAATTTAATTGCTATTATAATTAAATCTAATAATACCATTTCCCTTTACATTTTCTTTATATAGGTAAAATTAATCTTAGTGTTATTTATAGATTTGTGTTATTCTCTATTAGAACCAAGATAAAAGAGCTTTACGTTAATCATAATGCTCTTAATAGGATTCATCTAGGAGAAAAGCACTTGTAAGTCTGATATGTCTTTCACAATTCATTGACTTTTTATACCTGATTGGTTTTGCAGTTTCTCTTTCCTTTTTGCTCTTACTTTATATTTTTAATGTCCAACATTTCTTAGTTACTTTATTCACTTCTAACATCTGGTTAGTTCTAAGAGTTCTATAAATTAGGTAAACAATGAAGAAGAAAAACTTTAGAATGTTTTATAGGAATAATGTTTTCTTTTTTTTTCTTTTTGTAGTTAACCAGTTAAAATATAAAACATATTAAAAGGAATTATTTGTACCACATTTAAGAGACAACAGATTGTGAACAATAGTATATCAAGAATTCCCACAAATAAGTATTTTAGAAAAACATACCCTCCCAAATCCAGTGATAAAATAGGCAATGACTATGAATAAAGTTTCAGAGATGAAATGCAACAGCCAACAAATATATAAAAAATGTTCCCTCACTGATAAATTATGTTAAATACAGACAGAAAATAAATTGCTGTCAAACCGATAAAAGTTATTAAAGTTGGATTATATCCAGTGTTGACAAAGATATGGAAAAAAGAGTAACAGTGTAATTTGAAAGTTTAGGTAACTTGCCAGTGTCTGTCAAGATGTAAAATTGTATAGTTTTTCATCCATTAATGCTATTTCTAGAATGTTTTTCTATAGAAAATTTAGAAGTAAGCACCAATACTTTTTTCCCTCTCTCAAAACTGTTTTTAGAGAAATAGTTAATTTATGTAAGTGCTGTTACATTCACAGCGGTATGGAATGGAATACTATATAGCCATTGATGAGAATGATGTCCTAACAGTAATATCTATGTAATATATTGAATCTCAGAATGAAAAAGTTGAGTCTTAGAAACTTAAGCATTGAATGATCTCATAGATGCAAAATAAAAGGAAAACCACCTATCCATGTGTGTAAAACAAATAACTGGAAAGTTAACACAGAACTGCCACTTAAATAACTAGGGAAAAATAGGATTTCAGTACTAAAAGATGAGGAATGAATCACTAAACTATTCTAGAGTTTTACAATTATGTTGTCTTTTGGTAACACAAACCCATAAAAGGAATGAACTTTCAAATATGTAGATTGATTCAAATTAAGCAAACAAGAATGCTAGCTAGTAGTGGCCTACCAGAAATATGCTTTAATCAATGAATAATAATAATGCATTATTTGTGAATAGATTATCATAAAGTTAGTTTTGCTATAACACGTCTTGAAAATGCAAAATTTTCAAATGAGATTTGATGTACTAGGGAATAATTTGAGCATAACACAAATGTTCTCTTCCTTTATGTTTGATTTCATTCTTAAGAAACAGTAGGTGAATGCAGCGAATATTACCCAGCTTAGTGGAGTTGCGAGGAAAACACAAAATGTTAACACATACACATTCACACACACATGCCTCAAACATCTATCTCAGTTCACCATGTATATTATGAGCTGCGCTAATGTCTGGCTGTTGTTACAACTTTCTATCTGATTTCAGATAACCCCCTTCCACCACTTCACAATAACTCAAAACTGAAACTTGCAACACTCACATCCACAAACAAACTTTGTTTTTTTCCAAGGTAAATTATTATATTTTTTGAGTATTTATATGTTTCTTAATTATTTAATATGTTTTAAACTACACTACTATTTTTATTAGGTTCTTATTTTTAAAGTCATTGACTTTGTTTTTTTTTAGGGCCACACCCGAGGCATATGGAAGTTTCCAGGCTTGGAGTTGAATCACAGCTGCAGCTGCCAGCCTACACCATAGCCGCAGCAACTCAGGATTTGAGCCACATCTGCGACCTATACCACACTGAGCCAGCAATGCAGGATCCTTAACCCACTGAGCAAGGCCAGGGATTGAACCCAAATCATCATGGATACTAGATGGATTTCTCAACACTGAGCCACAGCAGGAACCACTCACTGACAACATTTTTGAGTTAGGTGTGCTCCTAACACCATCATGCACCCTAGCTCTGTTATTTTTATTGCATAATTTTAAATAGGATGGCACCTTTTAGGAATGCATGTGTTGTAATATTGTAGAGCAGATTGCACTCTATGCATGATAGACCAGTGAAGTTTGGAGTCTGGAACTTGGCTTTGATAGATGTCAGTGAGTATCATTTGTTGGGAGACAATTATTCACAGGTGTCTCACTTTTCTGAACATCAGAGCAAAAGCACAAAGTGTCTTTCTCCTAGATGATCTTTTCAAGGATGTTTGTATAGCAAGTCACCTTGGCAGTTAGAGAGAGTGTCTCTCTCTGGAGCAAAGAGCCTATTTGCTTACAGCCTTGAAAGATAAAGTATTTCCTCTCCAGAGCCATGAGCAAATATGCTTACTGCCCGGTATAAAAGATCTGGTTCCCTAAAATCAGGGTTTCTTTCCTGCAACCAACTGTGTGTCCACATTCCACTTGACCTCTTTGTATTACCCTGTGGGGATTGAAGCATGAGAACTAGTGCAAAAAAAAAAAAATCACTCTGGCTACTTCTGTTGCTTTGAGTAATAAACTTTCCTTTGTTTTTGAATCAAGGGTTTCACATCTCTTGTCAGCATCTATGAAATTGTGGCCAATTAACAGATTGACTTGCAAAGAGTGAAAAATCTCAAGCTCTTCATAGGTCTTGAAACATTCTATGGGATGTCATGGTACTGCAGGTAGCCTCAAAAAAAAATTATTTCTCAGTAGAGTTCAGGACCTTATTGCAAAGATAACAATCATTAAATACTGCCTTTTTCACTTTTT
Organism: Catagonus wagneri; assembly: GCA_004024745.2. NCBI lineage: Eukaryota > Metazoa > Chordata > Mammalia > Artiodactyla > Tayassuidae > Catagonus > Catagonus wagneri. The sequence goes on along the minus strand of PVHT020000077.1, from coordinate 17,308,828 downwards.
TTTAAATTTTAAATGATGATGTATCCAATAACAGGAAACAAAAGGGTGTGTTGGAGAACTTTTGAACTAAGACACATCTTCAGTGGTCAAAAAGTGTGTGGAGAATATTTCTAGTTTCCATTTTATTTGATTGGATGAAATACTGTGTTTACATTCACTAAAATAGGAATTATTTAGACTAATTTTATTTAGCTATATGTAATTATTTTTGAAATTCTTAGAAATATCAAGTGAAACATAAATAATTCTGCTACAGTTTCATTTATTTGATTAGACAGTATATATTGTTTTACCCCATATCTAGCCCTGTGAAGGATATAAAAAAGAATATGCTCTTTTTGTGCTTTCAAAAGTTGCCACTTAGTGCAAGAGATAAAATAAAAGGAAATATAAGTGTTATGCAGAGCAGGATGTGTTAACTCCAAAATGATAGGAACGAATAAAGGATTAAAAATGTTCTGAAGGGAGAAGGATGGGAGAAAACTTTGAGAAGGTGAGATTAAGAAAGAGCACTTGAAGAGAGGGAAAGTTGTATGTGGAGGCAGGAAAGTTAATAGGCTATTGGAGGAAAAGCCTAGAAAGAAGTGGGATCAGATTCTCAATCATAAAGATCATGAATGACTAAGGATACCTGTTTCATTGATTCTAAGACATTTAAGACTGGAGCACTTCTTTAACATGCAAAGTAATCTATGCTATTTTATAGTCTGTGGCCTCTTACAATTGCTCTATCAGGTGGCAGCCATTACGTAGCTATCTGGAAACTCTGTTTTTGATGCTTTCTTGTAAGATCAAGGGAAGTCCAGAAAGAATCCACTTCAGATTAATATGAGTATATTCATGTGATTGTAGGACAAAAACAGTATCTTGAAAGGGACCTTAGAATTTAGAACCTCTAGAATGTGTTAGCCAATTTTCTGGCTAACATAGTTTTTAAAAGCCATAATATTTGCCAAGTATTAAATGACTACTCTTTACTAACATAGTATTTAGCATTTAATACATTATCATATCTAATTCTTATAAAATTCCCGAGACAAAGATACGCTCCTTTTTATGCATAAAGAAATAAGGGTTTAGGAGAGTTTTGTGAGTAGTGCAAAGTTATAGAGCTAGTAACTCAAATTTAAACTTAGGTGGTTGTGAGATTTAAATCCAGCTTTCACTTTCAGAACTACTGTTAATTATGCAGTTCCTTCTATAACACATCTTTGATTAACCGCATACATGGTAGTGAACTCTCTCAGTCTCTTAGGACAGTGCATTTTCCTAACGTGGAGAGGAAGTTATGGGGGTATCAGAAAAAGCTTCTTTGAAACAGAAACTCATGAATCTAAGATTAATCATCTATTTTTGTCTTTATTAAGATGAGAAATACTTATTTTATGTGCTTATATTTAGTAACATTATTACATACTTATTTAAAGCTTTGATGAAGTTGATGCAGAGACACATGGTTAAGTTCCCGTGTAGTTAGCCTGCTGAAAATTTAACAGTCATTTGAAATCTTCAGGAGCTTTTCCTTCTGTAATGAATATTAGTAATTTAATTTAAAATTTAGACTAGCTTTAAATTTTTTTTTGCATTATTTTCAATTAATACATAAAGAGTTGAGGCCCAGAGAGACTGAATGATTTGTCCAAAGCCACACAGCAAGGCAATACAGAAAACATGGTTTCTAAATATGCTTGCATATCCATTGTTAAAGTAATCTGAGACACACCATCATCAAGTTACATAACAAGGCTGGCCATGCTTTGTCAGATTTAATTGGTAAATTTTGAGTAGGGTTCTAAGAAAGATCTGCTTGTAGTTGTTACAAACCAGAAACACTCCATTCCTCAAATTCGTTTTTTCATTCCCCCTAGTGTTTGAAGTAAGTTGTGCATTTTCTTTTCCATCATCTCTTTTTGTCCCTCATCGAAGTCAACTCTGGGATTAAATTGTCCTAGACTGACCTTATAGAAAAACTTAGTTTTCAATTTAGATCCTTTGTAAGTTAAAAATAGGCTTTGGTTAAAAAAAAAAAGTAATTAATCTGGGGAGTTCCCTTCATGGCTTAGTGGTTAACAAACCCAACTAGGATCCATGAGGATCTGGGTTCAATTCCTGGCCTCTCTCAGTGGGTTGGTGATCCAGCGTTTCTGTGAGCTGTGGTGTAGGTTGCAGATGTGGCTCAGATACCACGTTGCTGTGGCTGTCGTGCAGACCAGCAGCTACAGCTCTGATTCTACCCCTAACCTGGAAACTTCCATATGCCACAGGTGTGTCCCTAAAAAGCAAAAAAAAAAAAAAAAAAAAAAAAAATTAATCTAGGAACTGAATGTGAAGTGAGATGATTTATTTCAGGTATATCTAAATTAATTAAAGAACTTATGAAGAGGCAATAGAATAAGCTCAAATTGAAATAAGAGTCAAGATGTTGGATTAGAATGTTTCCAAATGGGTGAAATGGCAAAAGCAGGGTGATGTGCTAGAAAGCATGTCGGTAAACTCTTCAAATTTTATTTGTTAAATATTCTCTTGAGGTTAGGGCTCTGTTAGCTTGAGTCATAAATACTGCTTTCCTAGCTAAGTTTTTTGTTTTATGATGTACTCAAACAATAAAACTTTGGAACTTTTAACTTCATATGAAGAAAATCAGATCCCTAGAGTTGCTCCTGTATCCTTTCTCTGAATTTGACTTAATTTACTATATTAGATTATGAATTATATAAAAAGGTTTGGTTGGAGTGGTATGGACATCTGACAGTTCATCCTGAGCTTGAACCTTGTGTTATTTTCTTAATCTGCACATTACATGCTAGGTTAGGATATTCATTTGTGACATGTCCAAAATGAATAAATTAGATCAGTTTTATATTTTAGAGGGATAAAATTTTAGATTACTTGAGTAATAATCATCTTAATTAGAACAAGTTATGATAAAACCCATGTTATATGAGGAAAAATAGTATGACAGTGTATGCATGGTTTATCCAGCTGCTTCATTATAAAAGACCCACACATTCTTAATACAAATTGATTAAATGAGTCTCTTGGATATTACCATTCTACTAAAAAAACTTAATATCGTAAGTAGACAGGCTAAGCATTTCCTTTTTTATAAAAACAAAAAATAATGAGAAGTATTTTAGTAAAGTCAGGTTCTTCTTGGGGAGTTGTATTCAGCTTTATGCATTAGTTGTATGTACTAGATTTATTAGAGAAGATTTATGATAGTCAGCATCACTTTCTCAATGTTGGCACCTGACAAAACTAAGAAAATGAAATATAAAATATATCTTTAAACAGACATAAATAGGATATAATATTACGTAATATAATATATGGAGTCTTCTATATGTAGAATATAATATTACATGATAATGTTCTTTCAAACTTAAACTCCCCCTAAATTTTCTTCTTTTTTTCACAATTGAGAACCTAATTTTTGGATCCTTTTTGGAACACTGGCATGTCAAGAATGACTGACAGTGGTTTGAGCTGCATGAGGATTCAATGGATTCTTACAAAGACCTCATGGCTGACCTGATAAAAGAGGTTTGAGAAAAAGTGTAACAACAGTGGCTGCTCCTTCAGCCTCTGACCAGAGTGTAACTTCTTCATGGGGGCAGGGAAGTTAGCATGAGATGATAGTTTTCCTACTTGGCCTCTGTGAACTCACAACTCCCCAAATGATGCCTAGAGAAACCTGTTGTGGTTCAAAGCTACATTTATTAGACTCACAGCAGCAAAGGGAAAATGCCACCTTAGTGATGTCTTAGGAGAGGAAAATCAGGGGAGAATATTTTCAGTCTTAAAGTGTGGGCTGAATGATTTTAAGGCCTATTAAGGCAGGAAATTCGTTGGGAGTAGACAGTTTTTATGATACAATAGTTTTGCCTAGGTGGGTACAGAGAGGCAAGGATCTCAAAGAACTTGATAAATGAGGTGTTAGTTATAATAAGTAATCAATTGTTACTGGTTTATAGTTTATCTTCCAAGAGCAGATGCTTTTTGAAGCAAGCAGCTAAGTTACCTTTGCTTATTCTCAGTTTTGAGAAAAGAATCTATGCCCTATGATCCAAGTAGTGTTTAACTTGGGGCAAAGTTGATTGCAGTTCTGTCCACATAATAGTCAAACTTTAGTCTAAGCTGGAAGACAGGTGATATCATCTGGTTATGATCAATCCCAACTGATACATTAAGTACCATTGCTTAATGCATAGAACTTCTGTTGGTACTTCTTCCTGCCTTTGTTTTGCCAAATTTTCCTGTTCTTCATGTGTGAATATTATTTATTGGATTGCTTGGCAGGGCACTGTCTGCATAGTAGCATTTAAAGCTTTGTAGAGCACACATTTGGGAACTGCAACACAAATACTAAGCTATGGGTTGTTTTTGATGACTATTTGTAGCATACTTTTGACCAGAAGCCATGAGTTTCCAAATTATAAGAAAAGAGATACCATTTCTAGTCCAAAGAATTTATAGACTCAGATAAGACCAAGTCACCTTATTTCATGATTTTGTTGTGTCCAATGTTTATTAGTAATATACTTGTCCAGATAGGTAGGGATGACTACGCAGCAACTCCCTCCTGAATGAAGCACATATTCCATCTGGACAGCCCAGTGTTTCAAGTGGCTCTACTTTGAACCACCACTGTGAAATTTTCATGATCTTCTTGGCCTTTGTAGCAGGCAGAATAAAAGCCTCCAAAGATGTCCGTCTCCTATTTCTTGAAACTCTGAATATGCTTGTTACATGGCAAGGGAGAAGGGAGAATTAAGCTTGCAGAGGAAGGTGGCTAATCAGCTAAATTTAAGATGAGGGATTTTTTTTTTTCAATTATCCAAGTCGTCCCATTTTAATAACCAGGGGTCCTTATAAGTGAAAGAACAAGGCAGGAGAGTCAAAGAAGGAGCTGTGAAATTGGAAGCAAAGGTGAGAGCAATGAGACTGTTGGATTTGAAGGTAGGAGGCCATGTGGCAATGACCACAGGCAGCCTCCAAAGCTGAAAAAGGTCTGGAGATGGCTTTTCCTTTAGAGACTTCAGAAGGATGGCAGCCCAGCCAACACCCTTATTGTACTTCAGTGAAATGCATTCTGACCTCAAGAAGCTAAAACATTTGTGTTGTTTTACCACCAATGAGTTGGTGGTATTTGTTACAGAAACAATAGGAAACTAATGCAGCTTTAGTGACATAGTTCATTTCATCTGTTATTCTCTGAACCATAACATGTGTAATTTTCCTCACTTTTTGGGCCCCTTGAAAAACATTAAATAAAGAAGATTTAAGATAGAAGAAAGCAGTCCAAATTTCCTTTCAAGGACTAAAGTTTTTAAACTTATTTCAAGGCTCAACTTTTGTCTTTGAATTAAATTATTGCCAGATCTCTTTTCTGGATATGGTAAATTGACAGCCCAAAGAGACCCTTGGGTATCTGGGCTATAATGAAGGAAAGTGCCAGTTTACTAAGACAATGGGTACTTGTCCGATTACTAGATAATAGGCAAGAAACTTCTCTGCTGTAAATTCAGTGCCAGAAGACCACACCATGATATATTTTCAGTCAAAATTTCCCTAGGTGGTTTTCCAATAGCATTTTAGTATTTTGGTGCCACTCATGAATCATGGCCCTATATCAGGTTATTCTTTTATAGCATACAGTTCATCAGGTAGATCTAAAGACAAGGAGTTTAGAAAACCCTTTATTCCTCATTGAGAAAATCAACTTAATCTTTATGAGTTGATGAAAGGAAATTGGATCTTAGGTGCAATGTAAGTCATACCTACTTTTGAGGTCAAAGACCCCCAGCCAATCCCAACTTAGAGAATGAAGAGCTTCCCATTTTTCTTTTAAATGGAAACAAGTAATTTTATGGGAATTGAACTCAGGATTTCTGTGTGTTCAGTCAGTTGTGATGACCACACCATGGAGCTTGAAAATCTAGTTCAGAGAATCGAGGAGGCCCAGGGCAATGTACTTCTCCAGGTACTATATAGAGCAATGACGGGATTTTGATTGGATACCCATGGGACGTCCAGGTTTGTCAGCTGCTGACTCCTTAAAAGTCTACTGGAAATACCCACTGGTCAAGGAAAATTAAGTTTAATAGATGAAGGAGAACATCACCTTGTTGACATCTAAACAGTGTTTCATACATGGGAGGTCAGGGTAGGATATTGAACAAGGTTTTAGGGTTTGCATTGGGAAAGGTTTCAGTCAGGTCTTGAAAAATAGAGTATTAGCTGGGATTAGAAAAAGTTTATTACATAATATTTTTGTATTGATGGGCTCTGAGAAACCAGGCCCTGGAAACTATTCTTGATGAACAAGCTCTTAGTTTAATAAGTTAGCTATTTACTTAGTTCATATTCTTATCCTCAAGGAATAAGTGCTTCTGGTGCAACTGTGTAAGTTACATTTGCTTTGCTTTCAAAAGTATCATTTCATGTAGGAGGAGAAAATTATGTTGCCTTCAGTTTGTATTCCCCTGTTCCCCAACCCCAGCCCCAAAGGAACTTGTTTCAAGTTTCCAGAGAGTAGGACTGCAAGATTATTCCATTAAAAGTGTTGTAAACCTGGGCTGTTATAAGGACTCAAACCTTAAAATCACCCCATTTGGGAGGCCAAAAATACCCTTTATCTCAGTGATTTCCTTAAATTAACCATATTTTTTTTAGTGTTTATTGATTGACATACATACATATTTATGATGGACTATTTTGCATTCAGTAATGATTTTTATGTACATTTCTGTATTACAAACACATCAACTCCATGACCAAACCACAAACAATATTGAATTAACTCTTTTGGTTCCCTCCTATTTCTACCAAATGCACAAGCTACGATTCATTGTGAGGTTAAGTTAGAGAAGGAAAGAAGTGGTAGTGATGGTGGTGATGAGTGTGGAATCAATGACAGAGAAATAGTAAAGTCACACACTGCATCATGAACCCACATCATCAGAAGGCAGAATGATGAGCCAAGAAAGGAGGCAAACCCTTCACAAGGCATGGAAACATCTGGATGTCCCTCAGGGTAGCAGCTAGAACTTTAGCATGGTTGAGATCCTAAGGAAATAAAGCAGGTTCTATATGGTAATGGCTTTAGAGAGAAAAATAATCAGTTACCCCCAATGGAAGTTTAAACCACTCTGGAGCCATATCAAGAAAAGAGAAAAGCAGAATGGGAGAAAATATTTGCAAATGATTCAACTGACAAGGGATTAATCTCCAAAATTTACAAACAGCTCCTACAGCTCAACACCAAAGAAACAAACAACCCCATCCAAAAGTGGGCAGAGGATCTAGGCAGACAGTTCTCCAAAGAAGACATGCAGATGGCAAATAAACATATGAAAAGGTGTTCAACATCACTCCTCATTAGAGAAATGCAAATCAAAACCACTATGAGGTATCACCTTATACCAGCCAGAACGGCCATCATCAAAAGGTCTACAAACAATAAGTGCTGGAGAGGGTGTGGAGAAAAAGGAACCCTATTACACTGTTGGTGGGAATGCAATTTGGTGCAGCCACTGTGGAAAACAGTATGGAGATTCCTCAGGAAACTCAAAATAGAATTACCATTTGATCCAGCAATCCCACTCCTGGGCATCTATCCAGCAGAAACCATGACTCGAAAAGACACCTGTACTCCAGTGTTCATTGCAGCACTCTATGCAATAGCCAGGTCATGGAAACAACCTAAATGCCCATCGACAGAAGAGTGGATAGGGAAGATATGGTACATACACACAATGGAAT
>PVHT020000077.1:17240745-17300964 GCA_004024745.2 Catagonus wagneri | reverse complement strand
TCAGTCAGACAATTAGACAGCAACACCCAATGCTACCGCTTACATGTGGAAACTAAAGAGACACAGTGAACCTTTTTACAGAACAGACAATGACTCACAGACTTTGGAAAACCTTGGTTTTTCAAATAAGACAATCTGGGGGGTGGGCGGATGCACTGGGGGTTTGGGATATAAAATCTGTAAAATTGACTTGTGATGATATATGTACACCTATAACTGAAATAAAATCCATTAAGAAAAAAAAAAAAAGGAAAGAGAAAAGCATAGTTCCAACACTTGTTTTGACTCAGAACGAAAGACTGTGGTTATTGTCACCCTTATTTCCTTGATCCAGCTCCCTAGAGCCAGGTGGATGGTTACATTCACAGAAAAAAAATAAATAAATAAAAGTGAGGGAGTTCCCGTTGTGGCATACCGGAAACAAATCCGACTAGCATGAATGAGTTCAGTCCCTGCCTTGCTCAGTGTGTTGGGGTTCCAGTATTGCCATGAGCTGTGGTGTAGGTCACAGACAGACATGGCTCAGATCCCAAATTGCTATAGTAGTGGCATAGGCCTAGAGCTGCTATTCCAATTCGACCTGGGAACTTCCATATGCCTTGGGGCATCCCCAAAAAGCAAAATAAAAACAGACAAAAAACCACCAAAAAAACCCAAAAGAATTGTTAAGGTCGAAAGTCATGTCAAGGGCAATATAATCATAATACATTATGAGTAGATAATTCTGACCATAAAAACAAGCACCATGACAAAATCTGAGAGCTGATGGAAAATCTTGAACTCGGGAAATGAACAAGCATTAAGAAAATGGCATTTTGGAGTTCCTGTCGTGGCGCAGTGGTTAATGAATCTGACTAGGAACCATGAGGTTGTGGGTTCGATCCCTGGCCTTGCTCAGTGGGTTAACAATCTAGCGTTGCCGAGAGCTATGGTGTAGGTCACAGATGTGGCTCGGATCCTGCGTTGCTGTAGCTACAGCTCCTGTTAGACCCCTAGCCTGGGAACCTCCACATGCTGTGGGTGCAGCCCTAAAATTACAAAGGGCAAAAAAAAAAAAAAAAGAAAGAAAGAAAATGGCATTTTTATGGACAATTTTGGGTCAAAAAATGACTTCTTAATTCTAATTTGGTCATTTGAACTTTTAGAAAAAGTCTGTCTCAATTTATGAAATCACAAAGGCGATGGCAGCATAAACTTCTAATTACTTGCCATGTGTATCAGTGCCTTCTGATAGAAATCACCAGCCCTAGAAGTCTCAGGACCCAAGACCAGGTGCTATAAAACAGGTGGCTATGTCAGTTTTGGTAGACTTGTACTTGCACAAATGTTAATGGGTGATGAGTTTGGGACTATTTTACTTACATGGAAGAACCCACATGGTCCTCCAGGTGATTGCTTTCCCTGTTTCTGGGCAGCAACTGCTAATGGCTCCAAGTCCTTAATTCCTGCTTTGAAGGCGTAGAATCTCTAATGATCATTTATTGGAAACTTTTTTGGACTCTGTTTCTTATAAGTGAATTTAGTGGCAGTTCTTCGCAGCTTTCTGTAGGAAAATAACCATTGAGTATCATTTATTCCCTGGGGTTTCAATGAATTCAAGGAAGAACACTAGCCTACAGTCAGTCAGCCTGGGGCTGTAAAGTTGTCAGATCTCATAAGCTCGGCATAGTGTTTGGGTCCAGCCAGGACTTGGATAGGAAAACTGAAAAGAAAAAAAAAAGTTCGTAGAACACACATCTGTTATGCACCAGATGGCAGCTGTTATTTCATCTCCTGTGGAACTTTTTCCTATAATTCTTGTTACATTTCTTCTACTGCAGTACTTATGGGTTTTAAGGAAAAAAAGCAAAATATTTAGAGAAAAAATGAGGCAAATGTAACATTAAAACCAAGGCTTTAATTGTTCCAAAACTCAGGATTTGCAGAGTTAAGTTTCCCACAGCCATCCTCTAACTGTGCGGCATGTATTATAATAGGAGCCCTCATTACATAATCATCAAACCCCGGGTAATGTTACAGAGTGTTCAGCAGATAAAGGGCACAAAATAATGGAAAGGAACTGCACTTTTTCTCTAATCTTAGATGTACAGAGAATATTATGTTACTGCATAAATATTACATGATCATGTAACAAAATATACTAATGAAATACACAGATGCAAAGCAGGAGTGCAAGGGTTGAGATTGTACTGGGAACACAAATTGGTTTTCTTATTCTTTGCTAATTCAAATTCAAACTTAATTTAGTATTTGTGTCTTTTTATGAGAATATAATATGTCATGGGAGCCCTGACAGTTTTTAATGGTTTATAAAATGGTGCTTAGGGTCTTAGAGACATACAACAATAACACTGTCTTTCATGTCCCAAATTTCTTTTCCTGACTGGGTCTTAAGCATTTCGTGATTGACCTAGAGGCTAATTTCTGCACAATGGTTCTTTCACCTTGAGAGTACATCACACTTGTTCTTTATATTAAGGATAAAGATGTTGCCTTTTGGGTTTGGTGAGTTTCTGCCTATGTTTGTCAGTGACTTAATATTTGTGTGCAAACTTGTCAGCTTATTCTGATAGACACACCCATACCAACTGATTAAAAACACAGTTACATAGCACCTATTTGTATAAAGAGCTCTGTTTTAGATTTTGATGTGACAGAAAGAAATCATCATGGTTTTGCTTTTTAAGAAATTAAGACCTTCAGTTACTGATAGCAGTGTTAATTATATTCACTTTGAGTCTGATTGCGTTGTGAACCCTAAGTGTAGCTTTGAAAGCACTGGCAGATTACATCTTCTTAAAATTTTTAATTTCATTTTATAAAAATTCTATTTTATGTAAACATCTCTTATTATTCCTGCCACTGATACATGCTCTTCCCCCTCTTCCTTTGATATTTTTACTTTTTATTAAATATTTTTATTAACTTATTTTCTTAGAGCTTTTCTAGGTTCAAAGAAAAATTGAGGGGAAGGTACAGAAATGTCCGCAAATATCACCTCTTCCCCCACACTCAGCCTAGCTAATTATCAATGTCCCCCACCACAGTGGTATACTTTTTACAGATGATGAACCTACATTGACATATCATACTCATTTGAAGTCCATGGTTTATGTTACAGTTCATTTTTGGTTTTCAGTATTCTATGATTTTGAATAAATGTACAATGATGTGTTTCTATCATTATAGTATCATACAGAGTATTTCTGGTGCCCTATATATCATTTGTGCTTTGACCTTATCATTTCTTTCCACACACCTCCCCCCTCACCTACCAACCCCTGGAAACCACTGGTATTTTTCCTGTCTCCACAGTTTCACCTTTCTAGAATGTCATGTAGTTGGAATCAGATGATATATTGCCTTTTCAGACTGTCTTTTTTCACTTAGCAATGTGCATGTAAGATTCTTCCCTGTCTTGTCATGGCTAGATAGAGCATTTATCTTTAGTGCTGAATGATATTCCGTCGTCTAGATGTACCATAGTTTATTTATCCATTCATCCAAGAAAGACATCTTGGTTGTTCCCAAGTTTTGTCATTTATGAATAAAGCTACCGTAAACACCGATGTGAAGGTTTTTGTGTGAACATGCTTTCAACTCCCTGGGGTAAATACCAGTAAGAGTGTGCTTGCTGAATCATATGGTAAAACTATGTTTAGTTTTGTAAGAACCACCAAACTGTCTTCTATTTTGCATTTGTACCATCAATGAATGAGAGTTTCTGTTGCTCCACATCCTTACCACCACTGGGTATTATCAGTGTTCCAGTTTGGGCCATTCTAATAGGTGTGTAGTAGAATCTCATTTTTGTTTTAACTTTCCTTTCTCCTATGAAAGGAAAATTTTGCCAGCTGCATATCTTCTTTTCTTAATGGGTTGTTTGTTTTCTTATTGAGTTTTAAGAGTTTTTTGATTTTGATATTAAGGTAAAGCTAACGCCATAGACTGACTTAGAAAGTATTCCCTCTGCTTCTATTTTATGGAAGAGGTTATAGAGATTGGCAAAATTTTTTTCCTTAAGCGTTTGGCAGAATTTACCAGTGAACCTATCTAAACCTGGTGGTATCCGTTTTGGAAAATTATTAATTATTGATTCAACTTCTGTAATAGATATAGGCCAATTCAGATTGTCTATTTGTTCTTGTGTGAGTTTTTGCAAATTGGGTCCTTTTCACCTAGGTTGCAGGCACAGAGCTATTCATAGTATTCCTTTATTATCCTTTTAATGTTCAGGGGTTAATTATCCTTCTTTCTGATATTAATAATTTGTGTCTTCTCTTTTTTTCTTAGATTGCCTGACTAGAGACTCATCAATTTTATTGATCTTTTCAGAGAAACGGATTGGGTTTTATTGATTTTTCTCTATTGATTTTCTGTTTTTAATTGTATCGATTTCTGTTCTGATTCTTATTATTTCTTTTCTTTTGCCTGCTTTGGACTTAACTTGCTCTTCATTTTCTGATTGCATGAGGTGAAAACTTAGATGATTGATTTTAAATCATTATATCTAACATAGGCATTTTACTCTGTAAATTCCCCTCTATGCACTGCCTTTGCTGTACCCTACAAATTTTGGTAATTTTTTTTCATTTTCATTTAGTTCATATTACATGCTCTTCATAGACGTGATCAAGTATGTGGTGTTTTGTGTGGGATTGCACTCAACTTTGTTATTGGCATACTACTAATATCAATATTCTGGTAAACAAAACAACCTTTATAGGATCACAGGATATCAGAACTGAAAGCAAAATTAAGAGGTGTCTAATTCCTTTTGCAGATGAGGAAATTGAGGCTCAGAGATGTTAAGGAGCTATCCAAGATCACAAATGTGTTTGTGGCAAAGCATACTGAAAATAGCTTTTCTTCTTTATGTAGCATATCTTCCTTGCACAAAAGTACTGGATGTTGGGTAGTGGCTGGTTGTATCATCACAGAATAAATTTGCTTTCAATGACATTTAGTGCTTAAGAAGGTAAACATTCTGAGTTAAGAAATAAAAAAAGAAGTCTAAGTGGACATCAATATATGAAAATGTAGACACCAAATCCTAATAGAAGAAGTAAAAGTAAAAGAGAAATATTTCTAAATAAACAATTTTATCACTGCCTTAAGTGATAAATTTTATTTATTAAATTCCATTTATTTAAAACAGTAATTTGACCTTTAACATTTTTGGTTGTTCATTTGTTTTAAAAGTATCCCTTAGATTTTATTTACATTATTTTTGATATTATCAGTGTTCATGATAGAATTACATCTTGTTAGAGATAATTGCCATTTCTTTATTCTGTATCCCATGAGGTTAATTTGTAATTCAATTATCAAATAAGTTACACTTAGCAAAAGTTATTTTTTCTAATTACTTTAGTATATAAGACTATGTACTTTATTTAAGAATAATGTGAATATACAAATGTGAAATATTCAAATAATTTTAAAAGAAGAGAAATTGTCTCTAAATATTATGATGAAAAGCTTTTACTGAAATACCTGTAGTTGTTGATAAAACATAGAATTCTCACTACCTATTTACTAGTAAGGGTTTTTGCTTATGCATTGCTAAATATGAGTTTGTATTTTTCTTGGTGGTGACAGTCTACTGTATCTCCAACACTTGAGGTATGGAAAAAACACTGAACTATAATTTACTGCATTAATTCTTAATGGAATCAATTACTAGACAGCTGAGAAAAATATTAATATTTATAGCATAAACCAAGTATGCAGTAATATATGTTAGAAATAAAGCAGTATTATATTTGCAAAGATCTGAGTTATATTATTGTGGAGAATTAGAAAACAGTGGGCTAAATAGATTTTCACTTGAAAATAGGGCAAAAATATATGGAGATATACATCATGAAGCAGTAAATGAAACAGTGAAAACAAAAGTGCTGCAAAATATTTATTAAACTATCTCAAGCCAGTGAAGCAACAGTTTCCATAGCATTTCAATCTGCATCAAGATATCTGTATTGTAGGCTTGCCACAGAGCCAACCTTTCATCTCACTTGATATTTCCTCTGATAATATTAATCTTTTTACACCAGCATTTGAACATTGTCTTTACATAACTAGAGTAAAAGTAGCTAAGAGGACTGTTGGAAGATTCTCCCATTTCAGTTTTTCTATTAAGATATGAAAAATTCATTTTGTGGTATGAAAGCAGAGTTTTAGAGACTTTGAAGGCTTGGTTATAGGAATGGTCTAGAACAGGGGTCAGCTGTAAAACAGCTACTTGTAGTTTTTGTTTGTTTGTTTTTATAACAAATAGCTGCTTGTTCTTATGAAAAAGTTTCATCAGAACACAGTCATGCCTATTTGTTTACTTACTGTCTATGGCTGCTTTCTGGCTACAAAGGCAGAATTGAGTAGTTTTGACAGAGACCACGAGATCTGGAAGCTTCAATGATTTACTCTTAAGAAAATTTTAAGAAAAGATCCTCTGACCCATAATCTAGAGATGTGCTTTCCAATAAACAGAACTCTTTGTGATGATGGAGGTATTCTATATCTGTGCTATCCAATATGGTAGCCAGTAGCTACAATGTGGCTAAATAGGTACTTGAAATGTGACTAGTATGACTGGGGAATTAAACTTTTAATTTTATTTCATTATAATCAATTAAAATTTAAAGTTTGAAAAGCCACATCTGGCTAGTGAATGACCACTGTATTAGCACAGATATAGAACATTTTCATCATCACTGAATTATACTGGGGAGTACTTTCCTAGCGCAGTTAGGAAACTGTTTATTAGAGGGCCACAGAGTAAATAATGTGATTCCGGAGCAGTTGAAATGTGGCTTTTGCAAATGAGAAACTGAAGTTTTAATTTTAGTTTTATTTTAATTAATTGAAATTTAATAGCCAAACACAGCTGGCAGTTACTCTAAGGGATAAATTCAGCTAGAGTAGTGGTTCTCAAAGTGTGGTACCCCGGTCAGCAGCATCAACATCATCTCAGAACTTGTTAAAATTAAAATTTTTGGTCCCCACACCAGATTTATTGAATCAGATCCTCTGGGGATGAGGCCCAGAAAACTGTATTTTGACAAAGACTCTAGGGCAATGTTCCTCAATTTAGCATGCAACAGGATCACCTGGCAGGCCTGTTAAAAAGCCAGTGAGTTCCCAAGGGATATAAAGGGCTGCTCATCTGTGGGCCATGCTTTGAGTAGCAGGGGCCTAGGACTGTAGTGTGCACAGTGAGGTGCGTGCTCAGACAATGTACCGAGTTACAAGAAAACAGTTTTCATTTCTATTTACGTTTCACCTAAAAGAAATAAATTAGGCTTTACTAACGTGCATTATGCTCTCGTTAGTGCCTATGTAGAACTGTCATAATACTGATGGGTTGACTGTGTACTCATTTGCCTTTAATTTTTAATTCTATGTTTTAAAATTATCTTGCAGCAATTGAACTTTTTTCTTTTGGTTTGTAGATCTATAAATCATAACACATGTATAGAGTCATCCAACCACCACCACAATTAGGATACAAAACAGTTCCATTGCCATAAAGACTCCATCGGGCTATCTCTTTATAGCTACCCCTTCCTCCACCCATAACCCCTGACATCCATTCTCTATCTCCATAGATTTGTCTTTTCAAGAATTTCTAAAAAATAGAACCACACAATATGTGATCTTTGGAGAGTGGTTTCTTTCACTTAGTATAATTCCTATGAAATTTGTTCCTTTAATTGCGTGTATCAATAATTTGTTCCTGTGTATCACTGAGTAGAATTCCATTGTGTGACTACCATAGTTTATCCACCTACCCAGTGAAATCCCTTTGAGTTTTTTCCAGTTTTGGAAACTACTTAAAAAAGAGCTGTTTTAGCATTTGTGTGTGGGTTAAGTGAACATAGTTTTCATTTATTTAGGGTAGATTTTCAAGAGCAGAATTGCTGAATCTTATGGTAAATGTATGTTTGCCTTTGTAAAAAACTATCACAGTGTTTCTGAGAACAGTAGAATCATCTTGCATTTCCCCAGCAACACATAAGAGTCCTAGTTGCCCCACATTCTTGCCAGCAGTTAGTATGGCCTTTATTTTTTATTTTAGTCATTCTAATAGGTGTTGAGTAGTATTTCATTGTGATTTTAATTTGCATTTTCCTAAGGGCTAATGACATTAAGTATCTTTTCATGTGCTTATTTGCCATTTTAACTTTTTTGTGAAATATCTGTTCTTCTTTTTTGTCCTTTTAAAAATTGATTCATTGTTTTCTTATTGTTGGATTTCAGAAATTCACTATATATTCTAGATTCAAGTTCTTTGTTGGATATAAAAGTTAAAAATATTTTCTTCACATCTCTGAACCTCTGCTTTTATTAATGTGATATACTGAATTTCATTAATGTGAAGACACATTAATTTAATTTATTACATTTTCCAGTTAAGGTAACAGACAAAATAGACAAGTGCTATCATTAGTAAGATGCCTGTAAAGGAAACTAGCTGAGAAATTATTAATAAGGCAGGTACAATGAAACAAGAAAATGGTGCAGCTGATGCTCGTGTCCCTCATAGAAGCTATTTAGCATTCAAATTATGAGAAAATTGATGTAAGTAGTCAGTGATCCTGTATATATATTTGTAAATGTGCCATTTTAAACAAACAGTGAGAAAGCAATGTCTTTTGGAAGATATATGCCATGGAGAAAGCTTTTAAAAACTCATACTAGGAAAATTTAGAGTGACCTTGTTGCTAAAACAGGTATGTCATCTGTTTAAAGTTTCGCATCTGAACACTTAAAATTTTTGGAAAAAGGATTCCCAAACTTCTGTTGATATATAACAGTGGAGGAACTTAAACGGTGGCTATTTTTTAAACCGGTATAAAATTATGACATCTTCAATTTATTTCTTCAAACAATTGAATGACATTTAGGAAGATGCACATATCTAGATACATTTTAACAAAATTATTTCCAAAATTATGGGTGAGTTTGAAAAATTACCAGTAAGATTTTATAAGTGTGGAGAATGATGGACTTCTTGTTCCATATAAATGTCCTTTTCTTTGAGAAATGTCTCTTTCAACTGTGACAGCTATGAGAATCAAGAATCTAAATAAATTGGAGTTGTTACTGTACTTTTGAATTAGTACACCTGTAAGTGTTAAAACAAAGTTTTTAAAAAGAACAAAGCATTTTCAACATTGCTTTCCCTAAAAATGCATTATTGCTGACATTTTATTTTCTGAAAGCAAAATCTTTTGTACGTCATAAGGAAAAAGAAAATTATTTAAAGAATATATATTTCTTCCTATTCCATTCCGTTAAAATACCTATTTATGTGTGTATATACACAAACTTATATGTTAGTATTGTGATATTGTGATTTATAATAAGAAATATATGAGTTCCCATTGTGGCGCAGTGGAATGAATCCCACTAGGAACCATGAGGTTGCGGGTTTGATCCCTGGCCTCGTTCAGTGGGTTAAGGATCTGGCATTGCTGTGAGCTGTGGTGTAGGCTGCAGACATGGCTCGGATCCCATGTTGCTGTGGCTATGGTGTAGGCTGGCAGCTGTAGCTCTGATTAGACCCCTAGCCTGGGAACCTTCGTACGTCACAGGTGCTGCCCTAAAAAGCAATAATAATAATAATAATAATAATAATAATAATAATCATCATCATCATAATAATATATTTTTTATCTTTGTCTATTTGCTTGCCAGAGCTCCTAAAACTTACAATTTCCTAAGTGAGAGTAGGTTAAAGGTAACTTGCTGTTTTAATGAGATGACTTTTGGAATATACTTGGGTCACCTAAGGATGGGGCTGGTCACCAGAAGAAACTGTCAGTGATAATAGTTTTGGAACTCTGAGTCTTACGCTTGACCTCCAAAGAGGGTTTAAGATTGAATTCAGTTACCAATGACCAATTATTTTATCTATCATATGCATGTAATGAAGCCTCCATAAAAAATCAATAGGACAGCGTTCAGAGAGCTTCTGGGATGGCAAATCAGTGGAGGCTCTGGGAGAATGATGACTCTGGAGTACACAGAATCTCCAGGCTTCCCCATAGTTTCTCCTATGCATCTTTTCCATATGGCTATCCTTGAGTAATATTCTTTTACAATAAACTGGTAACCTAGTAAGTAAATATTTATCTGAATTCTGTGAACCACTCCAGCAAATTAATCAAATCAAAGGAGGAGGTTATGGGAACCTCCTATATGTGGTTGGTCAGAAGCCCAAGTGACAACTTAGACTTGTGATTGGCACCTGAATTGGGAGAAGTCTTATGAGACTGAGCCCTTAACCTGTGGATTCTGAAGCTATCTTTATGTTGCCTGGTGGTGAGGAAAAAACAAAAACAACAACAACAACAACAAAAATATATCATAATTAGAACTGGGGTAGAATTGTAAGTGTATAGCATATATTAGCTTAGAAGGATTATATTGTTTGTTGATAAGTGGGGGTGATGACCCCATCGTAAAGTTTTGAGATCCCTAGGCAAGAGCATGTCAGAATTCTTGGGAAGAGTGGGTCTTTATAAGGATTCCGTTTTAAAACCCTGGAGAGATAAGGACAGAAGAGAAAGAAGGCATTGAGATGTAGGCAAATGTTATGGTGCATAGATATTTCCTGGATGTCTACTCTGAGGCTTTCTATTAGACCAAAGGGGGAAAAAAAAAAAAGCACTGAGGCTGAGGGTGAAAGGCAAGAACTGCAAAGCTGAACATAACATTGAGCCTTAAGCCTGCCTTCACAGATACTGAATTCTAATGAGAAGGTCAAAGACACACCACTTAAAACATCATTTACTCTGTAATTTTGCCAAAAGCCTGCTTTTTGGCTGGGCTTTCACTATTCTCTACAATACTCTACCTTGGTGAGAGTGATCTGTATCATTTTGGATGCAGACAGCAGGATAGAGATACCTGTTGAGTCAATATGTCCATAAATACTGTGGCCACCCGACCAGATGGTCTCCAAGGTCAGATCCAGGACTTTCTTTCTTTCTATAAAACTGAATTTAATCAGGATAACTGAAACATTTGCCTGATTCTAATTTTAATTAGTGTACAAAAACTTCAAAATTTTAAAGTCATATAGAGAATCATAGGTGAAATATTTAAGAAAATTGTACCCTTAAATTTAAAAAGCAAGAATTTTCCTAACAAACAGTTTTATTTCTCAGAAATAGCAAGTAAAACATACCTTGTCCCACATGTTTGTTTAGGCCTAAATATTACTTATGTATACAGTTTGTTTTTAAGGAACAATCAAAATAGCAGACCAAAAAAATGGATAACTAAATATCTACAGAAAAAAGTAAAATTAATAAATATTCAGCATGGAAAAAAAAGAATGAAATACTTGAGATTGGTGTAAAAATACTAAAGGAACCCTGACAATCAGACATGGATTTATTTATAAATATGTTTATTAATGATTATTTAAAGCAAAATAAATGTTAATTAGGAAAAAACAGGATATCTAGTAAGCTGTGAGGAAAAATGGTGGGGTGATATTTTTAGAATATATTCGGAAGATGAAAATCTAATGTTTTCAAACCCTGCCATTATATATAGGACTAGAATGTCCACAGATGTAAAATATTTAGCCCACACTAGTGGAAGTATTTTCTTATTTCTTATGATAGTCGCTCTAACCATTTTATCAAACTTTTTAATTTACTGGAAAAGATAAGAGTCAGTTGAAAATAGAGATAGAGTTTATGCTTGACTGGTCCTATTAAATTAATAAATGTGTACTACAGTGTTCACAGATCATGATGTTAGAAACAGAAGAGTAAATTAATCATTTCCCTTACTTTTCTCTTACAGGGGAGACTATTGCCAAAAGTTATTAAAATCTATTTTATATATCCATTTGAGAGGTGTTTTTCAACATCTCATAATTCAAAATTTAATCGTTAAGTGCATTTTATGGATGGGAAAAAAGGCAGGACGTCACATTCAAGATTAAAGAGAAAGAGGGAAAGAAAAATGGAGAGAAGCCATGAGAAAAATAGAATAAGTATAAAACCTGTTAGTCCTTATCTCTTTCCACGGGTCTTTAATTTATTGGGATTGTGCTCTTTAAAGTTACGTTCAATCAGGAAAGCATCACGCCTCCCAAATATCTTAAAAATCAAGCCCCCCCCGCTTCTTTTCTGTTTTCTTCCCAGCCCTAGTCGTCTGTGAGCGACACATCCGTGTTCACGTGTTGGAGAATGAGGTCTCTCAGGGTGTTTGTCACTGTCATGTTTTGATTGTTTGTCTACATCACCCAGACTTTGTTCCATCTTTGGCACATAGACGTTGAAATGAAATGGTATGTCGGAAAATCCAGGTTGCTTTATAATAACAAAGAGCATGTTGCCTCTTTAGGGAACAATGGAACACGATGAATAGCTATTCAGTTTTTTGTAGTACTTCCAGCTCTGGATAAAGCAAAAATCTGGCCCAACGACGAGAGTGGCCATCTCTTTTGTGGCCAGTGCTGGAATGGTTAATGACTTTGAGGTTCTCCAAGAGGCAACAATGAGCCAGCTCCTGCCACTACATCCCCACCAAAAACAAAACTGACAGACCGCACTCTGCCGCCGAAACAGATGGTTGCTTACAGGCTGACAAAGCCAACGTAAACTAGAGGCTTTCTTCTCTGCCACAGCCCCAAAGAGGCAAAGAGGTAAAAGAAGACCTTCCTTAAGGAAGGACACACACACACGCACACACACACACACACCCAGCCACACACCCACCCACCACAAAAACTGAACTCTAGCATGCTGTCGACTCGTAAACTATTGCAAAATCTCTAGCCATGAGACATGGCATTCAGGCAAAATTGAAATGGGGCCATGTGCTTTTCCACAAACATGAAGAATAATGGATTTTTAAAATATTGGAGTGGACAGGGAAGAGGGGGAAAATGCTTCCATCCAAACTTACTTCTGACTTATGGCTGACGGTTTTTCAAACCATTTATTTTGAGAACCAAGGGAGGCAGAAAATTTACTAGTATGTTGAAAAGTCACAAAACCAGAGGAAAGGTATACTAAACATTCAAAAAGCAGGTCTCTTAATGAAGATTCAAAACCCAGGTATGTGTCCTTTGGCTCAGCAGTGATTAAACACACACTATGGCTACTGGCAGTGTGTGTCTTTTCAAGACGTTCATGAGGTGAAAGGCAGGAACAGGTTCAGAGATATCGCAAGAGCCATAAGGTTAAGAGCAGGAATGGAATGAAGAAAGTGAGAGTGTGAACGGAAAGTCAAGGAAACCAACTTTGCTTCAGCTGCTGTTCTACTATAAATATTCTTTCAGAGTAGCTCTAGCCTCCTCGCAGCCTCAGATATTTAAACACCCAGTCATACCAAGTTGCAGGTAGAACTTGCTAGCGATCACAGAAGTGCTGGCCCTTGTAGAAGAGAAAGATGTTTGACTTGCTGTCAGAAGTGCTTGAAGCTTTGATTATATTCTTGCTCCTCTGCAACTAAGGAGAGCCTGTGCTGTCAGCTGGAGGGGGTGGGGATACACTGCCAGGAGGATTTGGTTGCTTTGTAAAGATTCTGGAGGCCTGGAGAACAAGGCAACCTTCAAACTTGGTCTACTTAATATTTGTGCTACTTGGCTGATCAGGATAATTCAATTGTCTCTAGATTGTATCATCACTGTGAGATCAATTAAGTGTTCTATTTTGCATTTGGGTGTCTTTTCCTCATCACTTTCCTATTTTATTTTACAGGCTTTCTCTTCCCCTTTTTGATAAATTTAATACTTCCTCTTTCTAATCCATGGTATAATCCAATTCTTCTTTTTATTACTTTGCTATGTCTTTCAATGCCTGCCCCATTTTTATCCTGGCCCAGTTGGTCTTTTTAATCTGCTCTTTTACCTGGGGTATCCTATTAAGTCACCTGGGCTCAGCTGCCATGTGCTGTGCATGTTAGTGACCCCTCAGACCCTCCTTCTCCTTCTTGACTCCACCCTGTTGCATATTTCTACCTTCTCTTGCCTCTCAGACATGACCTCCTGTGCATCAAATGAGTTCAGTTCCCATCATAAGAGGGTAAATAGTTCATAAAATAATTTATTGTTGATATTTTTTCCCCACAGCGTCTCTTTCCTGCCAGTTTTTTTGTTCAGATGGTCAGTAAGTCATTTTATTCCAACATCTCACTTAGAATTTAGGAGAGCATTTCACTTCTGCTTCTCAGTGTTTACACAACCCCTTGACAAATAGTCTTTGTTTCTTTTTTTAAACTTTCCACTGACTAGCTTCACCATCCACCTCTTCCTCTCTAATGTTCTCTCATGAGCCGATATATTTATCACATCCTTTTCATAATATCCTCTCTGACCTTTTTTTTTTTGCATTGCCTCTGATGTTTAGCCCCACAGAGTTGCCTTATCATGGCATTGTTTGGGGGAACCCAGCAGAAGATTGGACATAGTTTCTCCTCCTTATTGTTAAGAGCTTAAAAAAACAGGCAAATGGAACATTATGAAGTGTGATTTACTCTCCTCTTAAATGGCCTGATTCTACCTCCTTTGACATCATCTCTATGTGCAAGTTCCTATTGTGTTCATTCAATTCACTTATCCTCTGGGTTTTCCCACAGGCTCTTTTTGTCATTTCCAGTGAAATGTTCAGAGTAGAAACATGTCTCCTCCTGTGTAACTGTGCATATCGTTTTTGTTTGATTCATGTTCATGCCAGGAAAATCAGGTCCTGTATGTTTGAAATGTAAACATTGCTTCTTGGTGTTCCAAATCATCAATTATCATGCCTCTAGTTATACATAAAATTTTGATTCCTCAGTTTGGACTCTTTCACTTGAATGTTTTAGATGAACTCATGTCTGTTTCTGGTGAATGGCATAGCTATCATTCTGTTTGGAAGTTCTGCCCTGAAGAGACTGACCTACAGAGTCTTATTTTTCTGGGATCTGATGATTCATCACCTTTACTGTGGTTTACACCAAAAAAGTCAGTATGTCAGGGGGCAGAGCGGAACTCCATTCACCACTAGGCTTCAGGGTATCTATTTTAATGATGGATAAAAGTTCTCAGCAAATAGCTTCTGTTATCCTCAGATCTTCAAAAAAATCCCTACAAATATTTACTCCAATTCTCTAGTGGGCATCTCCTGCAAATCCAGGCTTTACTTTAAAGAAAAAGCTGTTCTCTGAAAATGTGCTTCAGAAATTGCTTCTCCCAATATTCTATAATGTGTTAACATCCATAATTGGAAATTCTGTCTCTACTTCACGGATGTGAATAGTACAGAAGACTGGATCTGTACTCCATGATGACAATATTTCGCTCTCTACTGTAGTGAGTTCTAAATAATAAACTGTACTTTGTGTGAAGGGCTACATATTTTTTGTTCAGTCTAGATGTCCAGATGTGGTACCTTGCTCCAAAAAGTGAGCATGGAACTTGGGCCATTAGATTTGAAGGGAAGCTGGTGGCAATGCTGTTGTGGGGGAACTCACGGTCATCTTGAGTGGTCATAGTTGGCTCTGCTTCTGATCACTTTCAACTCATGGCAGAATCACAACTAGGACTTGGAGGCTGTCACTTCTGGTCACTGTTCTGCTTTGAAAACATAACTGTTAATTTAGTTATTCTCCTGTTTTGGGATACAGTGGTATATGGATTCTTTTGGAGTGATGAGTTCCTTTCCTGTCATGTAAAGCTCGTTTGAAAATTGATAATACGCAATAGGTTATCTTTAAACTCTAAGTTCTACAGCTTTTTTTCTGTCTTGTTACTTAATAATTATCCCAATAAAATGAGGAAATATTTTCATCTGTGGAAACTATTAAAGCAGATGTTCCTGAATTTTATTATTTATCCTCACACACACACACACATACAACAATACATTTTCCCCACTGTCATAAATGTAGAAAATAAACTTTAAGAGAATCCTCGTAGTCTAAATGCCTGAAGAGTATATTTATTAAGTACTTGGATGTTGGGGGTAGACTGAGTTTTTATCCTGGACTGTGATCATTAATTTTATGTATTAACTTGGCAAAGCCATGGCACCCAGTATTTTTGCTCAAACACCAGTCTAGACGTTGATGTGAAGTTATTTTTAAAAATGTGAATAACATTTAAATCATCAAACCTCAAATAAAGCTAGTTACCTTCCAAATGTTGATAGGACTTATCCAATCAGTTGAAGGCCTTAAGAGAAAAGACTAACATAATCTCAAAAAGAGGGAATTCTTGAGTTCCTGTTGTGGCTCAATGACTTAAGAACCTGACATAGTGTCTGTGAAGATGTGGGTTCTGTCCCTGGCCTCGCTTAGTAGGTTAAGGGTCTGGCACTACTGAAAACCTCAGATAAGGCTGCAGATGTGGCTCAGATCCTACGTTGTCATGACTGTGGTGACAGCTGCAGCTCTTATTTGACCTCTAGCCCAGGAACTTCCATATGTCATAGGTATGGCCCTAAAAAAACAAAACAAAACACGAAAAAAAAAACAAGGGAATTCAGCCAGCAGATTGCTCTCAGATTTGAATGACAACATCAACTCGTCCCTGAGTCTCCAGTTTACGCTGCAGGTAGAGTCTTGTCTCCCACAAACTTGTAATTCAATTCCTTAAGTAAATTTCTCTTAATATATACACATCCTATTGTCTTTGCCACTTTGAAGAACAGTTTTTAATACAGGTTCCGTTATTTTTATTTACTTATTTATTTTATTTTATTAGAGTATAATTGACTAACAATGTTGTATTAGTTTCATGTATATACCAAAGCGAATCAGTTATACTTACACCCATTCTTGTTTCCCCATATAGGTTTTTACAGAATCTTGAGTATGTATCTCTGTGCTATGTAATAGATCCTTACTAGTTATCTATTTTGCATACAGTAGCATGTATGTGGTACTCCATCCTCCTAATGTATCCTCTCCTCCATGGTTTGCCCTTTGGTGATCATAAGTTTTTGATTTCAAAATCTGTAAGTTTGTTTCTGCTTTGTAAATAAGTTCTTTTGTGTCACTTTTTTTTAGATTACACATATAAGTGATCTCACGTGATATTTGTCTTTCTCTGACTTACTTAATATGAGAGTCTGTAGGTCCATTCATGTTGCTGAAAATGGCATTATTTCATTCTTTTTTTATAGCTGAGTAATATTTAGTTGCCTGTACCACATCTTCTTTACCCTTTCCTCTGTCAGTGGACATTTAGATTGCTTCTATGTCTTGGCTATTGTAAACAGTGCTGCAGTGAACATTGTTGTGCATGTGTATTTTCAAATTATTGTTTTTTCTGGATATATGCCCAGGAGTGGAATTGCTGGAAACTTCCATCATATAATCTAGGTGACTTTGAGCAAGTTATTTAACTTTCAGTACCTCAATGTCTTCATTTCTAAAATGAGGAGTTCCCACTGTGGCTCAGAGGTAACAAACCTGACTAGTATCCACTAGTATCCAATCCCTGGCCTCACTCAGTGGATTAAGGATTCGGTGTTGCCATGAGCTGCAGTGTAGTTTGCAGACATGGCTCAGATCTGACATTGCTCTGATTGTGGCATAGGCTGGCATCTGCAGCTCTGATTTGATTCCTAGCCTGAGAACTTCCATATGCTGTTGGTGTGTTTCTAAAAAGACAAAAAAAAAAAAAAAATGAATATCACAATAGTGCGTATGCCAGTGAAGCTTCATGAGGATGAAAAGAATCAATGTAAATAAGATTCTCAGAGCAATGCTTGATACACATTTAATTGTTAAGGCCTGGATATAGCTGTTGTTATTGTTATCATGTATGCTATGTATTATATACTATCATCAATTATATTATTAGTAATATTACTTTTAGACATAGGTATAAAAATGCTATGGCCTATGAGAGACTTGGGGAGAGCTATCTGTTAATTCAGCTGCAAGTTTATTGAGAACTTATTCTGACCCAAACTCTCTGCTGAGACTAAATATCACCATAGTGAACAAAACAGACAAGTTCCCACTCAAAAGGAGTTCACAGTGTGGTGGGGAAGATAAATCTACATAGAAATAAATATCTAATTGCAAACTGCATTTCATAGTGTGCAAGAAAACCCATAAGTTTTATGGGAAAATGATCTAGCTGTTCTGTATTAAACATGGGGAAGGAACTCAAGCCAGGCATCTCTGAGACTTTGAGACTGAGGTCAGAAGACTGAGTGTGATTTAGCTAGAGGAAACGGTTGAGAGAGGCTAGACAAGCAGAAGAGCTCTGGATGTCTGGACCAAAGCAGGAAGCATTTAGACACTTGTGGGGAGAAGAGAAGAGGGATTTGAGGCAAAGAAGTTGTTGCAATTGGATGTACTTCAGCTTCAGTTTGTAAAAACCCCAAACCAATCAAACATTGTAAAGATTCATACCTCATTCCATCCTAAAATGTATTATTCTGAAATCTGTTCTTGCCCTTGTTCTGAAATCTGTTCTTGCCCTTTCTTGTTTTCTTTAATAATTAGCTGTCTTTTTTTTTCTTATTCCTTATTATCAAATTATGGCTTTTACCTGAAATGAGATACTATCTTTCTTTCCTTCTTTCTTTCTGTTATTTTTTTTTTTCTTTTATACTTTCTACATATTAAAAACTCCTTGATGGGAGTTTTCACTGTGGTGCAGTGGGTTAAGTGTTCAGCATTGTTTCTGCATTAGGTTGTGTGGCTGTTGGGGAGCTGTCTGATCCCTGGCCTGGCATAGTGGATTAAGGATCCAAGGCTGCTTCAGCTGTGGTCACAGTTGTGGCTCAGATTCAGTCCCTGGCTGAGGAATTACAATATGCCATGGGTGCAGCCACAAAAGAAAAAGAAAAAGAAAAAGAAAAAAAACCTCCTTGGTCGTCCAGACAAGATGGCAGAGTAGGACTTGAGCTTGCCTCCTCTCACAAAAGCACCAAAATTACAACTAACTGCTTAACAACCATCAACAAAATAGACAGGAAGATACCAAAAAAGATATCCTGCACCCAAAGACAAAGAAGAAGCCATACTGGAATAGTAGGAGGGGAATTTTATTATATAAGCAAAACCCCATACATGCCAATGGGTAACTTACAGGCTGAAAAATAACTACATTACAGAGGCTCTCCCAAAGGAGTGAAAGCACTGAGCCCTATGCTAGGCTCCCAAAGCCTGGGTGTCTGGTATTGGGAATAGGACCCTCCAGAGCATTTGGTGTTGAAGAGCAGTGGATCTTGAGCACAGGAGCTCTACAGGTCTGAGGGAAACAGAGACTCCACTCTTGGAGGGTACACACAGGGTTTCATGTGCATTGGGTGCCATGGCAAAGTGGGGACTTCATAAAAATCTGGACTAGACCTACCAGAAAGTATCTGAGGGTCTCCTGGGAAATCAGAGTGGCTTTGGCTTGCTGCAGGGGCACAGTGGAGGAAGAGATCCTGGGAATATTCATTGGTAAGAGCTCCCCTGGAGATTGCCATTTTGGAAAAATTTGGCTGCACCCATCAGGGCTGAGAAGCCCCAGGCCAGCAGCAAACATGATGGGAACACAGCCCCAACCATCATCAAACAGGCTACCTAAAGTCCCCCTAGAAACACACCCACTTATAATCACATTCAGAGACACAGTCCTCTCACCAGAGGGACAAGACTCAGCTCCAAACACCAGTGGGCAGGCACCAGCCCCTCCCATCAGGAATCCTGCCACAAGCCCCTGTATCAATTTTACCCACAAGGAGGTAGAAACCAGAGCCAAAAGAGGCTACACCCTGTAGCCTGCAAAAAGGAGACCACACTGAAAGCTAGACAAAATGAAATGGCAGAGAAATATGAGCCAGATAAAGGAACAAGACAAAATTCTAGAAGAATAGATAAGTGAAGTGGAGATAAGCAACCTACGTGAAAAAGACTTTAGAGTAATGATAGTAAGGATGATCCAAGACCTCTGGAAAAAACTGGAGGCAAAAACTGATATAAGAAACATTTAACAAATAAATAGAAGATTTAAAGAATAAACAAGTAGAGATGAACAATGCAATAACCTAAATGAAAAATTCACTAGAATGAACCAATAGAAGAATACAGGAAGCAGAGGAATGAATGAGTGAAGTAGACGATATACTGGTGGAAATCACTGACGTGGAAAAGGATAAAGAAAAAAGAATGAAACGAAGACAGTCTAAGAGAATTCTGGGACAGCATTAAACACATCAACATTTGCATTATAGAGGTGCCAGAAGAGGAAGAGAGAGAGCAAAAGCTGGAGAAAATAATTGAAGAGATTAATAGCTGAAAACTTCCCAAACATGAGAAAGGTATCACTTGCTCAAGTCCAGGAAGCACAACAAATACCATATAGAATATGCCCAAGGAGGAATACCCTGAGACACATGTTAATCAGACTGATCAAAATTAAAGACAAAGAGAAAATATTGAAAGGAGGTGGGAAAAAAAACAGCAAATAATATACAAGGGAACCCCAATAAGTTTATCAGCAATTTTTTTCAGCAGAAATTCTGCAGGCCAGAAGAGAATGGCACAATATATTTAAAGTGATGAAAAGGAAAAAGCAAGCAAACAAACAAACAAACAAAAAACAAAAAAAAACAAAACTACAACAAAGAATATTCTACTCAGCAAGGCTCTTGTTCAGATTCAACAGAGACTAAATGATACAAAAACAATGCCCATGTGTGTGCTGTCTACAAGAGACCCACTTTGGTTCTAGGGAGACACAGATTAAAAGTGAAAGAATGGAAAAAGATATTCCATGAAAACAGATCAAAAGAAAGCTGGAGTAGCAATACTAATATCAGAGGAATATACTACCTAAGGAGGCAAAAGCCTTGTGTTATGAAAAGTGTAAGACTCTTTTGGAAGAAATCAAAGATAATGCAAACCCTTGGGAAGGTATATTATGTTCTTGGATCGGAAGTTATCAGTATTGTCAAAATGACTATGCTACACAAGGCAATCTACAGATTAAACACAATCCCTATCATATTATCAATGGCATTTTTCACAGAACTAGAACAAAAGATTTAAAAACTTGTATATAAACACAAAAGACCCTGAGTAGCTAAAGGAATCCTGAGAAAGAAAAGTGGAGCTGGAGAAATCAGGGTCATAACTTCAAAGTATACTACAAAGCTACAGTCATAAAACAGTATGTTACTGGCATAAAAACAGAAATATAGATCAATGGAACAGGGTAGAAAGATCATGCACCTAGAGAAAACATTTGCAGATGAAATAATTGACCAGGGATTAATCTCCAAAATATACAGACAACTCATGCATCTCGATATCAAAAAAAAAAATCAACTCAATCAAAAAATAGAAGATATAAATAGACATTTCTCCAAAGACATACCGATGGCCAGAAGACACATGAAAAGATGCTCAACATTGCTAATTATTAGTGAAATACAAATCAAAACTACTATGAGGAGCCACCTTACACCAGTCAGAATGGCCATCGTCAAAAAGTCTACAAAGAATAAATGCTGGAGAGGGTGCAGAGAAAAGGGACACTCCTGCACTGTTGATGGGAATGAAATTGTTAAAATCACTATGGAAAACAGTGTGGCGATCCCTCAAAAAACTAAAAATAGAATTACCATATGGTCCAGCAATCCCACTCCTGGGCATCTGTCTAGAGAAAACCATTATTTGAAAAGATGCGTGTACCCTGCTGTTCATTGCAGAACTGTTTAAAATAGCAAAGACATGAAAACACCGAACTTAAATACCCATCAACCAAGGATTGGATAAAGAAGTGATGCGTATATGCAATGGAATAATACTCAGCCATAAAAAGAATGAAATAATGCCATTTGTAGAGCATAAATGAACCTAGAGATTATCATACTAAGTGAAGTTAGTCAGTGAAAGACAAACATCTTATGATGTCACTTTTATGTGGAATCTCAGAAAAGGATACAAATGAACTTATTTGCAGAACTGAAACAGACACACAGACTTTGAAAACAAATTTATGGAGTTCCCATTGAGGCTCAGCAGTAATAAACCCAACTAGTATCTATGAAGAAATGGGTTTGATCCCTGGCCCTGCTCAGTGGGTTAAGGATCTGGCATTGCTGTGAGCTGCAATGTAGGTCACAGACACGGCCCAGATCTGGCATTGCTGTGGCTGTGGTATAGGCGGGCAGCTGCAGCTCTGGTTAGCCCTCTAGCCTGCAAACTTTCATGTGCCATAGGTGCAGTCCTAAAAAGACAAAGAAAAGAAAACAAACTTATGGTTACAAAAGGGACAGGTTGTGGAGGTGTGATGGACTGGGGGTTTGGGATTGGCATCCCACTGTGGTATATGGACTGGCCAACAGGGACCTGCTGTATTACACAGGGGAGTCTACCCAATATTCTATGATTGTGTATGCGTATAACTGAATCACTTTGTTGAACAGCAAAAACTATCGCATTGCAAATCAACTATACTTCAATTAAACTTTTAAAAATGAAAAAAAAAAAAAAAAGAAAACAAAACCCCTTTCATCACTGTGAAGCCTGAGATCTGGTTTCATGTTCCCAGCTAACTGGGGAGGGATGTCCTTGAAGAATGTTCTTTCAATGCATTTTTCCTTAATCACTCTTGTATGTATATGTATATGTATAGGAGAGAGAGAAAGAGAGAGAGAAAGAGATCGGGATAGATAGATAGTTTGAGCCTGAGAAAGATTTTTGGGGTCTTTATTTTCTTCTTTTTTTTTTGTTGTAGGCAGTATAGTGTTAAATTAGTCCTGCTGAGTAAGGTCACTGCTAATGGATTTTGCTTTGGGGGGAAGTTGCCGTCTCCATTTCCCACCCTGATTACTAATTATTGTTGCCTTTGTCTTTTAAATTCAGCTTCAAAATCTAGAATGTTCATTCACAACCTGATGACTCTGTGGTACTTTTGAGGAATATTTTCCAAGATTCCACTTTCTCATGATTTCTATCTGTAGCAAATTTATATTGATGAATGGAAATGTTCAGTTAAATCTGACCTATGGCTTGTTATGAATCAGGAATGTGTGTGTGTGTGTGTGTGTGTGTGTGTGTGTTTTGATCTTCCTGCCTTCTCTGCAGCACACCTCTCGCGTTATTCATCTGTGAACAGGAGGCTGTTTCTCTTCAGTCTCTCCCTTAAATCTCCTCTCATATGCTTCACAATTAGAGTCAGTTGAGGAGGTGAACTAGATGGTGACCACTGAGTGATTTTACATGCCATGGGCTGCCAGCACGTTGTGACTCCTTGGGGATCCCTGGAGCCCATTACCAACCTACTGAATCACTCACTCTGTTTGCTTTTCCACAAAAAAAG
Source organism: Catagonus wagneri (assembly GCA_004024745.2). NCBI lineage: Eukaryota > Metazoa > Chordata > Mammalia > Artiodactyla > Tayassuidae > Catagonus > Catagonus wagneri. The sequence goes on along the minus strand of PVHT020000077.1, from coordinate 17,277,677 downwards.
AAATGTGCAGCTGCTTACTTCTGCCATGGACTTTGGAATTTTGTTCCCTTTTCCATCTGCCTTCTGTGTAAAGAAATTCTGCCTGAATAATTACTTGTCTGTCCCCTTGCTCGTTCACAACATCATCATTCTTCAATCTTCTGTTTCCAATTAGTTCTTATCTCAAATGGCTTATTGGCATCAATCTGTTCTCAGCGTCACCAAAGTGCACAAAACTACCCTGAAACATGGGAGAACCCAGATAAGGCTGGAACTTACCAATCAGTCCAGGGGAGTCTCTGATTTCACCCAAGTGCCTTCCTTTTCTCAGGAAACCTGAGATAGGAGATGTTGTGAGACATGTCATTGATATAGCACATTTTAGAGCAAAATGACATGTGTGAGCTTAGCAGGGGCTGTTGGAAGGTCTATGAAAATAGCCATTGTCGGACATCTGGTGTCGAAAAGAGCAGTTTCAGAACAAGTTCACAGTGTTAAATCATGGGGTAGACAGCTTCCGAACAGCTGTCCACTGCTGGAGAGGGTGCTCTGAGACCTGCTTGTTTATGGTTGCATTCTAAGCCTTGCTAGTCACTTTGATCTAAAAACCTTTGTGCCACAGGAACATGGTTGAAATTGGAGCATCAGAACCGTACTGCCATTATTAGCCGGTGAAGCATGAAGACAGGGTGGCAATAAGATCAAGGCAGTAAGATCAGGCAAGAAAAATAGTACTTCCGAGAAGTTTAATGAACTTGGTAGGTTGAAGTATGGCATGAACAAGTCCAAAGATACATGTTTGATAACCGTGTATTTACCTATGTTCAGAAAAAAAAAGGATTTTAAAGCTTATCTGTCCATTGTTGTTGTTGTTGTTTTCTATAGAAACTGACATGCAGGGGTATTATATGGTTTTTCCAAAGTAATATCTAATTGATGATAGAACTGGAAATGGAAACCCAAGTTTTTCTTTTAACCTAATGAAGTGCTCATTTAAAAAACTGCACTACCAAGACTATGTCTGGGAGAAATAGTTTACAGCATAGGTGAAAGCCAGACTTTACATTCTGTGAGGGTCTGGATTTGTCATTTTCAGTGATTGCTTTGCTCCAGGATCAAGTCCAATGCTTAATACATAGGAGACTTTCAACAAATACATATTTTTTGTAAGAATGGAGAAATGAATCTGATTACAGTAAGAATGTAGGGTGCCTCCTATGGGCCAGACATTTTTTACCTTGTATTTCATTTGACCCTCATTTTGATAAGGGGTCTCTAGGACAATTCCATCTTCCTGAGGTCTAGACTCTTCTTATAAGAAGCTACTTTGTAAGATTTTATCAGGTCACAGAACCAGCCCTTAAGGAATTTAAAAGCTGTGGGACTTGGTTATAAAAATGTCTGAGGCATTTGATTCTGATACTGCAGATTTCAGAATCACTAAAAATTTAGCATTGGATTTTAGCTCTCATTTGAAAAGATGTATTTGGTTGAGGTTGCCTGGGATATCATAGAGTCTGTTTTCCCAGCCACCCTCAACAAACTCCACCCCATTCTAGGTGTGATTAGGCTACCTCACACACACCCTCCCATCTTTTCCTGCCCCATCTCTCCTGGCTTCAGAAGAGCCAGACTCTACCAGTCCCACTGGACCTAAAAGACTGGGGGTTACTTACAGCCTTTCTCTGGGATAGTCTAAGGCCACAGGCAAGAATTTGACCTGACATTCTGCCCATATCCCTCCTGGGATCTCCTGATAGAAGTTCTGTTATTCTTCTGGCTCATGAGGAAAAAAGAGGGTTTCCAAGGATACGTGGCTATCAAAACAACAGTGCAGTCCTTTGCTGTCAGTGTGTCCCATGCCTTCCTGTAGTGGTGAAGATGTGTCACCCTGAACATGCCTAGCTGACTGGAAGTCCTTCCCTTTCTTTATTTTCTCAATGTTGGCGGAAAAAAGATGACATTGAAACTTGCTTGAGTTTTCATTTACACTGGGAGTGTCAGCTTCTATACAGTGGTACATTGATATAGAAGGGAATGCAAAGTGATTTTACTTCTGCTGGAATAGAAAAGTTAACCTTGGAGTTCCCTTCGTGGCTCAGTCGTTAACCAATCCGACTAAGAACCATGAGGTTGCGGGTTCGATCCCTGGCCTTGCTCAGTGGGTTAAGGATCTGGCGTTGCCGTGAGCTGTGGTGTAGGTTGCAGATGCGGCTCAGATCCCGCGTTGCTGTGGTTGTGGCGAAGGCCACCAGCTACAGCTCCTGTTAGACCCCTAGCCTGGGAACCTCCACATGCCGCGGGTGTGGCTCTACATAAAGGCAAAAAGACAAAAAAAAAAGAAAAGAAAAGTTAACCTTAAATAACGAGATAGTTATTATCCCTAGTTACACCTGACGAAACCAAGGTCTGGGGGTGTGGGAGTTCCTGTCATTGCACGGTGGAAACAAATCCAACTAGGAACCATGAGGTTGCGGGTTCGATCCCTGGCCTCGCTCAGTGGGTTAAGGATCTGGCGTTGTTGTGAGCTGTGGTGTAGGTCACAGACATGGCTTAGATCCTGAGTTGCCGTGGCTTAGGCCAACAGCTGTAGCTCCAATTTGACCCCTAGCCTGGGAACTTCCATATGCCGCAGGTGAGGCCCAAAAAAAAAAAAAAAGAAGGGGTGTGTGTGTTTTCAAGTTTCTTCAGCTAGTGAATTGAGAAACTAGAATTAAAAAAGAAGTTCATCTGATTCAGAAACCCATATTCTTTCCTCCATACAATACTGGCTTTACATTATTGAAGATGACAGTTATGAGAGTCAATACCATCTCCTTCTTGTAGATAATGAGTCAAATAAAATAGCTGATTTGCAGAATTACAGTCTTTTTCATTTGTACAATTGCCTGAGGTGGGGGGGAAGGGAATTATCCATTCATATTTACAAATAGATCTGTATATACCCATTCAAAGTCAGCAAAATTTATACACTCATGTAAAGAGCTATTCTCCTAGGGTACCTTCAGCTGTTTGAAATGCTCATTTACATTTTGAGATACTGCCTCCAGTGGTAGAATGTGAGTTGAGGGTGGGTCTATTAAGAGGCCATTGTAAGCTCAGTGCCATAGAGAAATCAGTGTGTTTCACCCATTGCGGCAGCTCCTTGGTTAATTGGACTACCAGATTTTAACGCCACAAAAATTATCATGACATTATTAGCAAAACTTTTCTTTAGGAAATTGCTCTAGATGGTCTTGGTGAAATCTCTTTCATCCATCTGAATTTTTAAAAAATGTAGGTCCCATAAGATAGTAGACAGAATAAAACTCAAAATTATTATGGTTCACATATTTAAGCAAACTGAGAGGTATGTTTTCAGCTTAAATGTCTTAATTCCCTCTTTATTTTTATACAGTTGTTAGTATTTAGAGATGATAAATCCATTAGCAAACAGTATGTGGAATGAATTGGAGCCTTCGCTTCTCTGAAGAGAAGTCTCAGTTCTGAAGATGGAAAAGCAGTACTCAAAATGCTTACTAGCTGTGACTGGTTGATGGCTAATTCTGTGTGCATTGTGTTTTAGGCATGCTACATGCACTCACCACATGACCTGTCATTCTCCAGATAACCTTCAAGGGAGGTATGGCCATTACCCTTTTACAGATGCAAAAACTGAAGATAACAAAATTTAAGCCACTTGCCCAAGTTCACATATCTAATATTTATCAGAGCTGAGATTAAAACCCAGGTCTAGGAGTTCTCATCTTGGCTCAGTGGAAGTGAACCTGCATCCGTGAGGATGCAGGTTCGATCCCTGGCCTTGCTCAGTGGGTTAAGGACCTGGCATTGCTGTGAGCTATAGTGTAGGTCACAGATGCAGCTCAGATCTGGCATTGTTGTAGCTGTGGCTATGGTGTAGTCCAGCGGCTACTGCTCCAGTTGGACCCCTAGCCTGGGAACCTCCATATACCGCAGATGCGGCCATAAAAAAAAAGAGAAAAATAGAATAAAATCCAGGTCTACTACAAAGTTCTTGCAATGTCCAGTTACATTTATTATTATAAAAGATAATTTCAAATCCTAAGGTAATAGCTTCTTTTAAAAGTGAAAAGCAAAAATATCTTTATAAGTTGCATATCTAATACTTGTCTTTCTTCTATCAAATTACAGCACTTTGAAATATAATTTTGATGGTCTAAAATCTCCACAAAGCTATATATATATATATATATATATATATCGTTAAAGCAAGAGTTTCAGTGTCCACACAAGCTACATGTGTATCAGTGTACACTGCTCATGGAGCAGAACCTTGATGCCTCTACTAGGCATGTAATCAAAATATAAAGACGAAGGAAAACATAACAGATACTGTCTACAGACTATATCATGTGCATGTAATTTGGCTACAAGACGGCAAACACACAATGATTTCCTCAATTTTCAGAATGATATGCCATCTTTCTTATCTGTGTATCTGGTACCTTTGTATACCTAAATGATCTACCATATAACTTCCACCAGAAATTCAGAAAGACAATGGTACTTGAACAAGATATGCTAAGTATTAACTATTCAGTTTTCTTTATTGTTTTAACATAAATTTGTATTGTCATGTTGCAGAAACATGCATACCTATGCCTTTTCTTTCTGCCAAATTCTTCTTTTTCTCTCATTTCTCTGCCTTCTCCTCCCTCCCTGCCTTTATAGAACCACAACTTTCAACAAGCACTTGGCTTCAGTGTCAGAGCACTATAAGGAATAACCATGTGGAACGTCTCTATATTGCTTGTAAAATTGCTATGGGGGACATTGTGGAGCTCACTGTCCGTTATATAAAGATCATTTTGACAAATTCATCTTCGAACTCAGGAACAGGAAAGTTTGCCTGTGTTGATGAACTGGTGTGCTTTCTTTTCATAGAAAATGATAGCCCTGTAATCCATCATGTTGTCTCTTTGCTTAGGCTGTTAGGAAACTATGCACTAAGTCTTGGCCCAATGACAGCGGTGTTCCTCGGGTAGGATTTCCTGCCTGCATTCTTCCTTTGGTTTTCCCTTTTAGCATTTATTTTTGGACATTATTTTGCTGTAACAGGTTTTGATCTTTATTTACACATTTTAAAAATAATCATTGTTTACTCTGAGATTAGGTGAGGATGTAAATGAGTTAGCAAAGTTATGTGTTTGCAGGTATGTGTGTGAATATGTGTATTCATGTGTGTATATTATGTTATGTGTATATGTGTGTGTGAGAAAAAGAAAGAGGCATGAGAGAGACATTTCTCTAAGAGGGACAAACTGTATTCTGTTGCTTATCCTTATGTAATCAAAATAAAAGTATTCAGATCCCAGGGTGAGAATGACATTGTGTTAGATATATACAGAAGAACATATAATGAAAATCCAAATTTGTGAGATGGAGGACTATGAGAAAACATATATACTTAAATTCAGTTTAAAGAATTTCAAGGTTTTTCATAATACACAAATAGTGATTGGAGAGGTCAGCCAGGCTATTACTCTTTAATACGAAGATCATTTTTCTGAATGTACCTTCAATTAAATTTAGTAAAACAAGATTTATTTATTTTTATTCCTCCTGGTTTCAAAAAGGATTTATGCAGCTACATTAGTATCAACTAAATATCTATTTGACATGTAATTAGATTATAGTCAGGTTCATGCTGACATGGATAGGGCTCAGGGTTTAATGGATCTTTATTGGTGTTACTACCTCTAATAAGTTTAGCATTGTGGCTTTTACTTAAGAATGAAACTCACCTCCACCAGTTTAATTTAAACATTTGCTTATAGTTGCTTACTACTGGAAGTTTGAATCTTTTGACCACTTTTACACAGGTATAAAATAAATAAATCATGGGAACATAATGTATAGCATGGTGATTATAGTTAATGATATTATATTGTATATTTGACAGTTACCTAGAAAGTAGATCTTAAAAGTTCTCATCACAAGAAAAAATGTATGGTAGAAATTAACTGGATTTATTGTGATAATTTCACAATTTATATACAAATATGGAATCAGGTACACTTGAAACTAATATAATGTATGTCAATTGTATCTCAATTTAAAAAGATTCTAATTACAGTTTTAGATTAAAAATATACACTTTTTATAAATGTAGTATGTAATTTTTGGAAAGTGGCTTCATAATACAATTTCTTAAAGAGTTACCTACAGATCTAAAATGTTTTCTGAAAGAGAGTAATCCAAAAGAGTCAGCAGGGTCAGGCAGGGTAATACTGAAATTCATAGGCAGGGTTGAGGTAGCCAGGCTCCTGGTTTATGCCATTTTGTGATTAACTGAGGGTCAACTCTGTTTGCTGTGAAACCAGGTACTGCAAGGGAAGAGCTGGCATTCGCGGAATGTGTGATTTCATTAAACACTGTGAGGTTGGGCTCTCTCCCAACCCTCCTCACAGCACCCCTCTCCTTACCTTTTGTTTAAATCGAGATGAGGTGCCTACATCCTCCCTCACTGCTTTCAGCTTTGCAGCTGGCCCTGAGTGAATGGATGAATGAATGGGTGCTAGAATATCCATGTTTACCGTCTGGAAAATATTTGCATTTGAGTAGGAAAATTGATAGATGGAAGCCCAATAAGACTCAATGCAATGATCTATTATTTAAGAGTTGATGATATTTAGGCTTTGAGATAGGTCAGAGGCTGATGCTGGAATGAGAGATTTCTGTGATGGACTCTTCAGAATCATATCACGTATAAGTGTCCAGACCTGCTCTATCTTTCATTCTGGAATTATAAATTTTTACCACTTCTTAGTAAAAATAAACTGTTAATATTAGAGGCAACATATTTTGAAAATAAAGTCATAAAATATGTAACACCAGTTTTAGTAATTAGTGTGCTCCTACAAAATGCTGTGTGCTTCCTTTTTAAAAAACTTCTTATTGAAGTATAGTTGATTTACAATGTTGTGTGAATTTCTGCTGCACAGCGAAGTGGCTCAGTTACACACACATATATGCTTTTTCATAGTCTTTTCCATTATGGTTTATCACAGGATATTGAATTTGATTCCCTGTACTATACAACAGGACCTTGCTCTTTATCTATCCTATACATACTAGTTGTATCTGCTAATCCCAAACTTCCAATCTTACCCTACTTTAAAAAAGAATATTCTAGGAGCTCCTATCAAAGCTCAGAGGAAATGAATCTGACTAGCATCCACGAGAGTGCAGGTTTGATCCCTGGCCTTGTTCAGAGGGATAAGGATCTATGTTGCCATGAGCTGTGGTGTGGGTCACAGATGCAGCTCAGATCTGGTGCTGCTGTGGCTGTAACGTAGGCCAGCAGCTATAGCTCTGATTCCACCCCTGTCCTGGGAACCTCTATAATACCCTGGGTGTGGCTCTAAAAATACCAAAAAAAAAAAAAAAATTCTATATCCAAGGTCACCAGTGGAAATTTAGCAAAATTTCATATTCTCTCTTCCCTTAGGTTTAGAAATTTTGTATCATCTTCATCTTCACCAAATTGGCAAGTATATTTTTCCCTCCGAGAATTAGAATAAAATACTAAAGCATTTAAAAAATTCATCCATCAAGTATACTTTTTTTCCTTTAGAAAACTATTAACCTCTTTTTCATTGATTTTACTGCCTCATTCTGAAATCAACTTACCTGTATTTGTTTTTTGTGGTTCACTGTGCAGGAATGAGCAATGATTGCCTTCATCAACCATCCACCTAAAAATGATTTTGCTTATTAGTCAGTATAAATTGTTTTCCTGCCCAAACATAACATATCAGAAAGGAAGGATTTATTACCCATTTTCATTCTACTGGGTTTTCACTTGTCCAATACAGAAGCATAAAAATATTAGTGTCTGATGTGTGCTGTAGGATGAGAACAGACTGTGTTATTACAGAGTCCAAATTCTCTTTAATTTAGCAATATCCACTTTTTGTAGCCATAGCTCCCATTTGCCTTCAACATGATTCATTCCCTCCAGCTCATCTGGACTGCTTCCTTAACGTGGTTTTTAAGACTGGATTCCCCTTCATAAACCTATTTCTTCAGTTACAATCTCCTAAACACTCTCCTAATCTAATATTCAGAAATGAAATGTCTTCTTTTTTTTTTTTTTTTTGTCTTTTTGCCTTATCTAGGGCTGCACCCACGGCATATGGAGGTTCCCAGGCTAGGGGTCTAACAGGAGCTGTAGCTGCCGGCCTTCGCCACAGTCACAGCAATGTGGGTTCCGAGCCGCGTCTGCAACATACACCACAGCTCACGGCAACGCCGGATCCTTAACCCACTGAGCAAGGGCAGGGATCAAACCCGCAACCTCATGGTTCTTAGTGGGATTCGTTAACCACTGAGCCATGACGGGAACTCCGAGAAATGTAATGTTTTCTAATGGTACTCATATGACTTCTCTCCCTTGAAGTTTGTTGATAGATTTTTCCATACTTGAAACTTTGTTTTATGTTCCTAACTGGATATAAGTTCACTCTATTCTGTCAATAATATTGAGCACCTACCATGTGCCAGATGCTATATTACGAGCAGAGGGTACAAGAAGAGTAAGACGCGGTCCTTGCTTTTGAAAGCTTATAGTTAAGAGGTAGTGACAAACATTTAAACACATAATTAGTGTACAGTGTCATCAAAACAATAAGAGGGATTTATAAAGTACTAATGAGACCCAGACATGTGTCATGGATGTCATAGATTATCTTCATCAAGATAATAATATCTGAATGAGCCTTGAAGGATGAATTGTTTGAAAGGCAGAAGAGGCATTCGTAATAGAGGTTTTACAGAGGAACAAAAGAGCATGGAGGATTTGGGTGACTGGGAGCAACAATGCCTTAGTCACAATTCCAAACTCTCAAAAGTTTCATAAACTACAAATTTTACCCAACTTTTTTGGTGTTGATCCATCAATTCTGATCTGAATTGATCTGATCTGTTAGGAGAACCTCACCTGAACTGGCATGAGATGAATAGCTTTGTTTTGTTGCAAGTGCATTGCTGTGTGTGATTATATTGTGTTACCTCCATACTTCTGGTAATTTAAAGTTAGGTACCGAATTACTTTTCTAAAACCTGAAAGATTCTGCATTCTAAGACACATCTGTCTCTACCAATGTTGGATAAGAGATTCTGGGGCTATAGGAGGAAATTCTAATGGATGTTAAGGTGGAATGAAAAAGATGAAACTGGAAAGATAATTCGGATATTTTATTCCAGGGCTAATCGGTTTGGACTTAAAGTTATAAATGTTAAGAAAAAGTATGCATGAAAAGCCTGGCTTAACATGATTTTCAGGGCCCATATCCTGTATTCTTATTTTAGACTTTAGCAGGAATGTCATAACCTTTGACTTTCTCTGCCTTCACAGGTAGAATTGATCACTTGCTTCTATTTCCAAACGGCTTTATTGAAAGGATTGTTGTGATGCAGCACACTGTTTAGGCAACTTACTTGTTTTTTCCCTCCAGTTAATTAGATCATTAACTACATCAAGAGACCATTTGCTACAATGCATTCAGATGCTCTTGTTTGTTTGTTTATAACATTATATATATTTGTTTATTGCTTTGCTCTCTTAGCCTGTTTGGGCTGCTATATAATGGATTACCATAGACTAGACGGTTTATAAACAACAGAAATGTATTTCTCACAGTTTGGAAGCTAGAAAGTTCAAGATAATGGCATCAGATTCCATGTCTGTTTAGGGCCTACTGCCTCTTTCATGGATGATTGTCTTCTCTCTGTGTCCTCTCATTGGGGAAGGTGTGACAGAACTCTCTGGTGTCTCTTTTATAAGGTCACTAATCCCATTCATGAGGGGTCCACTCTTATGACCTAAGCACTTTTCACAGGCCCCACCTCTAAATACCATCATGTTGGGGATTAGGGTTTAACTTGTGAATTTTTGGAGGACAAAAATATTCTGTCTATAGTACTTATTTACACCTTTTTTTGGTTCCAAAAGGATTTTAGACAGTTGAGACCATCTCTCAGTAACTCTGTAATGAACTCATTAATTAAAATAAATACATCATTTATAGTGTTATTACTTAGTGCCAAGAGCTGTCATAAGAGTTTTACAAAGATGAGAAAAATTATTTTTTTAATCCTCACAATAATTTTATAAGATAGGTACTATTATTACGCTCATTTGTAAGTTGAAAAAAATTGATACTTAGGCTAATTAATTTGCTTACAGCCACAGAGCTAGTAGCATTTAAAGTGGTCACCTTTCACCTGAGGAATGAACTCTGCATTCCAGGTACCACCTAGCAGAATGTTTCACCTGACATATATTTTCTGGATAGGTTTGTTGATAGACTGGATGAACAAAATTTGACATTTTAAAATGCTCATTCTTCTTAACTTACAAAATGACCTCCTTCTTTCTGTGACTTCATGTTACCCTTATTCTAAGTGCCATATTTGGGATGGTGAGGACACATCATACAGGTATACTTTCTCTCTGTGTAAATAGGTTTACTTTTTAAAAACACATGTAAGTTATGTTTACTATAAAAAATTTGAAAAAAAAATTATACCTAAAACGTGAAAATTGCTTTTAATTTCTCTCTGGCTTCCATTCCTCAGAGTCCATTCCTCCCAGCAGTTGAGCATCTGCATTGACAACTGGCATTGCCATATACTTGTATACATGTATGGACATGGGTACATACAAAATAGTTTTACACATATGTATATAAAACTATTGATATGTGTCTTTAGTAATTTAGTACAGTTGATTTAATAAAGTTTATTCATATATCAGAATCATGCAGCCATAACTGTTAAAAATTTTGATAGCCTTCTGGCAAGAAATGCTCATTGTTCTTTCCATTGGTAGAAATGAAATGCCTGTATAACGCCTACATTTTCAAAGTATTATTGGTAATTTTACTGCATTGTGAAGTAAAATTCTTTTCATGACAAGACAATGTGGGGTCTAGTAGGAGTTTGTCATAGTTTAATTTAGCATGCTTTTTACTGATCTACAAAAAGGGGCAGAAAAAGCACTTAATTAAATTTATGGGTGATGCTAAATTGGAAGATGTTAAGAATGTCCATGAGGACAGATATTTAAAGATATAAATATGTGAAAGAAATAGCCAAACAATATTTAGATTGCAAAAAAAATTAATTGAATGTGTTAAAAGCTTATTAATCAGCCCAGCAATTACTCATAGGAAGTGAAAGAAGGCATAATGACTTCTGCTTTTTATAAGGCAGCATGGCTGCAAAACTAAGATCACACCAAAACTAAGCAACCTTTGTTCCTATTCACACCAATATACCTTGTGAGTCTCTTGAAATAATTAATTTCACAAGTTACCTACTGTTCTTTTTAGGTCACTCTAAGTTGTTTCATTTTAGAGAAAAAGCTAGAAGGAAATTAATGCTTATTCTAGCCCTACTGTTGATAGTCATTTTATTTATGTGGATTATCTCATATAATTCTCCCAAGAGAACTGTGTGAAGAAGATACAATGTTAGCATTTTTGTTTGCTATTCATTTTTATTTGTTTATATCTGAGTTTGACAATTCATTTTCTGATGTGACATTTTCTCCTAAAATCAGACTTTCATGTGAACTCACATTAAAATATCTATACATATTCAAATATGTAAAAACTGAACAAATTTTTATTTTAATTAAACTTTTAAAATTAAAATGCAATGCTACACTAGTTACCACTCATAAGCAAATGAGTGACTCCTAAATGAGTCCAATTATGCAGAGAGAACCGTGGAGAGTTGTGCTGATGAACTGCAGTAATAATGACATGTGTCCATAGTTTGTTGTTGTGTCTCTGCCAGACATTTGTGAAATATCTATTCATCAGGCAATACTTAGTGAGAATGTGTTTAGCCATTATAACAAGGTATATGCAAATGAGATTCCCATGAGACTTTGCAACAAACATTTAATTAACTATACAAAGAAACAGTTAAATATACAAACACACATTACAGAAAATTGGCTAGTGTGTATTGTTAAGTTTATGCACATAATTCCTAAACGGCACCATTTAATAATGTATGTCTTCATCACATTTATTAGTGGAAATGTGTAATTTTCCTTGAAAATTCATTTTGTTGAACTCCTGAAACCATCTTTTTCTTGCTATAAAAATACCAGAAATATGCTAATACAATTTGGGTATATATGTATATTTTTGGTCACACTTCCTGCACGCAGAAGTTCCCAGGCCAGGAATCAAACCCATGCCATAGTTGTAACCTGTACCACAGCTGTGGCAATGCTGGATCGTTAACGAACTGTGCCACACAGGAGCTTCCTAATTTGGATATTTTTATTATTTCATTTATAAATTAGGATAATAAAAAGTCAAAACTGAAATATATATTTAACAAGTTGATAGAAAAAGGAGAAATTCATAGAATAATATATATTACATTAGGGAGGTAGATGACAAACATTAGTTATAATTTATCATTTTACTCAAAGAATAATACTGACCTATATTTTAGAAACTACTATAGTTATTCAGAAATCTTCCTTTAAACTTTTCAGTTTATTTACTCATTAAAGTAGACACACATTTCTTTTCTTAAAATCAAAACTCATTAATGATATTTGTAGTTTGAGTATTAGTTAAATGTCAAAAACATCTGTTTTCTGATATGGGTCTTTAAAAAGTTCTGTTATATTTCTTTCCTTTAAGTTATAAAGGCATTCTTTATGAATATATTGAGGATAAAATTTAAATTTTGCTTTTCTGTAGCAATCACACTTTTTCATGTCTTTTGAAGACTATATTATTTTTCGTTACTACACTTTCATGTTTTCTGTTTACATAATGATTGACAAAGAGTTAAGAAACATTATTGTTTATCTCATAATAACATAATAAGATACTTAAAAACACATTTAGAATACTCTTTTTTTTAAGGGATTTAAAGAGTAATCACAGGTTATAACAAAGATAGTAGTTCACAAATTTAAGCAAGTCTTTTGATTTTGAGTATTAACTCCTTTTCGGTGTGATTCAGAAACACCTTTCTTTTTAAGTGAGTCATTTTATTTTGAGATAATAGGGAGGAGTTACTAGGTGTAGCAGCTGACCAGCCAGCCTTTCCAACATCATTTGCATTTCTGAAGCCCCCAAGGGCAGAAAGGAGTCTTTTAATTGGTGATTCAGCTTTAGTGGAAACATGCATTTAGGAAATGAAGCCTATACTGCCTTCTTCCCACCAGGCAAACTAGCTCCTGTTGTCATGGTGATCTTCTATAGCATGCTAGAGCCAGTGATGTGGAAAAACAAGATGGCCTCCTCATTTATTTAGCCTTAAAGAAAGTTGCAGGTATAAGCAAATGATTATTGAATTAAAATTTTATGTCTTTTAAAATAAGTGAAAATTAAGATGCATGAAAGATCTTGCTTTGGGTAAAGTTTAACTGTCTCCAGAATTCCCAAGATTATTTATGTTTCTTAAGGAAAAGGAATTATTTCCTTTCTTTTAAATATAAATATCTTGAAACACCACCTTCCTGTGGAGCTATGCTTCAGATTTTAGTTCATGTATGATTTCTATTTATTTTGGATTAGCATGAAAGCTGTAGAATGACACACATTATATGTAGACTTTATTGTGTGAGAATAAACTGCCTCAGCAATTTCAGTGCTTATATAGGAGCTTTACATCTGAAAGAGACCCTGCGTTTTCAGATTGGACAGCAGTAAGGTAGGAAAAACGTAGAAAGGAGTCATCCTAGCCATCAAAAAAATGAGAAAGAAGCTCCTTGTTGCTCCCAGGCAACTTTTAAATCGCCAGTTTAAAATGATATGGGCAATAATCTGTGTGGCTTCTTGATAAATATTTGGATACAAAAATAAATCTTTTCATTCTGAGCGACTCTACCTATTCATTGAACTGAGAAAATCTCTAAAATATTTTATAAATATTCAGAGAGACGCAAGAATAATAATACAGATGCTTTAGAATTAATGAATTAGTTGTCCACACTACATTTTATTACGAAAACAAAGACATGGAAAAAGTAAAGGCCAAAATTTTTCCTGAACCCCAATGTATATTTCTAAAATTGGTCTGAAGTTTGTGATAATTATATTGCAGAGTACATGTGAGCTGTAATTAATTTGTCATTTGTGTTATTTGATTACACTTTTATGAATGTGATGCTTAAATTAAGTTTTATATATGTAGCCACTTCTTATATTAATTCATCATTTTGATGAATAGCTATAGTGTTCAGTAAAGACACTGATATTAAAAACTGTTAAACTCAAATACAGCACTTTCCGAACTATTCTGTGGGACACTGTGTTTTGGGCAACGTTAGTATGTTTTCTGTGATCAAAGAATTTTACAGTTCAATTAGTTTGAAAAAAGTTGCTTTTTTTCTCCCTCTTTTGGTAATTCAGAATGGACTTACATATTAAGGATAGACAGAAATTCTACAATAGAGAGACCTGCTTAACCAAGTGTTTCCAAAATCTTGTTGATCATGAAATGCTACCCTCCAAAAAAGAATATTTAATTACATTTCTGGTACACTGTTGGTTCTGGAAACACAATTGGGAACCGTGACTTTAATAAGAGGAATTCTGGCATTGTCAAAGCTCTGATTTTGTTTTCCTCATGCATGACTCTTGCAATCTTCATTCGTTTACATTTTAGATGTACCCTTAACATGCATAATCCTGACCACTGAGGTTTCTAGAGAACGTTTGCACCGCAGGTGTGACTAGAAATCCTCTACACTGAGGCTTTGCCCCGACCTGATGTCCCGCATATTTATTTTCACCCCTTTTTGCCATCTTTTTTTCACAAACTCCTTGGCAGAAGTGGTGGCAATGCTTTGTTAAGGAAAAAAAAAAAAGACATTTGGGGATATTTTGGCCCAACCTAACTTTTATTTTAGCATCTCTGGCTGTAATTACCATGTTGTTGTTTGGCAAAGTAAACTATACAGAGGCAGGTTACATAAGGGAGAAAAAACTATGGACAATCCTCTTAAACAGGAGTTAAACAATAACTAGCAATAAATGTACATATGGTTCATGACGTATGTGTTGCAATAAGCTAATCGAAAGGCCCACAGTACTCAAGTTATAAATATTTTGTATGAAGTTTATTAGCATGTAATATCCTAAACCAAAATTTGAACATTTGGAAGTGCAAAGTAAACAAACATTTTTTGAGAACAAAAATGGCAAGTATTCTATAACATAACACTATCCTATGAAGGTTTTGCTAGTGTTTTTGTGTCGTTTGCTGGCTTTCAGTGAAGAATATTTGTTCCATTAGACTAAATGTATTTCTTTCCGCATTTTTTTTTTTTCTTAAGAGAAAGACACACCAATAGTTAGCTTTCTTTGGCCCTTTCTGACACACGCACACACACACACACAAACACAGAATTTTAAAAGCTTTCTTTCAGTTTTATTTTCTCAGAATTTATGGAAAAGTGGAGTCCTCTGATGCAGCTGCCTGGGGTTGCGCTCCTGATTGGGGATGTATGTAACTCCACCAATGTTAGGGGTCATTGCATGTGTCCTTGAGTCAGGGGAGGGGAGGGGATACCGAATTAGATTACTTGGTATGAGGACTGTCCTCCTCATATTACTTGTAACCACTGAAACATTTATGGAGCACACAGTACACTGGCAAGATGGAAAACCTAAGATGATGAGACACATAAAAATACTAGAAGAACAGTCAGTAAAGTAGAGAAAACGGTCAGAGTGAAATAAGCAAGCAGACGGGTGATGGCACAGAGGTGGGGATTGGGAGGGCGGTGGGCCACAGGCGGAAAGATAAGTGTTTGCAGAGGCAAACATAGACTTTCATGTGTAAGATACTTGCCTGGCTTCTCTGATTTTTCTCTCAAGGAGGTCAACAAAGCCTTGGCACCAAGGGGTCCCTGTACTGTTCATAGGCCCATGTAACTTTCCAGATTTTGCTCTGGCATTTGCCATCTTCCCTATGAGAGTTGTCAGCTCAGGTAATTCCTATTGAATGTCATAATTACTGCCATTTTTTTTTCTCTCCTATGGCTTGGCTCATTTTGAGTCTGTGAACAGGAACAATATGGAAACTAGGAAAGATTATTTTCAACATGTTAGCAGTAGCCTCCTGCCTATATGTAAGTCACCCTTGCAGCGCTGGACTCTGTTAGATGTTCTCACAAACATCTGTTTTCTGATTTCAGCTTCAAGTTCTGTACCTCCTATAGCCCTGCTGCCTTTGTAATTTTTTTCATATTTATAGTCTCTCCAATATTGTTTCTGCAAAATCCCTTGTATGAATAAAGCAGTCTTCTAAGTGACGTTTACTATAATTCAGCAATTAGCTGAATATCCTCCTTTTCTGTGAAATGAAGGTGAACAGAAGGAGAAATAAAATTTAAATTTTGTTTCATTTTCCTTTAACGTACAAACTTGCAGCAGACTGAGTGCTGAGTTTTTTAAAAAAAGGATTTTCCCCTTCCCTGCAAGCAACTCATGTTTTCCCAGCAGTGAAGAAAATGAGTTATGCACACAACTGTTCAAAGTTACCTCATCACATCAGAATCAGATGGGGGTAGGGAAAGGAATCATTTTGCTATGAATAACCAGGAAGTGAGTTTTTATGGGCAATAGTTCAGAAAGAAAACTGTAACTGCAAATTAGTTGGTTTTAGAAAAAAATATAAAAAGAAAATGTTGAGTTACTGTGGAGATAAGGTTGCAACTATGCCAGGTCACTTTAAAACAAGTTGAATATATTAATTCTTCTTAAATATTGTTTCCCTCCAGATTATATCCATAAATTATTTCTTGAATCAACTACATAGAAAACAACTGACCACTGATTTTCGTGAAGCCTAGCAATTAAAATCTTTAGTTACTTTGTCTCCTCCTCCTGATTTCTGAACAAAAAGAATATTTATTTGGACTTTTAAATTCACTTTGGGTTTAACTGCTTGCTTCATGATGCCCTAACAGACTTGAAAAATGTGACTGTTGACTCAGCTTCACCTGAACTGAACATCCAACTATAGGTCTAATTTAAAAGGTTTAATGGCATCAAGTCAAATTGGGAAAAATTACTCAATTTATGGCAGAGAGAAGTAAAAGTCTTCTCAGGAAAGCAGGTAAACTTCAAAACCGGTCTCTTAGACTTCAATTCAGAAAGGGTATTTTTCAAACCTTTTAATTTAACTCAAATGCCTTGTATGTCAATGAAATGTGATATTCTCTTTAAGAGCATTAGGTTGAATATAAAGAAACTTTTAAAGTCTCCAGGGAGACCTTTCATTAGTGGTTCTTTTTACAACATCTGGCTAGTGACTTTTAACAGGCCGAAATTAGTGTCTTTTCCTTTTCAATTTTCTATGCTAAAACTATTAGGAAGATTACCTGTGGTCTAGAAAACTAAACAAAACTCATACTACACGTCCTTCTTAATATGTCCTTTGTAGTACATGTGGAATATAAAAGCAGTTTTTATGGTCTGAAAAAATTTGAACTTCAAATTATAACACTCTCTGACTGGCCGGGATATTGGGGTATGAACTAGCCTGACAGCTCTGCCCAACTGGAATACTCTCCATTGTGTGGTAATTATGTAAAACAATAAAAATCCGCTTTCTCAGAGAGCTTTCATCTAAGGCATATAAAGAGAAGTACTGCAGTAAAATTGACACAGGTCTATATAGAGAGAAGCCAGGAAACAGAAATCATGGAGCCATAGACCCCAGGTGTTTTTAGCAGCCATCACAGCAGAGAGAGGACTTAGTCAGCAGTGGCAGAAATAGTGAAAACAGAAGAGGCAGGAAAAGAGAGAAGAGATCCCATGTCATAATAGTGGATCACTGGAGTTAAGAGCAGTAATTGCCAGCTAGGAAGTACTTTGCTTATTTTATCTCCCAGGTGCCTTTGCAATTAGGTATGGCCAAGTGAGTAAGTTTTGGCCAATGGAGTCTAAGCAGAAATGTCACATGATGGATTCTAGGAAGCTTTCTTATGAGATAACATATATGAAGTGTTAGCTATTCTCCAGCCAAACCACCTCAGTTGTGAATCTTACCATTTAGACCACTGGAGCCATGATTTAGAAAGCAATGAGAAATAAGAGCCTTGAGTTTCTGATACTATGGAACAAGATACCAACTTTGGGTCATCTACCAGATATTTATTTGAGGGAGTCCTAAAATTTTTCTTTTAAAACCACTGCCTCTTCTCTCATCCTCCATTCTTGATGCTTTCAGTCAACCAAATATAAGTGCAAATAATACATATGAACAAGTGCCTAGGGAAAACTGCATGTTTGAATAAGAGAGGAAACATGCAGATTTTAGGATTACGTGATAGATGCTTTTTCTAACAAAAAGACTCGAAGTAAAATGGATCTTATCCCTAGAAATGTTCAAGTGAAGCTTTCATGTCAACTTATGAGATATGTTGGAGAAATATTATTAATGTATGAAGATACTAAACTAGATGATTATTACCCTGTGAATTTGCTGTTGTAATACAGATATTTGTAATTCATGGAGCAGTGGAGGAGTCTGCAAGAATATTATCCCCAGTTTTTTTTTTTTTTTTTAATAAAGAAAGGTGCCCTTGGTTGTTTCTTACAAAGAGTTGACCTTACATTTACCACATAATATCTCTCTGATTATGTAGTTTGGATTGGGGTGGACTCCTGATCCAAATCTTTCTGCAAGAAATTAGAAATGAGACAAGGATGAGAACTATTACCTTTCTATTCAACATCTTGCTCAGTGAATTAAGGTAAGAAAAAAGATGAATACATAAAGTAAAAGGTAAAACTCATCTTTTCACATGATTGTATACATAAAAAGTCCAGAAGAATCTGCACATAAAATAGTGATTAAATTGATTTTAAATAATTTTGAAAGGAGAAAGTATTATATTACATATAGGAAAATAAAAGTGACAATGCCTAAAGATGTCACATCAGAAACAATGCACATCAAAAAGCAGTACAAGGACATTTGTAAAATAACAATAAAATTCAACTCTTGACTTACAATTCTATGTCCAGAATTTTGAAATTCTGTTTTGAAATTTAAGGAAAATTAAAGATTGTTACAGAAAAACATAAATAAAAAATCAATTGGTAGTAAATCTGCATGATAAAAAATGTTAAAGTTAGCTTTTTAAGAAGAATGAAAACAATACCAGGTAAAAACTTAAATTCCCAAAAATATAATTTAGAAATGCTGTGTATAAAATTCACTAAAGAATTTTTTACAGTTAAAACAAATTTAAAAATAAATCATTGAAGAAAAATAAACACAAGGTATTATAGAGTTTATAAAATACATCAAAGTAAAAAAGCCTTAAAAACATTGCAAAATGGAAGGGGGGGCCTTATAGTATTAGGGCTATATTTGAAAATAATATTTACTATGAGAAGTAAATGATACATATTTTAGATCAACTATGAAGGACAAATCAAAAAAGAAAACCTAATAATCTAGCAATGGGGATACACTGGAAAACTGAAAAATACAGACTCAAAAAGACAGGGAAAGTGAAAAGAAGGAACAAAAAATAGAGTGAACAGCATTGCAGAATGGTAACCACATTGTTAATGACGTAAAATGCAAAAGGTAAATACTCTAAAAGACAGAGGTAGTCAGACTGGATAAAAAGCAATATTCAACTACATGCTGACTAAGAGAAACAAATATTTAATTATAAAGATGCAGATAGGTTAAAAGTAAAACTTGGGAAAAGATACACCATACTTATACCAGCTATAAGAAAAATAGAGTGACTATTAATATCAGAAAATATGGGCATTTATACACGAATATTAGAAGAGGTAAAGAAAGCTTTCATATGTCATCAAAAAGATAAACTAATATAATTTGTATATGTGCCTCGTAACAGAGCTTTAAAATACATGGCACGCTAATGGGTAAAATTAAGGGAAGAGAGACAAATTCATTAGTATCATTGGAGATTTCAACTCTTATCTCTAAATATGGATAGAAAAGTAAACAGAAAATCAATATGGATACAGAATATGTGAACATCACTGTCAATCAACCTGACCTAATTGACATTTGTGGAGTACTTCACCACCAGCAGCAGAGTACACATTATGACAATTGCATAGTGAACATTTACTAAAATACTAGAACATAAAGAACTTAAATAATTTTTCTCTGACAGCAATAAAATATTTTTGAAAATCAATTAAAAATTGGAAAATTCCAGGAATTCCTGTCGTATAAAACTAAAGTACCTAAATAAGTGGAGGGATATTCTGTATTCAAGGATTAGATGACTCACTGTTGTAAAAATGACAATTCTCTCAAAATTGACCTAAAGATTCACTGCGGTTCCAATCAAAATCTCAAAGGTAATTTGTAGAAATTAGCAAATGTATTATAAAATATACATTAAAATGCAAAGGGCAAGAGAAGACTAGCCTCGTCTTGAAGAAGAGTAAGACCAAAGCTAGAGAGCTTACATGACCTGATATCAAACTTTATAAAGATAAATAATATGGTGTGGTATTGACCAAACAGATTTACCTAATGTATGTTAAACTTTCCACTGCACAAAGTGCAAAAAGGATGATCTTTTAAACAAGAGATGCAGAATCTACTGGATATCCTTATAGGGGAAAGGAAAACTCACACCTTCAAATAAGTTACATACCAATCGTAGATGTCTTTGATTACCGTAAATCAATAGAACTTCTAGAAGAAAACTCAAGAATAGCTCTTAATTTGGGACAAGCAAAGAGTTCTTCATCAGAGCACAAGAAAGCCCTGAAGTATCATAAAGAAAATACTGATATAGAATTTTTCATCAAAAAAATCATTAAGAACATGAAAAGGCAAGAGTTCCTGTTGTGGCTCAGCCGAAACTAATCCAACTAGTATCCATGAGGATGCAGGTTCAATCTCTGGCCTCACTCAGTGGGTCAGGGATCTGGTGTTGCCATAAGCTGTGGTGTAGGTTGCAGATGTGGCTAGGATCCCACCTTGCTGTGGCTGTGGTGTAGGCCGGCAGCTCTAGCTCCAATTCAACCACTAGGCTGGGAACTTCCATTTGCTGCAGGTGTGACACTAAAAAGAAAAGAAAAAAAAAAAGAATATGAAAAGGTAAACCATATAGAGGGAGACTCTATCTGTAATACATATAATCCAACAAAGCATTTGTATACAGAACATACTACGAAATCCAAAATCTCAAAAAGACAAAAATAAACAGAAGAATTCAGGAAGTACTTTACATAAGGAGACACACAATTGACTAACAAGCATATAAAAAGCTCTTCAACATCATTAGTCATCTGAGAAATGCAAATTATAACCATTCTGAGAATCCACTACCTACCCACTGAAATGGCTAAAATTGAAACGAGCAAACAAAAGCCCTGAAAATACCAGATATAAGCCAGATGCAAAGAAAATGGCAGTCTAATTTAAATTGGCATAACTACTTTGAAGAACTCCTTGACATTACCTACTAAAGCTGGCTATACTCATATCCCTGACCTAGCATTTTCACTTATCAGTATATTTCCAACAGAAATGTGTTCATGGTTCTGTTCTTGCTAGTAGCAGAAAACTGGAATTGGCACTCATATACACTGAACTGTTGAATGGATGAATATTTTTAGTATAATTTTAAGAGTGGAAAATGCTATATGAATTTATCTTACACACATAATATTGTACAAAAGAAGTTGGACACATAAGAATGAACACTGTATTATTCCATTCACAGAAAGTTCAAATACAGACCTAAAATCTTATGATAGACGTTCATATAGTGTTACTTCTTGGGTGGGGGGATAGGGGAGGTCTTCTTTGGTTCTGGTAATAGTCTGTTGCTCTCTTTGGGTGGTTGGTTACAGTGGTATGTTCACTCGATAAAAATTCATCAGGCTGTACATTTAAAAATTATACAGTTACACTCATAAAAATGCTTACAAAAATATAATTCAAAAGATAGGGATACATGCAAAATATTCAGGGGGAGTCAAGGAATTGGGAGAAGGAGTGGGAGAAGAGAGAAGGGTCTGAAGGTGAGATTGTGAATATGGGCTGGAATCTGAATAAATCATCCTAATGATTTCAACTAGTGTTGATTTTTGGTGTAGGAGATTTATTTAAAAATCCCTTCACCTAAAGAATGATCGATGCCGGACATGATTATTTGAGTATCACAGAGATTCAACATTTTCAGAGAGCTGCCTGCGATGAATTTTTCTTCATGATCTTAGTTATCCATAATGGATCAGACATTGTGATGCTGTAATTTCTACCCACGAAGATTACCTAACCAAACTTCTTTATCCTGACCTCTTGCCTTGTCTCTACCTCAAAAGAATTAATGTCGTTCCCAGGTTTGAGATTTGAGTATGTGTTACCTTTCAAATTAATGACATAATATTTGCCAAAGTTTTATTTTTTTAAGAAAAATGACGTGATTGAATCATTGCTTGTCTTAGTATTTACTTACAACACACTTCCAAAGTGCAGCTTGATTTCTTTCTTTTCCGTGCTTTTTTCTTTTGACTGCTTCAACCCACTTAAAAACAGGATGTCAAGGGGTGAAACACTATGGAGTCATGTTTTTTTTTTTTTTTTTAATTTATTGAAGTATAGTTGATTAACAATATTAGTATCATGTATGCAGCATAGTGATTCAGTATTTTTATAGATTATACTCCATTAAAAGTGATTACTGGATAATTGATACAGTTCCCTGTGCTATACAGTATATCCTTATTGCTTATCTATTTTAAACATAGATAAAATTGTTTTTTTGGTATTGAGCTGTAGGAGGTGTTTGTAAATTTTGGAGATTAATCCCTTGTCAGTTGAATCATTTGCAAATATTTTCTCCCATTCTGTGGGTTGTCTTTTCATTTTGTTTAGGGTTTCCTTTGCTGTGCAGAAACTTTTAAATTTAATTAAGTCCCATTTGTTTATTTTTGTTTTTATTGTCATTACTCTGACAGATGGATCTGAGAAGATGTTGCTATCATTTATGTCAGAGAGTGTTTGGCCTACGTTTTCCTCTAAGATTTTTATAGTATCTGGTCTTATATCTAGATCTTGAATCCATTTTGAGTTTATTTTTGTGCATGGTGTTAGGAAGTTTTCTAGTTTCATTTTTTTACATGTGGCTGTCCAGTTTTCCCAGCACCACTTATTGAAGAGGCTGTCTTTTGTCCAATGTATATTCTTGGCTCCTTTGTCATAGATTAGTTGACTGTAGATGTGTGGATTTAATTCTGGGCTTTCTATCCTGTTCCACTGATCTATATTTCTGTCTTTGTGCCAATACCATATGGTTTTGATGACTGAAGCTTTGTACTAGAGTCTGAAGTCAGGGAGCATGATTCCTCCAGCTCCATTTTTCTTTTTCAGGATGTCTTTTGCTATTCTGGGTTTTTTGTGCTTCCAAACAGACTTTAAAATATTTTGTTCTAGTTCTTTGAAAAAGTCCTTGGTAATTTGATAAGGATTGCACTGAATGTGTAGATTGCCTTGGGTAGTATAGTCATTTTGATAATATTGACTCTTTCAATCCAAGAGCTTGGTATGTCTTTCCATCTGTTCGTGTCATCCTTGATTTCTTTCATCAGCGTCTTATAGTTTTCAAAGTACAGGTCTTTTGTCTCTTTGGGTAGGTTTATTCCTAAATATTTGATTCTTTTTGATGCCATGGTAATCGGGCTTGCTTCCCTAATTTCTCTTTCTGTTCTTTCATTGTTAGTATATAGAAATGCAGTTGATTTCTGTGTATTAATTTTGTATCCTGCAACTTTGCCAAATTCATTGATGAGCTCCAACAGTTTTCTGGTAGAGTCTTTAGGATTCTCTAGGTATAGTATCATGTCATCTGCAAATAGTGATAGTTTTACTTCTTCCTTTCCAATTTGGATTCCTTTTCTTTCTTTTTCTTATCTGATTGCTGTGGCTAGGACTTCCAAAACTATGTTGAGTAGTAGTGGGGAGAGTGGACCTTCTTGTCTTGTTCCTGATCTCAATGGGAATTCTTTCAGCTTTTCACCATTGAGAATGATATGAGCTCTGGGCTTGTCATAGATGGCCTTTATTATGTTGAGGTAGGTTCTCCCATGCCCATTTTCTGAAGGGTTTTTATCAGAAATGGGTGTTGGATTTTGTCAAAGGCTGTTTCTGCATCTATGGAGAGGATCATATGGTTTTTATTCTTCAGTTTGTTAACGTGGTGTATCACACTGATTGATTTGCGGATATTGAAGAATCCTTGCATCCCTGGGATAAATCCCACTTGATCGTGATGTACAATCCTTTTAATGTATTGTTGGATTCGGTTGGCTAGCATTTTGTTGAGGATTTTTGCATCTATGTTCATCAGTGAGATTGGCCTGTGATTTTCTTTTTTTATGGTATCTTTGTCTGGTTTTGGTATCAGGGTGATGGTTGCCTCATAGAATGATTTTGGGAGTGTCCCTTCCTCTGCAACTTTTTGGAAGAGTTTCAGAAGGATAGGTGTTAGCTCTTCTCTAAATGTTTGATAGAATTCACCTGTGAAACCATCTGGTCCTGGACTTTTGTTTGTTGGAAGTTTTTTAATCACAGTTTCAATTTTAGAACTTGTGATTGCTCTATTCATATTTTCTATTTCATCTTGGTTTAGTCTTGGAAGATTGTACTTTTCTAAGAATGTGTCCATTTCTTCTAGGTTTTCCATTTTATTGCTGTATAGTTGTATATAGTAGACTCTTATGATCCTTTGTATTTCTGTGATGTGTGTGGTTACTTCTCCTTTTTCATTTCTAATTGCATTGATTTGTGTCCTCTTTTTTTCTTGATAAGTCTGGCTAAGGGTTTGTCAATTTTGCTGATCTTTTCAAAGAACCAGCTTTTAGTTTCATTGATCTTTTCTATGGTTTTCTTCGTTTCTATTTTGTTGATTTCTGCTCTGATCTTTATGATTTCTTTACTTCTACTAACTTTAGGTCTTGTCAGTTCTTCCCTCTCTAGCTGCTTTAGATGTAAAGTTAGGTTGTTTATGGGAGCTTTTTCTTGTTTCCTGGGGTAGGCTTGTATTGCTATAAACTTTCCTCTTAGAGCTACTTTTGCTGCATCCCAGAGGTTTTGGAGTGTTGTATCTTTGTTGTCATCTTCTTCTAGGTATTTTTTAATTTCCTCTTTGATTTCCTCAGAGATCCATTGGTTGTTTAGCAGTGTGTTGTTTAGTTTCCACGTGTTTCTATTTTTTGCCATTTTTTTATTGTTGTTGATTTCCAGTCATATAGCATTGTGGTCAGAGAAGATGCTTGATATGATTTCAATTTTCTTAAAATTACTGAGGCTTGATTTGTAGCCCAGGATGTGATCAATCTTAGAGAATGTTCCATGCACACTTGAGAAGAATGTGTATTCTGTTGCTTTTGGATGGACTGTCCTATAGATATTATTAAGTCCATCTGGTCTAATGCTTCATTCAGGGCCTGTGTTTCCTTATTGATTTTCTGTCTGGATAATATATCCATTGCTGTAAGTGGGGTGTTAAAGTCCCCCATTATGATGGTGTTATTGTTGATTTCTCCCTTTAAGGTTGTTAGCAGTTGCCTTATATATTGTGGTGATCCTATGTTGGGTGCATAGATATTTAAAATTGTTATATCTTCTTCTTGGATTGATCCTTTGATCATGATGTAGTGCCCTTCCTTCTCTCTTAAGATGTTTTCATTTTAAAGTCTATTTTGTCTGATATGAGTGTTGCTACTCCAGCTTTCTTTTGATTTCTGTTTTCATGGAATATTTTCTTCCATACTCTCACTTTTAATTTGTTTGTGTCCCTAGAAGTGAAGTCGGTCTCTTGAAGACAGCATATATATATGGCTCTTGTCTTTGTATCCATTCAGCTAGTCTATGTCTTTTGGTTGGGGCATTCAGTCCATTAACATTTAAGGTAATTACTGATATGTATGTTCTTATTGCCTTTTATTAACTGTTTTGGGTTTTTGTTGCTCTCTTTTTCTTCCCTTATTCTCTTGTTGTCTCCTCTCACAAGATGTCTATCTTTAATGTTGTATTTGAGTTGATTTTTCTTATTTGTTTGTGTATCAATTGTAGATTTTTGGTTTGCAGTTACCCTGAAGTTTTGATATAGGAGTCTCTATATAAATGAGATTGTTTTAAGTTGTTGGTTTCTCAATTGAAAGTGCATCTCCAGTGTCCTGCATTTGTGCTCTCTTCTCATGATTTCTGATTTTGGTAGCATAATTGTGCATGAATTATTTCGTATCTTTACTGTATATATGACTTTACTGGTAGGCCTTGTCATTTGTGGTGTTTTTTTTTTTTCTGGTTGTGGGCTTTTCTGCCTGGAGAAGTCCCTTTAGTATTTGTTGTAAAGTTTGTTTAGTGTTGCAGAAGTCTCTTAGCTTTTGCTTCTTTGTAAAGGTTTTGATCTCTCCTTCAAATCTGAATGAGAGCCTTAGTGGGTAAAGTAATCTTGGTTGGAAATTTTTTCCCTTCATCACATTAAGTATATCATGCCACTCCCTTCTGGCCTGCAGAGTTTCAGATGAAAAATCTGCTTGGGGTTCCCTTGTATGTCATTTGTTTCTTTTCCCTAGCTGCTTTCAATATTTTCTCTTTGTTCTTAATTTTGGTCATTTTGATTAATATGTGTCTCAGGGTGTTCCTCCTTGGGTTTATTTTATATGGTACTCATTGCACTTCCTGGATTTGAGTGAGTGGTTCCTTTCCCATATTAGGGAAGTTTTTGGCTATTATCACTTTGAATATGTTTTCTGTCCCCTTCTCTCTCTCTTCTCCTCTGGCACCCCTATAATACGGATGTTGTTGCATTTTACATTATCCCAGAGTTTTCTAAGACTCTCCTCACTTCCTTTCAATCTTTTATCTCTTTTCTCTTCTGCATTAGTGATTTCCACTAATCTGTCCTCCACCTCACTATTTGTTCTTCTGCCTCCTGTATTCTACTGTTGGCTGCTTCTAATGAATTTTTTATTTTAGTTATTGTATTTTGCATCTCCTCTTGTTTAATTTTTACATCTTGTATTACTTGCTCAGTGTTTCCTGTAAATTATCAATCTTTGCCTCCAGTTTATTTCCAATGTCTTGCATCATCTTCAGTATCAACAGTCTAGTCTCTTTCTGGGAGGCTGATAATCTCCTCATCACTGAGCTGTTTTTCTGGGATTTTTTTCTTTCTTCCTTATCTGAGTTATAGTTTTCTGTCTTTTCATTTTTATAGGTTTTTGGAGTTGTGACCTTTGTACCAACAATAGCATTGTAGCCTCTCATAGTTCTGGTGTTTGCCTCCCCTGCAGCTAAGTTGGTATGGGGGATTGCTTGCTGTAGGCTTCCTGATGGGAGGGACTGATGCCTGCCCACTGGCAGCTGGGGTTGATTCCTCTCCCTCTGATGGGTGCGGCTTTGACTCTGGGTGAGATTAGAGGCTGGCTGTGTGCCTGAGGGGTCTTTAGGCAGCCTGTTTACTGATGGGTGGGGCTGTGGTCCCACCTGGATTATTGTTTGGCCTGGGGCTTCTCAGCGCTGCTGGGAGGGACCAAATTTTCCCAGAAATGGCCACCTCCAGAGAAATGCAGGCTGATAAATGTTTCCTGAGAGCTTCACCTCCAATGCCCTTCCCCTACCACAAGCCACAGTCACCCCTGTTTTCCCAGGAGAGCCTCTAAGAATTGCAGTCAGGTTCCACCCGGATTCTTATGGAGACTTTGCTTTGCCCTGGGACCCAGAAGCACATGAAAGCCTGTGTGAGCCTTTCAAGAATGGGGTCTCTTCTTTCCCCCAGTCCTGTGGAGCTCTTGCACACAAACCTTGCTGGCCTTCAATGCCAGATGCTCCAGGAGCTCTTTCTCCCTATGCCAGATCCTCAGGCGTGGGGATTTGACTTGGGGCTCAGAACTCTCAGTCCTGTAGCTGAGTCTCTGATACAGTTACTTTCCAGTCTTTCTGGCACAGTAGGTTAAAAGATCCTGTGTTGCTGCAGCAATGGTGTATGTTGCAGCTGCATCTCAGATATGATCTCAGGCCTGGACACTCAAAGTTGGCCTGAAGTTGAAGCAGAGCTCTCCAGGGCGCGCACTGGTCACCTCAGCTTGCCCACCAAGGGCCAGGTGGGCATGGGACTTCTCTGGGCCGGCAGGTCCTCATGATCTCGGAAGGTCCTCATGGTCTCCTCATGGTCTCAGCAAGTCTGTGAGGTCAGCACAGTGCACCGTTGCTTTCTGCCTGCCCAGCTCCTTGGTAGCCTGTGCATCTTTGGAGTCATGTTTGAATGTTCACAGATCTCCACCTTTTAAAAACTTTTACAGCAGTTATGATTTTTACCTTATAGATTAGCATTTAATTATTGTATTCACCAGGGTATTTAATTCTGGCTGTGTTTAAGAACACAACCAAAATACCTCAGTGCCTTTACAGGATGAAATTTTCTTTCTTACTCATATCACAGTCAATCCAAATCCAGGACTTTCCTTCAAAACCATGTATATACCAGATGCTCATTTCTTCAGAAAACTCCTAACCAGTCATAGCCTGGTTAAAAAAAGTCTTATTTTTTTTCCGTGTGAGTCTGTTTCAACCTTTTAAAGAGTGGCTGAATGTATTAAATGAAGAATATGTGAATGTACCTTTCCTTCCTGTGCTTTTCCTCTCCCCATGTCTCCCCCCCCACAGTTCTTTAAGCTAACAATCTTTCTTTAAATTACATTTACTTTCCACAAAATTTTATTATTTTTATTATTTTTTTCACACTCAAGATTTTCACAATCAATTTATTTTTAAAGACCTCTTATTTAGGGGTACAGATAATTGTAAACAAAATACACTTATTTAAACAACAGACAGGAGATAATTAGCTAATGTGTACAGGTGGTAATGACAGACTTTTGGAAGAATATAGCAAATAGCAGTTGTGGAAATTAGTTTTCTTTCAGCTAGGATGACTTGACAATCTTTGCCAGAACTTGCAAAAATTTTATGATGAAGAGCTAAGCAAAAGACTAGCCAGTTCTTGAGTATTTGCATATCTGACAGCTCCTATTTTCAGATTTTATTGATGAGATTAAATATACCAAGTAATAAAGTACTTTGGGAGCTCTTTTCTAATTTATATTTGATTTCATTCTCCCACAGCACCAGCAGTGAGCAGGAAAGCACTTGTAATCATTCTGAGACGGTATGAAAGTTGGTTCAACTAGGGTAGTTCTTTGCTACCAAATGCCAAGTAGGTCCACCTGTTTCTAGAAAACAAAAGGTGTACGGAAGATTCTGAGCCATGAAGTAAAATGAGTAATGTGGAAAATTTCCTGTTTTTCCTCAGACAGTCTCAGGGAACATTTATTGTTCAAGGTCTAAATTTCTGTTACTTCTCAAAATACATATGTATCAGTGTCCAGGTATAGTCACTCCAAACATTGTAAAGGCTAATGGGAATAATTCTGAAGCTGATTTACCTAAGTCTAACCAATCTGTGCTCCATTAATTGAATCACCTCATATGGGTATCTGTATATTTAAAACTAAACTTTCATTGTAGATTTTGCTGAAGGAATAAAATCTGCCCCGTCCCCTTAAAAACCCTGTTTCTATTATGCTCAAGGTCAAGAGCATGATCTCGAGGGAAGGTGTTTGGAACTAGGGCAGTCATAATGACCTCATATTATTTTTCTTAAATATAATAAAAACCTTATAGATTAATAAAGATTTATAGCTTTCGTGGCATTTTTCACATCCTTTTTTTTTTCATTACGTAGAAAAGGAAACTGAGATTTGAAAACATTTAGTGTGTTACCCAAGGTCACTTAACTATAAAATTCTAGAACACAAATCTTTTGGCTCCTAGTCCAGTATTTATTCCAGAACATTAAACAGTAGGCTTAAGGAATAGAGAGAGACCCAGGGTTGGGAGGCGGGGAGAAGCAGTAAAAGGAAGAGATAAAAGGAACAAAAAATGTGCAATCAATTTCCACTTCATGACTATTTATTGCTTAAGCTCTACGAAGTACAGTGATCTACTTTGAACAGATTATACTTTTTCACTCATTGTATTGAGTTAGCCTCACAACATATCTAGAAACTAAAGCACTTGTATAAGAAAAATTGGAGGCTTAGAGAGGTAAAATAACAGCCAAGTTATATGGCTAGTAATTGACAGAGTTGTACTAAAACTTAGATCTTTCAATTAAATCTACAACTCTGAAATGCTACTTTGTTAGAATAGCATAGCAAGATACACATATGTGGATACATATATATAAATCCTCCTAGATATCCATAGGTGGGAGAATTATAAGACCGTAAATGTTTATATGTAGAGCTTATGTCAATATAGGTATCAAAAAAACACTAACAGTTGATCACAGTGATTATTTTTAACACATTATCCAATATTTAATTTTTCATATAATTAGAATGTCATTAGTTTTTTCACTCATACTTTTTTCACTCACTCATAATTCAACCAAATATTTATTCTTTAGCTACCATGAACTACCAATGAATCAATACATGTTCTTTCCACAAGCTTACAATATAATAAGGGAGATTAAATCTCCCTAATAAAATTAATAAAAAATACCAATAATCATAAAAGAGGTATAGATAAAAGTACACTGCTTTAGGAGATCAGAGATTACTGCTGGATGATTCAGTGCATTTTATGGGTGAATAGTATAGCAACTGTTACTTTAAAGCCACTCAAAAGGTGTTGACATGCTCTATACATCAGACAATAAGAATGAAGAGGAGATAAATGCAAGACCTTGTTGAGCTAGAATCCAGAGAATTCAGATATTGAATATGATGCAAATAAAGGAGTCTAGTCAACAATGGCAAGAATGTTCTGAAGCTCCGTGTCCAGGAGAACACAAAGGAATAAAAGAAAACAGGTCTTAGGTAGAAGACAAGGAGGTTCGTTTGAGACTGACTGTATTTTATGTACTAATGAGAAAACCAGATGATATTGAAATTAACAAGCACTTATGTTTATTTCTAATATTATTTGTTGTAAAAAACATTTCCTTATCTTCCATCAAAGGCCAAAATTGAGGGCATCACTGTTATTCTTGAGTATTTCCTCTTCTGTGTCACCATTCTCCTGTTTCTTCCTTAGTTCTTTCGATCCTAGCACCATAGAGTCTCCCTGTTCCCTTCTCTCCTTTCTCCCACACTTTTCTGGGTTGTGGGTCCCATGATGCATAGTTATGCATACCCAGCTTTTACAATCTGCATGTTTCTTACTCATAAAATTACAGGGACTAGCCCAACTCTTTTCCTTCCTTCTCTGACATCTTATAGTCTCATCTGCTGTGGGAGCAGCTCCTAATTGTATTGCTATCACTTTGTCATTGCCTTAGGCTGATACTATACTATTTCCCAGACTACTGTGGTCACTTGCTGTGCTACTCAAAGCTGAATTCTAGGTCCTTGGTTTGGGCCATTCAAAGCAATGATGCTGCTGCCCTCCCTAGAATTTCCTGTCCCTTTGAAAAGAACCAGGGAAACAGTAACTTCTCTGCGATGGGAGACTCCTTCCAAGTGTCTCCACTATAGTATAGGCTGGACCTAAAAGTGTTATTCCTTTTGTTAAGCTTTATCCACAGCCAGTTTTCCTCTTCATGGGCTTCATGTACTACAGAGGTTAGGGGATCTTGTTACAGCTCTTTGCACCCTAAGTCTTCCATCTTCAGTTTCCATTCCAGAATTGAAATCAGTGTGATTGACATTCTAATTTTTTGTGATGAATATTCTCCTTAGAGCTTTGTAGAAACTTCTAGTCCTTTCTCCTTCAACTTCCTCACTTGGCCATTTGGGTTTAGTTAGTTTCCTTCTAGTCGAATTAAGCATGCCTTAACCCCAATCCTGATATAGAGTTCTAAAGATAGTGCTTAGCTTCTACAAAACGAAGTTAATACTAGTAGTAAGATTGGGGTGAAATTAGATTATGTCTGGTATCAACATCCAATATTCCAAAAGGCTCAATAAGGATAACTTGTAATGTAGTAATTAAATCTAAAAGAAAAATATCCTTGTTAATTGCCTCCCCGAATTGATTTTTAGCACTTGTTCTGTCATATTTCAACCTTCACATTTAGGAAAATGGAATTTATTTGTCTGTTTTCTGAGTATATTTCACTCTGTGCATGTATATCTCTCCCCCAAACACACACACACACACACACACACACACATACACATACACACACACACACACAATACATTGAGACATGACTATCCTTCTCAGTTATCTCTGCTGAAAGTCAAAAGGCCATGTATAGTCTGCCCTAATGAGGTCCTATTAAAAAGCTGGTATCTGCTACTAAAGGGAAGTCTAAGTACCTGGGAAGAAGTAAGAAGCACTTCTTAAACTTACTCTAAACCATCATTCCCTTTTCAGTAGCTGGAATTTAATTACCTTTCTGTGCTTCTCAAAATGTCCCTAACTAGCAGAGGGGGGTGCAGGCAGGAGACTGGGACCAAAGCATAAAGTAAAACTGCACAAGTCTAGGTTTATTTAAATTTAAAAAAAATCATGTAAATTTGCTTTCTATAACATTAGTCCATATTAGTTTTTAAAAATGAAATTAAACAATTTAAATAATGTTAAATCCCCCTACTCAATCTCTAAACAAAATTTGTGATCAGAGTAGGTTGGCCTTTGTTGGTCAACCTACTCTGATCTTATATATCCTTTGGGTCACAGAAACTGGTTTGAAAGTGATTTTAGATAATCTAAAGGAAGAGGTCCAGGGATATAATAAGCATGGAGGAGTTATAAATATTTCCACATTTACCTGTTTTAATAACTTTCCTCCAGATTTTTCTTTTTTGCCTCTTATGTTTGACCTCCTTACTTGATTTTCTGTTGCCTTTGACCCTATAGAAATGTATTTCTGTTTCTAACTGTGCATGTATTTTTCTATTTCTATCTTTAACTTTCTACTCCTTAGTCAAAGCTTTCCTTTTCTGACAATTTGACTTCCTCTTGCTCCAGCCATTTACTTTTGCTGACTCTTGAATTTTCAGTTTAGACTTCTATTCTGCTGTTCATGAAACCTATTGTGAGCAAACTCTGTTTTAATAAATTTCTTGTGTTTTTTTGTATCCCAGGATAAATGTAAGACGATAGTGGAAAGTCTAAGAATCCCTTAACTACAACCACTTTAATAATAGTGAAAGTAGCTTCTATCTGAGCATCAGGGTTGAGGGAAGATATATTTAATCTGAGTTCTTTCCTACAAGTTATATTTGACATCACATCACTGGTTACCTCTTCTGCAGTTGAAAGACTTGCCTTCATGGACATTTTTCTAATAAATATTTAGACATTCCAACTTCCCACTGATGAATTGTCCTATGGCTTTACCGGTTAATAAGCGACAGCTCTTTCAGCAATTAATCCATAAGGAGACTTTGATGTAAATTTTGTAGTACATTTCATCAGTAATAACCATATTGAAGAGATTCTGCCAAGTGAGAAGACCGAGCAGAAAGACTGGCTGTAGAAGAGCAGCAAATTGATCCCTAAAGAACATGGCTCTTGTTCTGTGTGCAGTGTTTATAAAAATATTATCAGCAGTGCACGTTTTTAATCTAGTGAAAATTTGGCAGCACCACCAAAATCCTTTCTAGCTGAGCATTCAGAATGACTTTAAATAAACAAAGCCAGCAGCCAGGAAATGCAAACTTCAGCAGATTTACTACAGTAAATGATAGCTAGCAATAGACTCTTATCCCTGGTTAGAGTTAAATAATTTACTCTTCACTTCCATTAAATGTTTAAAAATTATCTCTCTGCGTTTATATCTATCTATGTATTTCAGTATAATTGTCCCTTCTTGCCACTCTTGATGTTAAATCCTGAAAATGGATCACAATTCCCTGGGTAATATTAGTAGATAATTTGCCCTCCAGTTAACTGCCCCTTCTTGAATGTACAGAGCCATCTGTGAATGACTCCCAGCGTGTCTTTAACTAATTAGCAACCAGACACCAGTAAATAAAAAAGTTAAAATGGAGCGTTTAACTGGAAGGCTCCTACAAGCATATATAAAACTTTTATTTTTCAGGATAAGTTTAATAAGAAATTCTAACAGCTAGACTATTCCACATATTTATCAGTAGGCTTTTTTCTTCCCTCTTTATTTTTCACATACTTTTGTTCTCAATTCATTTTTTTAAAGGAAATTAGAAATATAACACATCCTTTCAAATTTGTGTTTCCTATACAAGGATTTTATTCTTTTCTTGACTTTTTTACTTTTTTTATAAATGAAGAAAATGTGCCTATTTTCACTTATACAAGAAGTAATGCTAAAACTCTTACATTTGAAATAATTTTCCACTTTATTTATTTACCCAACATTCATTCAACAGAACTCTTAATATGTGCCTGGAAATCGACTAGGAAATGGGGATATAGCTTATGTGCATTTTGGGTACTTAAAGGGTTAATTTATTTGATATACACATACACGCACAACAATGCCTAGCATGTAGTTAATGCCGAGCACATCTTTGATACTTATTATTTTTCCCTTCTCATCACTATATGTCCAAAGATATGAGATTATTTGCCCAACATGACCTGTCTCATTAAGATCATATGGTTAGTGTTCGGCTTAGAATTTATATTTATAACTCATATTATCCATCTCCTATCTTCTTGTGAGATGAGCAGGGTAAGTAAAATTATAACTGTTTCACAGATTGAAGGAAATTTTGTTTTGAGTTGTTAAGGATTAGCCAGAGTTCTTGGGCTAATAAATATAAAGCTTGGACTGCACTATAACTTTACATTTGAATGTCTAGCCCAGTATACTCACTATAATACCACGAACAGATGTATAAAAAGATGAATCTCAGCATGTATACTTGCTGAGAAAGGACTGAGTTTAAGCTTTGACATGTATGTATTGATTACCTTTATTCTTTTAAAAATCCACTGCTTAAAAATTTGAAGTTCAAAAATATGTTAAGCCTGATGGGCCATTTCTACCTCTTGGCAGTACTGCCCACGTTAGCAGGGATGGTTCATTTCCCATATTCTCTTATCCCAGAAATACTTCTCTGTGAATCAGAGCATTCTGGTTAATCTCTTTTATATTGATGGATTGCAATGATATTTGCACTCCGAGCATGTCAATTCAGTGTGTAGTAATAGATTTATTCCAAATGTTAGTGGTTTCAGTTTCAAAAAAGGAGATAAGGTATTTACCTAATGATTAAATTCTATCACTGAGAAAGTCATAATCTGTACCTATTGCGTAAAGTACTTAGGATTCCAGATTTACTTAGTCCTCTTACATAAGAAATACACACATTAGAAAGTATGTACTTAGACGTGTTAGAATTTTTAATATTGGAAAATTTTAAATATGGTCTTAGTTTTCATAATTTAAATAATCAGTTTCCCTCTTCTGAGAACTGAAACTCAGCCTTTTTTATATCCTAGTCAAATTTATTTTCAAGGTTCACAGGCTGGCAGAATGTTGTAAAAATTTATTATGACCTATCAATATGATAAATATCCAGATTTTTATTATTTGTTATGTCCTCCCTAAAATTCCCAAACTCTTATGAAAAATAAAATTCTATGTTTTGGCATTAAGTTAAGTTTTCATAATTCTTCTTTCAAGTGTGAAGTCACACTGTGTTACTTTATCTTTTTAACGAAGTGCTAATCAATGAATTTTGATTGTATTTGAAGTAGTGTATAAGTTTCTCTGAAGTTACTAACAAAACTGCTTGTCCTCATTCCCTGGAAACACTATTTTTTAATGGACAAATCTGGCCATGTTTTATCGAACAAGGAATTCATGTTGATGTGAGCAATCCAATATGTTTTATTGGGTCATTTCTACAGGCAGTGGTGATTCAGTCTTGAAAAAGTAAAAATAATTCTCTCTTCATAATGCCAAGCAACTGATGAGTGATCTTTTTTCCTTTGATAGCAGATTTCTTTCACTGAATTTATTAAATTAGTCTTTCTCTGTCATCATTTAGACATAACCCCGTACTTTTTACAAAATAGATTGCTGATGTAAGAGTATATTTGGGGTTGTATTTTTGCAACTGTAATGCCAAAAAGCAAGATATATGATGTCTGAGATTTGAGCACTGACATTTACCTCTGCCAATATTTTCTTCTAGGAACAACTGTCTGGTGGTACCAGTAGAATTTGCTAGAGAACTCATAATTTTATAACTCAGATAAAGCAATTTTCTCCCCACCACATCCTCTTTCTCATCCTCTATTGCCTTGTCACCTTTCCCGGTGGCAATTTTAAGACTTTCAAAAGTCCTTGATGCTATTTTATTTATTTTATTTTTGCATTATATCTGGTTTACAGATTTCTGTCAGATTTTCCAACTGCACCGCGTGGTGACCCGGTTACATGTACATATATGGATTTGTCACATGTGATTAGATATAGTTCCCCGTGCAATACAGTTGAAGCTCCTTGCTATTCCATCATTAAAGCACTAGTTATCCCCATTCCCTCCCAGCCCTCCCCCAGCCCTCCCCCGCCCCCTTGGCAACCACAAGTCTGTTTCCCAAGTTCGTGATTTTCTTTTCTGTTGAGATGTTCATTTGTGCACTGTTTTAGACTCCAGTTATAAGAGATTTCATATGACACCTGTCTTTCTCCTTCTGACTTGCTTCACTCAGAATGAGGGTTTCTAATTCCATCCATGTTGCTGCGAATGATATTATTTTATCCTTTTTATGGCTGAATAGTATTCCATCGTGTATATATACCACATCTTCCTAATCCAGTCATCTGTCAATGGACATTTTGGTTGTTTCCATGTCTTGGCTATTGTGAATAGTGCTGCAGTGAACATGCGTGTGCAAGTGTCTTTCTCCAGGAAATTTTTGTCTGGATATATGCCCAAGAGTGGGATTGCTGGGTCATATGG
>PVHT020000077.1:17087915-17240645 GCA_004024745.2 Catagonus wagneri | reverse complement strand
GGTGGACTTGTTAATAATGGCCATTCTGACTGGTGTGAGGTGGTATCTCATGGTAGTTTTGATTTGCATTTCTCTAATCATCAATGATGTTGAGCATTTTTTCATGTGCTTGTTGGCCATCTGTATATCTTCTTTGGAGAAATGTCTATTCAGGGCCATTGCCCATTTTTCAATGGGGTTGTTGGCTTTTTTGCAGTTGAGCTGCATCAGTTGTTTATATATTTTAGAGATTAAGCCCTTGTCAGTTGTGTCATTTGAAAAAATTTTCTCCCATTGTGTAAGTTGTCGTTTAGTTTTCTTTTTGGTTTCCCTTGCTGTGCAAAAGCTTGTCAGCTTGATTAGGTCCCTTTGGTTGATCTTTGCTCTGATTTCTGTTTTAGATGTACCACATGAATCATATCAAACATGTTAAAATATTTCCCTTTCCTAAATAATATATAATTGATATATAAACTGTTATATATGTATAGGATATAGTCAATTGGAAATACAGTATTACAGTTTATAAGCTTTTATATATTTTAAGATTTGATCTTGTGTTTTTCATTTTTGATCCAATGCATTTTATGTTAAAGCCTCAGAGAGTCTGCAAGCTATTGAAAAGTTATAATACTCTTGCCTTGGATCTGTGGTGAAAATAACTTTCTTTTTTTCTTCGCTTTTACATCTCCACTTCACATCTTAGGATCATTTTTCTATAACTTCTATAGGTTATGTTTTTTCTTTCAGTGTCATTTCCATGATATCCTACTCTTCCAAACAATTTTATTTTTTTAACATCTTTTTCTTCCTTCCAAAAATCTCTACACTGTCACCTCTTTTGAAATATACTTTTTTCCCTCTAGGTTGAGTTATATCTTCTCTTCTTGATTAATTTGTATGAGTGGTGTACTCTCTGGCATCAGTTTATGTGAAGTGGAATATACATATATAGAGTTATCTTGGAGGGTTGGTGTCTTTTTTCTTCTCTCTCTCTTTCTCTCTCTCTCTATATATATATGAAATTTTTTAGATTATTTTTTCATTATATGTTATTACAAGGTTTTGACTATAGTTACCTGTTCTCTCCAGTAAATCCTTGTTGCTTATCTATTTTTTGTATAATATATGTATCTGTTAATACCGTACTTCTAATTTATCCTGCATCCAGTCTCCTTTCCCTTTTGGTAATCACAAGTTTGTTTTCTGTGTCTGTGAATCTGTTTCTGATTTGCAGATACATTTATTTTTATTATTTTATAGATTCCACATATAAGTGGTATCATATATTTGTCTTTCTCTGACATTTCATTTAGTATGATATTCTCTAGGTCCATTCATGTTGCTGTAAATAACAATCTTTCATTCTTTTTTTATGGCTGAGTAATATTCCATTGTATATATGAATCATGTCTTCTTAAACCAGTCATCTGTTGATGGGTACTTGGGTTGTTTTCATGTCCTGAGTACTGTAGATAGTGCTGCTATGAACATTGGGGTGCATGTATCTTTTTGAATTAGAGTTTTCATCTTTTTTGGATATATGCCCAGGAGTGAGATTGTTATATCATATGGGGGCTCTATTTTTAGTTTTTTAAGGAAACTCCATACTGTTTTCCATTGTGGCTACACCAGTTTACATTGTGATCAAAGGTTCCCTTTCCTCTACCCCCTCTCTAGTATTTATTATTTGCAGGCTTTTTGATGATAGCCATTCTTGCTGATGTAAGGTCATACCTCATTGTGGTTTTGATTTTCTCTAATCATTAGTGATGGTGAGCATCTTTCATGTGCCTGTTGGCTGTCTGTATATCTTCTTTGGGGAAATGTCTATTTAGGTCTGCTGCCCATTTTTTGATTGGATTATTTGGGGTTTTTTTGATATTGGGTTGTATAAGCTGTTTATATATTTTGAACATTAACCCCTTACATCATGCAACTTGCATCTTACTTCGTTTGCAAATATTTTCTCCTAGTCCATAGGTTGTCTTTTTATTTTGTACATAGTATCCTTTAATGTGCAGAAGCTTTTAAGCTTGATTACATCTCATTTATTTTTGTTTTTATTTCTTTTGCCTTAAGAAAATATTGCTACAATTTATGTCCAAGTATGTTTTGCCTATGTTTTCTTCTAAGAGTTTTATGATGTCATATCTTATATTTAGGTCTTTAAAATATTTTGAGTTTATTTTTATTTTCTTATTTTATTTTTTTTTGCTTTTTTAGGGCTGCACCTGCAACATATGGAAGTTCCCAGGCTAGGGGTTGAATTGGAGCTACAGCTGACAACCTAAGCCACATCCACAGCAATGCGGGATCCGAGACCTACACCAAAGGTCACAGCAATGACGGATCATTAACCCACTGGCTGAGGCCAGGGGTCAAATCCATAACCTCATGAATACTAGCCAGGTTCATTAACCACTGAGCCACAAAGGTAGCTCACTTGAGTTTACTTTTGTATATGGTCTGAGTGAGTGGTCTAATTTCATCCATTCACATGGAGCTGATCAACTTCAATACCACTTGCTGAAGAGACTGTCTTTTTCCTGTTGTATATTCTTGTCTATTTTTTTTTTTTTTTGTCTTTTTGTCATTTTAGGGCCGCACCCGCGGCATATGGAGGTTCCCAGGCTAGGGGTCTAATTGGAGCTACTGCTGCTGGCCTACACCACAGCCACAACAACATGGGATCCAAATCACGTCTTCAGCCTACACCACAGCTCACGGCAATGCTGGATCCTTAACCCACTGAGCAAGGCCAGGGATAAAACCCGCAA
This sequence comes from Catagonus wagneri, assembly GCA_004024745.2. Classification (NCBI taxonomy): domain Eukaryota; kingdom Metazoa; phylum Chordata; class Mammalia; order Artiodactyla; family Tayassuidae; genus Catagonus; species Catagonus wagneri. The sequence continues at coordinate 17,237,886 of PVHT020000077.1, read as the reverse complement.
CCTTATGGTTCCTAGTCAGATTTGTTTCAGCTGTGCCATGATGGGCACTCACTTGTCTACTTTGACATAGATTAATTGATTATAGGTGTCTGGGTTTATTTCTGGGCTCTCTATTCTATACCATTGCTATTGTCTATTTTTGTGTCAATATCATGCTTTTTTGATATTGTAGCTTTGTAGTATTGTCTGGTCTGGAAGGTTATGCCTTCAGTTTTGTTATTTTCCCTCAGAATTACTTTGGCAGTTTTATGGTAGAATTGGTGTCTTGATCATTGTGTTTTCTATGTTTTAGACACTTCGTCCATTTCACTCTGTTATTAATATTTACTAATATCTATACTGACCTTAACTCTTTCTTTTTCATTCAGTAAGTCAACAAATGGACTTTTGGCATCTAATACAATTTGCAAATTCATATGCTTAAATTAAAGCATTTAAAAATCAAGGGCTTAGTTTTCTATAGCTTCTGTAACGAAATACCACAGATTGGGTGGTTTAAACATGGAAATTTATTTTCTCACCATTCAAGAGGCTAGAACCAGAAGATCAAAGTGTCAGCAGGGTTGCTTGATTTCTTATGAGGTCCTTTTCCTTGGCTTGTGTTTGGCTATCTTTTCTCTGTAAGTTCACATGTCTTTCTTCTACATGTGTCTGTCCTCATCTCCTCCTCTTATCAGGACACCAGTCATATTGGATTAGGGTCCACCCCAATGACCTCGTTTTACCACTAATTACCTCTTTAAAGACCCTGTCTAAATAAAGTCATATCCTGAGATAGTGAGGGTTAGAACTTCAAATGATTTCTTTAGGGGCATGGGGTATGTGACACAATTCAGTCGATAACAGAAGATAGTAAGAAATAAATGTTACAATGCAGTCAATATCCATGTCACCCACCCTGACAATTGTTGTCATTAGGATGTCAGATTCTATCTCTTACGATGGACTCATTTTGGTAAGGGTAGTATCTGGACTTGCCTGTTATGGGGGACCAGGCAATGCTCTTTTTCTGCCATAACCAATGTCTTGTAAAGGCTATTTTCACAGAGTTACACATTTAAGAAGAGAAATAATATATATTAGAAATCAGTTTGAAAAACTTATTTCTAATATATATTAAACAGATGTTTGAAAAATCATCTGTACCCTACCCACTCATGCTATTCAGTTGCCCAAATTTTGGAATGTCATCTGCATTGCTTGCAATGGCTAAATATGCAAGATCTTCTCATATTTTACATATCATCACTTCCCTAGTCTGCTCCCTATTATTCCCATTCTTGTTGCTCCAACTCTCAATGACCTAAAAGGGATTGTATGCTTATCTTTTTTCTACTGACAGTTTGGTAGAGTCTAATGTGCCTCAGTTCTGTGTTAGTCTACTTCTGGGATTCTAACAGTGAATTTTTCTTAACTTACTCAAACATTGTACCAGGAGCTGGAGCTATAGTAGCAAACCAGTCAACATTCTTGTTTTCATGGAAGTATATTCTACTCAGAGTGGAGGAAACAACCAGCACATAAGTACACGTAAGAGCTATGAGCAAAGAAGTGGCTTTTTGTATTAAAATAATAGGATGAAAGACACCTATTGATAATTTGACAAAAGTTGCTAATGGAATTATAAGAATAAAACATGGATTTCAAGAGAATTTCTAGACAGAGCATTAAGTAAGATCTAAGAGAAAGAATTATTGCTTGTTCAAGAATAGAACAGTCATTTATTCATTCAACAAATATTTGAATATTTTGTTAGCACTGCCATGTAGTAGACAATGCCCTAGGTTCTGATGATTCTAAAGTGAACCAAAATAGACAAGGAGAGAGGCATCAAATGGAATAATTGGACTTTAGTCACATAAGTATATATGAAGTTATATTTGTAACAGATACTGTGAAATGGGGTTAGGCAGTAATGAAAGTCTTTATTAGGAGGTCTGTGAACTCTCTAAGCCATCAGAATGACTTCTTGGCAGAACTGACACCAGTTTCGAACTGAAGAATGAGTAGAAATATGTTGTTAAAGACTAGAAAAGAATATTGACTAATAACGGCTTGTGATCAGATTTGAGCTGTGAAAAGGTCTCCCCCCCACCCTTCCCCCTCGCCCCAGGAGAGTGGGAGTCTCTCCCTGATCATTTTGGAGAACATCCCCCCCCTTTTTTTTTTTTCATTCTACCATGATATGCTTCGGGGCAAACTGAGTAGAATTACCTTATTACCTCACTCATAAATCTGTCCTGGGAGATTAAAATAGCACTGGGTCTCTTGTAATTATTGAAAGAGTTGTTTGAAGAAGAGGCCAAGTGAGGCACGTGTAGACAGAGTGAGAAAAGGGTTTGTCAGGGAAATTGTTTCCTGGAGGAAATGTATGTCCTGAGCTAAGCCTGAAGGAGAGGTGGGGATTTGATGTCGGGGAAATGTGATCCCTCCACTCACTGTGGAAAGAGCCACAAAGAGAGAGACTAACAGTTAGTTAGTCCTCCTTTTTAAAAATAGTGGTGGTTACTGCATTATTTTTCTTGAGTTTGAAATACTCAAGATCATCCTACATTTTGCATCTATTACTTGTATCCACTCTCAAATCTCCTGAATTGTTGCTACTACCCTTCTATTACATCTTGCCATTTTTCCTCCCCAGAGATAAACCTTTTAGCTGTATCCTGGTTAGCCTTCATTGTAATTATTTTTTCAAATGAACTTGTTAGCCTCTGCTTTTTCAGTTATCATCTCTTCACAGCTACTGCTTACTTGGGCTTCTTCGTGATTCTTTCAGTATGACTCCATGTCTGGTTCCTTCTAATGTCTAACTCAATTAAAATACTCAGTTATTATTTTTGTACCACCTCATCTTGCAAGTTATCACAGAATTGTTCTTAACCACAAAAAATGCTTATATTCGAAGAAGCAGATTTTGCATTTATTTTAACTAGTCCTCTAGATGAAAAGTGACAAATGAGAAAACGAATAGATGAAGTTTCTTTCCTTTTATATGTGCTTTTGTTTGTCTGTTCAGGTAGAACAAAAATATGTAAATTTCGAACTTCCTGTAGGCAAAGGATTTGGCTTGTTCCATGTCCGTACTCAGGGGCCAGCTCCAATCTGGGCCCATAAAACATGTTTAGTAAATGACAAAATACATAATAAGTAGAGAAAGGGCAAATGAAGAAAGGGCTGTATTACAGATCCCAGTAAAGGCTGGGATCTGATAAAGATAGTGTGGTATTTTATGTGGGTTCTATTCAGAGTCTTTACGAAGTTCTTTGAAGTCAATGGTTCTTAAACATTTTTTGTGCCTCAGTGTCACCTGTAGGGCTTGATAAAGTGTAGGTTCCCTGGCCTCCAGGCCAAGAATTTCTGATTCAGCATATTTGAGGGAGTTCATTTCTAACAAGTTTCAGGTGATGCAGATGGTCTGGGGCTCTCACTTTGGGAACCACTGCTTTCAATACAATGTCACAAAAAGACAGAGAGAGAAGAACTGCAACTTCTTTCTTCTAGGTAAGGGTACACATTGTTCTGCAGTGTGGATTTCCACTATAGTCAGGCTGCTGCATAATCCTGTTGGATTCAATCTACTAATTACACCAATTTCATTCATGGATAGGATTAAGGTTTTGAGAGGAGACTAACATTTGATTTTTTTTTTTTTCAGTTGAGAGCACAGAACACATAAACGTAGAAGATGGGAATCCTCTCAGTTTTAACTCCTTCCTACACAGGTGAGATAAATGCTACTACTTGCTGTTTTAGAGAAGTGAGAGAGAGAAGGTTGTAGTAATTTATAGATTTAATTAAATAAAAATTATGTTTATATAATAATTTTATGAGGTAGCACATCAACTCAGTGAGGACATGATGGTTTATTTAATGAAAGTATTGAGAAAACTGGGTAACTTTATCTCATAATATACATCAACATAAATTCTGTGTCATATTAATACAGGCATATAGAACAGGTATAAAATGATTTGAACAAAAGCAAAGTTTCTCCTTTAAATTTCCAATTTATTTTTATAATTTATTGATTTATATAGTTTTTAAATAATCTTGGATGGAAAAAGCTTTTCTAAACATGAACCTGTGAAAACAACCATAAAAGAAAATTGACAGTTTCGAGGAAAAAAATAAATCAAATTCACAAAGAGATATTCTGTCAAAAACCACAATAAATAGTCTTTCTGATAGAAAAAAAGTTTTACGGACTTTCTGAAGGATATTTTAACTGCTTACATCACAAAGTTCTGGAGTTTTTCTTATCTTTTGAGAGGTTTCAAGTGAATTGTTCTTGGGAAATATTTATGGATGTACATAAATGGAAAACATAAGGGTGCACATCATAGACTTAAGTCTTAAAAGCACCAAGCCTCGGGTAACAACAATGGAGGACTGGATGAATGAATGATAAACAAAGTGGTATTAGAGTATTAAACAGAGATTGAAGAATTTTGTAGAAAAATACTTACTGCTGTGGAAAAAAAAAAAAAACCAGTGCAGAATGATATGTACAAAGTGATTCTACTTTTTATTTTAAAATATCTGTTTTCAGGACAGAGACTGGAAAAAATATGAATCAAGAATTTTAAGTGTTAATTTACTTCTGCATTGTGGGATAATACGTGATTTTTCTTTTTGACTTAGCTGCGTTTTCTGAATATTTTACAGCAAACTTGTGTTATTTCTTTAAAATTAAACAAAATGAAACAATTTATATAATTACATTTTCTCACAAGAGTTGTATAAAACCTTACTGGGTCCCATTCTGGTCCTCAGCTTTGAATTGTTTCTTTATGTAGAGGGGAAAAGCTGAGAATTTATCTCTGGGGCCCTTAGGAATTTTCTCTATGCAGTTTGTAATGGATTCGGTTGGGTGTCCAATATAAACTTCACTCCATGGCTCTCCTTCCTCCCTGTCCTAGTTCTTATGTGAAGACATAAAAATGTGACTTTCTGGAATTAGTTTACATTTCGGCCCAAAGAAATGGTTTCAGTGGAAGTCTAAAGAGTGTTCTTGTATCTGTCTTATTGACTAATTCTTTTTCCCTTAATTGAAAAACAAAGAGGAAAGAAGAAGAAGAAAAAAGGAACTGTACTGGTTTAGAAAACACTTTTCGTGATCACTGTCTCCAACTGTGCTTGTTCTCGCTGTCTGTTCTGGTCCATTAGATAAACATGGTGTTCAAGAGCCAGGCAGTTGTTGATATATTTGGCAACACTGATAATGTGATCTATGTTTAGGAGGAAGTGGGTTTGTCATTCCGCAGGGGCATAGGTTTTCTGAAAGTGACTGTTCCTTTCTCAAGGAAAAGTTAGGTCCTTGAATAGCAAGTTCTCACTGAGACTTTGAGCATTTTTAATTTGTCATCTGTACGTTTTTTCTGTTGCTCCTGTTGGAATTTTTGATTAATCTGTGGGCTTATTCTCAGAGCAGCAGCAGGTACTTAACTGAAAAGAAATGCAAACCCAGTTGCTTCTGACTCTAGAGGGTATAATTAGTGTAATAAGGAAAATGGAGGGACTTGTCATCTTAGCATAGCTCTTTACTATCCATCAGTCATGATTTTTACTGTTTTCATTTGTGACCTTCAAGTTTAAAAATATGCATACAAAAGAACCTTAAATCTCAAACTTCTCTCTCTCATAAATATGTTTTGTATATTCATGGTCCTTGTGTATTTATATATGTATAAATATATTATTTATACATGCATAACATACACAGGCCCTCTATAGTCTGTGTGTATGTGTGTGATGTATACAAACACACAAATGGACTATATATACAGAGCCTATACATATGTATATATAACATATACACATGGATTATGTAATATATATTCATGTGTATAACATATATAGCATACATATCCATATGTATAACATATATACACACAGACCATATGTATAGACCATATGTCTATATGTACACCTACACATGCTAATCTGTGTATACGTAGTCTCTATATACATAGTCCTTGTAGAAGGGATTTGAACATATTTCAGTCTGGACACAAAAGGGCATGTAGTCTCAGACAACAGCATGTCTTCTGGTGTCCATCTGGGTTAAATGTCCTCAGTGATAGGATTTCTAGCTTTTCTCTTGGGAGATGATTCCATTATCTAATAGTTTTCAATGGGAGGAAGTTTTCTGAGATAGGCTTAATGTTCATCTTCTCTACTGATTCCATTAAACCTAATTATCCCCTCCCAAAGCTGAGAATTCCTTTCCTCCTGGCATTTATACTGTTTCAGCACTGGAAGCCAACAGTCAGCTCCTCAGCTGTCATCAAGCCAGGATATTTTTAAGTCTTTTGATATTTCTTTTTAAGTGGTGTAGTACATGTATGCGTATATGCATGTATAACATACACCGAGTCACCACAGTTGCTTTATTTAGTGTTTATAGAACACCCAAACCTTACCACTATTTCAAGTGTACTATCACCTAAATTACATGGTAAACATTTCTGGTTGCCTTTTTTTTTGCTGGGGTGGTGGTGGCAGATAAATACTTCATGTTCACAAATGGCCACTAACAGTATACTAGCTTTCACTCATATTTTGTGGAAGGAGTTATAGATTGCAAGCCTCAGATTAACAATCCTAGGCCTCTGTTAGAGGTTGCTGATGTCTGTAGTTTGGAGTGAAGACATAGAGAAGGTAGACTCCATAATAAATGCCTCAGCCTCATTCAGTTCCATTAGGAATGGATTTTTACCCCCCATGGGGAAAATAGTTATATTTACTCTTTCTAAAAGGGACACTTGCAATCACTTAAGGTAGTTCGAACCTCTAGCCACGCTATCATGGCAGAGAGATGTTATTATTTTAAAATTATTTACAAGTATATTCCCTACTTCTTGCAGTTTTTATTTTTCTAGTGTCCAGGTCAGGATATTATTCCCTTGTGGCACAGCGAGTTAATGATCCAGCGTTGTAGCATCTGTGATGCAGGCTGCTACTGTGGTGTGGGTTTGATCTCTGGCTACAGGTGTGGCCAAAAAATAAAATAAAATAAAATAAAATAAAATAAAATAAAATAAAATAAAATAAAATAAAATCTGGTTCACTGTTTTAAAGCTCATTGATAGGATAAGAAACTGAAACTCTTCTCCCTCTTTCACCCCTTTCCTTTCTCTCCCTCTGCCTTTCTCCATGTTACTTCACCACCCTCTTCCTTTCCGCTTATCATTTTCATCCCAGTTTTCCTTCCTACCTCAAACCCCAGTTCCTCATTTTTCCTCTCCTTGCCCTTTGGCTTCTCCCTTTCTCTGATTTTTTCCCAGTTCTCTCTTGAGATATTTTTGTGACCCTCGAGCACGTTAATTTTCAGTCCTTGAGTTTCCTTCATGCCAACTGTTTTTTCCTGGTCCTTTCAGGAGTGAATTCAAGATGTGAAGTAAGGATCTTTTTTATGGCCCTCAGATCAATTCGGTATCACCATGGTCTGAGTACTAGCTGAGTCTAGACTAAATAGAAACAATTTTCTAGAATATTTTCTTAAGTATATCTTTATCTTGGTATTTATTAATACCAAGTTCTACTATGACCATATGAAAAAAATTGGTATTCATTACAATAACTTAGGGGTATTTTGATTATGACAAACACTTTTAAAATATATTCAGTAACATATCTCTAATTAGAAATAATTTAAAATACACTGTGGTCTCTTAAGAAAGCTTAGTTATTTTGAGTGAGAATTGATTTGTTTTGTTTTGTCATTTTTAATCATGAAATAGCCTTTGTGCAGCCATCCTGGGCTGCTCTAACAACTGTGAATATTATACAGTGTATCATTAGTTATAGATTTCTGGAATATGAAATTAAGGCCATATGCAGAAACAACTATAATACATACTTTTTTTTTCTTTTGCACCTTTCTTTATTTGCTCATCTAGGTATTGGGAATCTATTGTTATGTTGCGGGGAGGGGATCTGTTGTTAAGAACTAATGAAATTGTTTCAACCAAAACTGTTTTATAACTATTTTGGTCATTGGCAATTACCAACTTAGCAAGGAAAGTAGTTTTATTTTCACCTTGTTGAGTCAGTGGGTAATTTTCATATTTATAATTCATGTCGTGGGGTAGTATAGAGGGTCTCTATTATTAGCTTGTTTGTGTCTGTGACTGTGTCTGCATCTGCACCTTGCCTATGCCCCTTCTTAGCTTAATATTTTCAGGAAAGTCATTTAAACCTTTGTGTCCATTTCCTCATCATAAAATAGAAAAAAAAAAGCGCAGTACCAAATCCACAGGGGTGGTTCCATGATGCAATGAAGCCATATATGGAAGCACTTTGGCTACTACCTGGCACATAGTAAGTGCTACCTGGCACATAGTAAGTGCTATCTTGATGGTGATAATGATGAGAGATCCATTTGAGAGTTCAGATATGCCTACCTCCCAAATCAATCTGTGCTTCACAAAAGAAAGGCTCTATAAGTGCTAAAGATTAAGATTCTTAGTTTAAAATTCAAGGAATTTGTTTACCTGGTAAGAAGGGAAGGAAAGAACAAAAACAAAACACAGTTCATACAAGGCCCATTAAATCGCATTCTTATCTTTTCAATTTCAAGTCCAATCCCTTTAATCAATTTCCATGACACAAATGTCAGCTGACATACATGCAAGGTGACTCAGCTTATTCCAACTAAACTAGATTGAGATTAAAAACAAATAAACAAACAGCTGGAATGTGACATGTGGGTCAGACTCTCCCAAGGATAGTTGAGTAACTCAGCAGAGATCACAATGAAAACCCAACAACCAATTGGCACACATCTCCAGGCATGCTTGGAGTCTGTAGGGCCAAATGGTGGAGTATCTAGGCAGTGCCAAAATTTCTGCATTGATGGCACAGAAAATAAATCTTCTTTCAAAGTAGTTATGCAACCCAAGAAAACACAATGCATCCGCTGTGGGTATTCTGAGACTGTCTATGAATATATTATTTCTATATTTTTCTCTTCTGTAAATGTCAACATCAAAGACCAGCGTTATTTCAATTAAATTTTCTAGATTTTCTTTGTAAAGACATTCATAGAGAGGAGTTCCTGCTGTGGTGCAATGGAATTGGCAGCTTCTCTGTAGCCCTGGGACTCAGAGGTTCAATCCCTGGCCCAGCACTGTTCAATCCCTGGACTCAGGTTTATGCCACAACTGTAGCTCTGATCTGATCCCTGACCTGGGAACTCGGTATGCTGCAGGGAAGCCAAAAAAGAAAAAAATAATAACATGCATAGAGAATGCAAGTTACCATTTCCTTATTCATTTTTCTGGTTAGAGAAGCCGCTTCTACTTTAATGGCCAATTATATCATATTCTGAATTTGCCACAGTTTCCTTTTTATATTTAAACATTGTTTGTACTGTTTTATTTTTATATTTAAATATAAAAGTAAAGTATAGAAAAAAGATATAAAATAATTGCTCATCTTGAGAGATTTTATTAGGGAGGTAGGTTTTGTTCCTTCCATACTTGTTGACATTTTTCAATTTCAGTAATCATTAATATTTTTAAAGCTGCCAGCAGATATTACAATATTCCTTTTAGAGATACTATTTCCATCAAAGACAGATTTCAGTGACCACTTTAATTCTTGATGTTGTTTCTGTATTGTTCTCAAAGTATTACAAATTCCTCCAAGTTCATTTGTATCCTATAAGACTCTTCTTGTATCTAAACAACTCGTTACTGTAAAGTAACTCTTTTTGTGTATGGATGGTATATTCAAAACATATAACATATTCAGATATATGTTAAAATAATTTTCATAAAATTACTCTTCAGTAAGGAACTTGAACTTTGGGAACAAAAAGCTATGTCGTTTGAAAATTCTTTTCTCCTCTACATTACTGCAGTTTTCTAAACAATTAAGATGTCTCTCTCTTGACTAAACTTTTTAAAAATGTTGTTTCTTTCCTGTTTTTAGAAGTGATACAGGTCATCAAGATAATTTGTAAAACAGAAAATATAGTTAACCAAGGCAATAAACCCTCAAATTCGTATATACCAACTTGTGGAATACTTCAAAACTGGGAAGATAGCCAAAGAATCACTGAGGCAGTTTGATGACTGTGATGCAAATGAAAAACTCAAATGACTCCTCACATTCATCTTTACCAAGAAAACCATTAGGAACTCTTTCACTTCCCGTTTTACTTATGGGGCTCATCCTTGAGAATAACACAGGCAGATAGTTTTAAAGCATATATTGCTGTGAGGTAGACAATGCTTCTATGAAATCAACTACAGCTGCCCAGCTAGTTATATAAAGAAATGTGCTCAGAGTGGAAGGGAGGAATGTGTGGCCAGAGACTGATTAGTAACCCAGCTGAGTAATGAGATGCATAGGCTGTAGCCAGGTAGCAGCTTTGACACTTTTCAGTTGTGTCATTCAGGCTCAGATGACGTAGTCTTTCTTGGCTACAGTCTCCTCATCATCAAAAAGGGAAAAATGGTATTACTATCTCTCTCATAAGGTTGTTATGAGGATTACATAAATTAGTCTTAGTAAAACATATAAAGTAGTTTGAATAGAGTCTGCTGTTTATGTCTATGCAGATTTTTTCAGTAGACTGAATTATTTTTTAGAGTAGTTTTAAGTTCATAAGAAAATTGAATGGGAACTACAGAGAGTTCCCATAGCCCCTTACATGCACTGTCCCACCTCAGCCTTCTAGACTATCAGTGTCCTCTACCACAGTGGTACCATTTGTTACAATTGATGAACTTACACTGACATGTTGTATTCACCCAAAGCCTTAGTTTGCATTAGGGTTCACTCTTGCTGTTGGACCTCCTGAGGGTTTGGGCATATGTATATTGGCATGTATTTTAATAATAAAAAGTAGTTTTGGTGTTAGGGACTAAATTATTACATTTTTGTTACAAATAGAAGGAAACTAGGGGGATTGGTAGTGAAATTTCTTTCTGTAAGGAAACTGGTATTTTTCCCTAAAGTCCCTTCCCCACCCGCTGGAAGTTATGATGAGGCAGTTGTTTAGTGGTTAACATGCATGACCTAATGGGGAAAAAAATGTGGTTTCTGTAAGAGGAAATCATGACAAATGAACCATCATGGTTCTCTGTAAGGTCATGCCAAAGGGGAAAGAAGTAGATAAAATTTAAATTTTAGAAAAAGTCAAAGACTTAACATTAGAGAAGATAATATTTTAGTCTTATGTTATTTTGTAGAAGGAGGTTAATGATCTGCTGAATTGTTTGTTGTGAGTTCTAACACAAATAAAATTTATTACTTAGGAGAACAGGGAACGATGGCATAGAACCTATTGCCCAGAAGGCTGAAAACATAAATTAGTGTAAGATCAGTTTAAGTAAATTTATAAGTTATTGATCAATATTAATATATAGAAGATGAAGATTTGCTCACTTCCACCTTAGTGTAGATACCTGTACAAATATAACTGATATCTATGTCTTTCACAGAGATACTGGTCAACAGGCTATAGGGTTAACCTACAAAATGTGCCTTACTTCAGTCGGCTGGAGCAAGGCCATATAGAAATAGGCCTGATTAAGACAGTGCTCTAAAAAGGAATCTGCTATCAAAAGGGGTTTGGGTTCCTCTGGATATCAAAGTCCTGAGTCTAATGGATAAGAGAAAGTGATTATGTATTCATATAAGCCAAAATCTAGGGAAATCTTTAAATAATGAATACAGAATACCAGAAAAGGATTAAATGTAAATAACTGACCCAATAATATGGAATAACCCCATCTACTGGGCTAAGCTCACCTAAGTTGCTGCCTGTGGCATGGGAACTACCTGGGCCAGGGATTGAACCTGTGCCACAGTAGTGACCAGAGTGACAATGGCAGGATCTTTAACCTGCTAGGCCACCAGGGAACTCCATAAGTTCCCCTACTCTTGATACAGTACTCCATGATTTCAGTCTCTTGTCCTTTAACACACTGTCTTATAACTGTTTATCTAAAATGGCAGTCTTCTTTAGACCTGGAAGAGTTCATAAATTCATTCAGAAAATATTTTATTGAGCATCTGCATACCAAGTCTAAAAGTGAGCAATAAAGTCAAAGCCCATTCCCTCCCCTAGCTAAAAGAGAGTAAATCCTGGTTGAAAGAATGAAAGAGAATTATGTGCATGTTACAAACTTGACACACATAAATATAACAGACTTAAGATGTTCTGTGATGAAGTTCTGAGATGCCTCATCTATTTCTCTCCACTAAGCTTACAGGGAACACACTTACCCTGTCTGTATTCTGTTACAGTCCATTTTTTTTCCTGCCTTGTCCATACACACCTGTGGTGCAGGAGGAGAGAGCATATATGTGCTTTTGTGTACTTCTCTATTTCATTGTACGTGAATGGGAATTGAACAGGTATTGGAGTTTTCATTACTACTTGTATCACTTTCTTGGGCCTTCAATCTGCAAGTGCTCAAGGTTTAATATGTTTTCCTTTTAACACTGTGTTACTTAGGTGGCTATGTGGCACGTGCCTCATAGGCTTTCCATATTATCCCTAGAAATGTTGATCTCTTTCTTGTGAATATTGTGCCCTGGGTTTCCTCCTGTTTGGCAGTATGGGCAGAGGAGGGCAATTTAAACTTCTTTGGACTAAGAGAGTAACTTCCTGACTGATGGGAGTCTCAGAAGGAACACAGTGGAGGAGCTTAGGCACTAGGACTCTGCCTGTGTAACTTTATTAAACCCACTGTTACCCTCCCTTCCTCCCTCCAGCCCTCTGGCATTTAAAAGTGGTGTTCCCACTTAACTCTTTCATGCCCAGTAGTATGCAGAGTGCACTACCAGTGTCTGCAATGAAATCTTGTGCTTTCTGGATAATTGTTTGATCAGTTATGACATTTCTTATTAAAAATATATCTATAACTTTTAAAAAGGAATAGAAGAGAAAGGAGGAAACAAAACTGCATTTCAGATGTATTGTGCTAATTGCTTTAGTTTTTTCTTCTTTTATTTAATCATCATACTTAATATTTCCTTATAATTTACATTTAAAGAAAACAAAACCCAAGGTTCAATGAGGTCAACTAATTTACAACACACTGCATGGCTAGAAAGTAGAACCACAGCATTTCTGCCCCAGAGCCAGTGATCTTTCTACTTGACGTATGCATCATTGTCATACTGTTTTTTAAAACTTGGTGTGGAAGCATCAGGATTTATTAACCACTATATCCAAGACTGAAGACCACATTTTTAAAAAGAAACAGCTGATGTTTAAATTCATAAATATTTGTTTTAGAATACACTGAGATAGTCTTTTTGTTCTCTTTCACCTAACCCTTCTTTTACATCTTAATTACAGATTTTTTTTTTTTAACTGAGGCAACAAATTCCTTCCTCTTTAGATCTGTGGCCCACAACAACCCAGAGACCATAATATAAACAAAGACACATTTGGAAGCTCCTGCAGAGACCTATATCCAAGATCAGCAGATCCTGCAATTTGCTGTTTCCTCCTCCTCCCCTCTGCCCAGATGGGGGCTTATGTAAGCCTCCCTGAGGCGATGCATATAGGTTTTAGAGGAGAGGACTGAAAACCAAACTGTGGTTAGTGTCATTAGTATTAGATGACTCTAATGAAATAAGTGGGTAATATTTAACATTTAGTAAGCTCATTTATAGGATTCTAAATATTAACAGATGAGTGCTATTGACACAGTTTGATACCAATACTTTGGAATTCATGACATGTAAAAGAAGAGGGACTGAATCTGCCAGAGCATCTTTTCAACTTTTTAGTGTAATTGGGAAGCCTGATGCCATTAAAGCATCTGTGAATTTCCTGTATTTGCTCTGCTTTGCTCTTGAATGTCCACAAAGCTGGGACCTCATATAGAAAGGGTTTTAGAAGTACAGCTTTTCTTTTAATATCTGAAACTTGCTATAGCATATGCTGCTATTTCCAGGCAGTTTAGCATCATTAAAGCAGAAGCCATATAAATCTGACTTCCTATTTTCACATTTTAGAAATCTATATAAAGTGCTGCAAACAAAGAGATGTACAGCATGTGAGTACTTTTTCCTTTAACATGAAAATATCCCTTCATTGGGAGGTTCAAAACCTTCCCCAAATGGACTTGTCTTCAGGTTTGTTCATCTTTTCCATCTCCTGACTGTTTTTTAAAAGTTTCATGGCCATTTTTGGTTACAAATTTATTATTTGAAGTCATTTTCCAAGATCAAGAAATTTCTTTGTAAGAAGCATTTGAAACAAACTTTATATGCAAAACAAACGTATCACAGACCAGTAGAGACAGTTCCTAAGCAGACTGTGTTCTAAAAGCTTGCCCAAAGAATGCTGTTTGGAGGCTGGAACATATTTTTCACAGAAACATTATAAATGGTTTTTAAGTTCCAAGGTCAGTGTTTTGAGGCCATGTGACCTATGGAGTAGCTCCAATGTAGAACAGTATTACTCGTAGTGTTTTGTGGTAATTTAGGATACTATTATGGTAACATCATCTATTAGGACATCGGATATAGAGCTTCTGGACAGCGTCAAAAAGATGGTAGTATCACCCAGCTCTAGGCACAATGAACTTCTCATTATTCCTCCCATTATTCCCATCTTGATGGGAAATATTGCTAGGGCATGGCTCATACCTTCCTCCTCTACCTTTAATAAAATTGCACCCTGCTTCTCTTGGGCTCTGTGTATCTGCCTTTTTCTTATCTCTACTCCCAGTCAGTATTAGGATATAGGGTTCTGTAATACACTGGGCAACTAACTGTGATTTAAGTAGACTACTTAGCTCATTCTAATACACACTCAGCCTGGAATGTGTCCACATAAAAGGTATCCTTTAATCAACAGTCAACTAATTTGCTGTCTGCCTATCCCTCTTTTTACATGTTGCACTGTCATCAATCTTCCTTGTGCTGCCGTGAGTGACCATGCTGGGGAAGCACTCTTCTTCTGTTAGCAGCCTTGGAGAGACAGGCTTGGTTCAGAGAGTGTGCTTTGACTCCCGTTCATTGCATGTATGTTCCTCTGGGGAAAGACCTTCCTTTCTGCTTGCCATCTTCACCATTTACACTCAAGATGGTGATGAGGATTAGATGGCAGGATACAATAAAAAGAATCATAAATCCTTTGTTGAGTGGCTAAAAATTATCACAATTTGATTACAATGTACAACTGTATTGAATCAGTAGATTTGTTTCTGGGTAGGCCAAGGTTGAATTTCCCACGTGAGGAAAAGCAAAACGTTTAGACCTGCTCTGGGACATCAGGGATGGAGACTGATTGTCTTTCAAGGGGCGGTGGTATGAGCATCGTACCACCATCGTAAACATGGTATGGTGTTTGCAGAAGGAAGGTCAGAGGAAAAGACAGCTTACTAGTTTCTCAGCTGCTTCAGACAAGTTCTCCAGAGGTCTCTTTGGAAGAGCCAAGACTTCTTACCCTTGCCGTGCCTCAGTCATTCATTTTTTTTTTTTGTCTTTTTAGGGCCACACCCACAGCATATGAAATTTCCCAGGCCGGGGGTTGAATCAGAGCTGTGGTTGCCAGCCTACGCCACAGCCACAGCAGTGCAGGATTCAAGCTATGACTGCGACCTACACCACAGCTTACAGCAATGCCGGATCCTCAACCCACTGATAAAGGCCAGGGATCAAACCCGCATCCTCATGGACACTAGTTGGGTTCGTTATAGCTGAGCCATGACGGGAACTCCATGCCTCAGTTATTCTTAAAGCCCTTGGATTTTAGCATGTTGCCAAAGGAAATTTAGAACAGTCTTGCCAACCATAGAGACAATTTAGACAAAAAGGGTAGATTAAGCATTTGTAATATGTGCTTTTTAAACTCTGATTGTGAAATCATTTCAATGGATAACACTTAAAAATAGGATAAAAAAATAGAGCAGAATAAAATATATCGAAGTGAACCACATTTGGTAAGAATTAGATTTATTTTGTGGACTGGTATTTCATTTTTTTTTTTTTGTCTTTTTGCCTTATCTAGGGCCGCACCCATGGCATATAGAGGTTCCCAGGCTAGGGGTCTAACAGGAGCTGTAGGCACCAGCCTACGCCAGAGCCACAGCAACGTGGGATCCGAGCCGCATCTGCAACCTACACCACAGCTCATGGCAACGCTGGATCCTTAACCCACTGAACAAGGCCAGGGATCAAACCCGCAACCTCATTGTTCCTGGTTGGATTTGTTAAGCACTGAGCCACGACAGAAACTCCTGGATTTGTATTTCAGTGATGTAGATGTTTATTCTGTATCATGAGGTAAAGTGTATCTTTCACTGAGAGTCTTGGTCAGTAGTTTAGAAACTGTTCTTTAGTGATGGTTTCTGTAAGATATTATCAAGTTAGTAATTTTTAATAGGTTTGGGTTAGAGGACTAGGATAGATGGGTACAGATCGTTCATTGTCTCTTACGTTCTATGCCTCTAAGGAAGGCTGGCTTCCTCAGGGGGACAGAAACTGGTAGATTTAGGACAAGTTATTAAATGTCCAAAGTGCCCATAGTCATATATAAGATAGAACAATTAACTTGTAATATCATATTCTTTCTACAGACACCAAACTTTTTGTTAAAACAACAGTCTGTGAACTAATGAATCATTAAACAAATAATACTTAGTCAGAAAATATTTAAATAATTTTACCAGTATAATCAGATACCTTCTCATTAAACTTCAATCATGCTTTAGCCTAATCCTCAAATTTTCTCACAAGTCTAAGTAAAAGCTTTCAGTCTAAACCTTTTTTTTTTTTTTCTCCTCTGGGCCGCCCTGCCACTTGTATATTTAGCTTTCTTCTTGTGTCTTCGTTTTCTTAAAAATCTCTACATTTTCCTCTTCTCCATGGAATTTTGCTCCAATCAGAAATGAGACAAAAATGGAAAATCTCTCATGAAGGTCTTTTTCTAAGCGAGAGTAATTTTCTTCCATATAACTATTTCTTTTCTCTTAGTCTCCTTTGAAGCCTGAAGCTAGTATAAAAGCTAATTTGAAATTAGCATCCAATCAGGTTTTTTGTTAACCTCTGTAGGCATTTTTTTGCAGATGTATAGCTTGGTCTAGGACACAGATCCCTCACAGAAAATAACTTCTTTTTTAAAGTGCCCAAACACATATTTCTTTGAAAAAATTTATTGAAATACAGTTTATTTACAATGTTGGGTTAGTTTCAGGTGCACAGCAAAGTGATTCAGATATATATATATATATATATATACACACACACACACACACATATATATATATATATATACACACACTCTTTTCTTTACATTTTCTTCCATTATAGGTTATTATAATACTCTGTGCTATACAGTAGGTCTTTGTTGGTTTTATATTTTATTTATAGTAATGTATATGTTTTAATCCAAAATGCATGTTTATTTAGAACACATAAAAGTAGTGCTCAAAGCACATTATAATGTTTAAGCAGAGATATGAATTGATTTCCTCATAGTTAGTGCACTTACCAACGTTTCTTTTCTCCCTACATACCTCTCAAAGAAAGTAATGAATGATTCCAGAAACCATGTCTTTCAAAATTAGTGGCAAAATCCTTCATGGTGAGTATGCCTTGATCAAGTACAACCTTCTATTTTGACTCTCTGAGGGTAAGGCATTGTCAAAATAGAACTGGCATACAGGAAATGTATTGAATCAGACCGAGCTTTTTCTCTCAAAGATTCTCCTATCTTCTCTCTGGGTAAAGTGTCTACAGTTGTTTAATGGCTTACTTATTAATGATTGTAATATGTTATTGAATGCACCAATCTTAAAAGTTGATTTGAGTTGTGACAGTTGCATACACCTGTGTAGCTACCACTTGAAACAATACGCGAAAGACATCATTCAGAGTTCCCTGGGGGCCATTTTCAATCAGTTTCCCCTTTACCAGTGCAACTGCGTACTGATCTTTGTCACCATAAATTAATTTTGCCTCCTATTCTTGAAAGTCATCATATTGGAATTGTACAGTATGTACTCATTTGTGTCTAGCTTATGACGTTTTGGGATTCATCATGTTATTGCATCTATCAATAGTTAATTCATCTTCACTGTTAAGCAGTGTTCTTCCAAATGACTGTATCACAATTTGGTTATTTCTGTTGAAAGACCTTTGAGTTGGTTTTGTGATTATGAATAAGGTTGCTATGAATGTTCTTGTACATGTATTTTTGTATACATAGCTTTTAATTTGGGGGGGAGGGTAAATACCTAAGAGTAGAACTGTTGGGTCTTTAAATAGATATTTCAACTTTATTAGAAACAGATCTGCAGCTTTTAATAAACTCTCAAAGGGATCCTTACATCCAAATATTTTTTGAAAATATATTGATTTTAGGGTATCTGTAAAGATGTTTTTGTTTATTTTAGAGTCTTTTCTCACTTCTCTTCCTTAGGCCTCGGTTACTTTAAAATGAGTGCTGGACTTTGTTTTATGTCTATAACGCATGAGGATATTGGTACATATTCAAATTTAATGCTTTTCTTAGATTCTTAGATAATGAGTTAATCACATAATAAATAGACTTTACTGTAATATAAAGTTCATGAGGGCAGAAACATTGTTCCGTTCACTGCTGTACACCTAGGATGGTACCTGGACAGAAAAAGTGTTCAATAAATGTGCCAAACGAATGAATGAAGTATTAGCAAAATGTTGTGAAGCATTCCAATTACTTTGACATACATTTCACTTTATTCTCACTCCTAATTTTTGAGTTATTTTTTCTTCTTTCTTTTTTTAAATGAAGAAATTGGGTACAGAGAGTCCAGATAATTTCGTCACTCTCACATAGCAAATTGAGGTAGGATTTGAGTCCAGGTAGTGTCATTCTAAAGCCAATGTTTTTAGCTCATTAAGAAGGAGTGCATTGTGTGTGTGTGTGTCTCTTGATTTTTCAGTATGGTTTCAAGAATCCCAAAATCTTTTTCTATTTTTCTGTTTTCTTATTGTATGTTATTTGAAGGAAAATACTGGAGAGGAAATTCTACTTATTTAGAATGGCAATTCTTTCATTTTTATTCTTACAACCAAATGAATTTTCCTTCAAATTACATTCTGTTTCATTTCTATAATGGGACTTGTGTTCCCACTTCAGTTTTATTATAGATTTTTAAAAAAGAAAGAAAACACATACACATAATCCTTGAATACTTTTCTTTTAATTCTTTTGCTCTCACATTAGGTAAGGCTGAAAGTTTAGGTGTTTCTTTTGTGGCTTAGATAGAACATTGACTCCAAAGTGCATGATTACTATTATGAAGTCTGCATTGCATAGTCCTTCTTGGTGTCTTAACCAGTTTAGGACGTTGTGATAGGATGGTATGGTTAGACATTCCTCATTAGTAAATTTTAGGTAATGCAAGATTCTATCTCCTTAATCTTTTCGTGGGCCACTGTGGTCCCACTTAACTGCCAGGGAAGTTGAGAATGGGTTACTTAATTCTAATGGACTGACCTTTTGTCAACAGAGCCAGCATTTGCTTACTGTTTAAAAAAAAAAAAAAGGAGTTCCCATCGTGGCTCGGTCGTTAATGAATTCAACTAGGAACCACGAGATTGTGGGTTTGATCCCTGGCCTTGCTCAGTGGGTTAAGGATCCGGTGTTGCTGTGAGCTGTGGTGTAGGTTGCAGACATGGCTCGGATCCCCCATTGCCGTGAGCTGTGGTGTAGGTTGCAGACGTGGCTCGGATCCCGCGTTGATGTGGCTGTGGTATAGGCTGGCAGCTACAGCTCCTGTTAGACCCCTAGCCTGAGAACCTCCATGTGCCGCGGGTGTGGCCCTAGATAAGGCAAAAAGACAAAAAAAAAAAATCATCCCTTGCTATCTCACAGTTGCATTATGTCTCCGCTTATCTTGATAGGAAAATCTAAATAAGTGGATTCTGATTAATATTTATCTCTGTGTAGCCAGATGAGGATGAAATAGGTCTCAAAATGGCACTTGTTAGTGAAATTGCTCCTCAATTATTATTTTTGGAGCAGACTCCTTTGCTAGGACATAACCTCAAATCTCTCCACTGTATCATGTGATGTTCAACAGCCTGTCATGAATACTTTAGAGGTAGTTCTCTCTTCCTGTAGTGAACCAGATAAACAAGTTTTAAAGGCTGGAAAACAGTGATCA
This sequence comes from Catagonus wagneri, assembly GCA_004024745.2. Classification (NCBI taxonomy): domain Eukaryota; kingdom Metazoa; phylum Chordata; class Mammalia; order Artiodactyla; family Tayassuidae; genus Catagonus; species Catagonus wagneri. Next base: position 17,217,754 of record PVHT020000077.1, on the reverse strand, counting down.
GAAATTGGTTCATAAGCTTGAATATGGTAATTGTCCCTATTTTTGCCACCAACAGAGGGAAATTCTCCATCAGAATTTTGTATGCTTTCTGATCTTTTTCTTCTTTTAAATGTATATTAAGGTATCTGTACCAAGAAAAATGTATCAGTCTTTATCTTCTTAGCTCAGCTAAAAAGATAGCAGATCTAAGATTCTGTGAAATTAAGTCCATTTTCTTTGCCAAAGATGGGGAAGCAAAACAGTTCCCAAATCATTAATATCTATTTTCCTGAGTGGCAATTAAAGCAATCTTCCTTAAGCAACAATCTCAAAAGTGTTATGAATCAAACATAATTTTTTTAATTCAGCCATTTTATTTTTCCTATAGAATTGTTTAGGACATAAAACCAGGGCTGTTCGTTTTTACTTAATAGTCTTCAACACCAAACAAGATTACAATTCCTTGCTTATGATCTCCTGTAATTCCAACCCATTCTGTGAAAGCAAAGAGCTGTTATGGCATTTCATGTTTCTGCTGCTTCATCATCAAGGCCAGGGCCCTTTGCTGCAGGCTCTTACCATATCCAGAACACATCCATCTCGGAACAATCCTGTTTTCAGTGTCTTTTAAAAAGAGGACTCTGATCTTGTGATTTTTCAGATGCCATTCCAAATTTAGGTTTTACTGACACATCTCTGATTTTCTAGGATTTAAAACATTTTCAAATGAAGTTTTGAAGCAAATGATGACAATGTTTTTTATGCTTATATAGCCCATCTCAGAGTTATTCCCAGACTCAAGATGGAATCCTAGCCCTGTATCAGATAGAAAACAGTAAGTTATTCTGGTAATTAGAGTAGAGCTATTTCAGGGATTCGGCATCATTCTGTCACCAATAGGAAAATCAAAAGAAAAAAAAAAGAAATTAATGTGGATATTTTAAAATTAAAAAATACAAGCATTGTTTTTGCTTGAAGTTTGGAATGTATTGTCTAATTTCTATGCAATAAAATGAAGGGACTTGATGAGAGACTCTTGTTAGGTTTAGCCTATGGATAGAAATGTAACCAAGAGCACTATTCTCAGGTGACTGCCTCCTCAGGGAGAACACTGTTTAAGAACTGCTGAGAACTTGATCTGGGAGAGGTAAGACCATGCTTGACTCTATACATGCAAAACAAAGAGAATAATTCACCAAGTATTTCTCCCCCCATCCCCCACAAATTTTAAAGTATTTAAAAAGGCTCTAACCTTTATGTACTAGGGCATTTAACTTTATATGTGTAGATCTAGGCTATATGTCTACAGTTATTTAAGTTTGTGGAATATGAGGTAATATTTTCAGAAGGGTTGTTCAAAGTGCAAAAAAAAATTGAGCAGTTTCCATGTAAGTATTTATATAGCAATTTACAGGTAACAGGTGTTTTCATATGTACTGTCTTTTATATCCTTCCCACTGCATTGGTTTAAATTATTATTCCCAATTTACACCTGAGAACACTGAGGTTCAGTTATCCAAACTATGCAGTGAATAAGGTGACACCAATTTTCCTATTTAAATTCACTCTTAGAGAGGTCATGCATTGAATCTCCTTATCGTAGCTTCCATTTTCTTTTTTCTTGCTTTGTATGTTCTTCATTTCAGAAATATTTTTCTTCCAAAAATCTCCTAAAATCAATTGAAGACTTTAGACATTGCTCCCAAGAGGTTTGTGTACATGTATGTGTGTATAGGCTCACACATCACTTATATTCTGTATTATTTGTTGCAAATCTAGGATGACATGCCAATTAGATTGCATACTATGCCCTATCTGACATCAGGGAACTTACATTCAAATTAAGACTTTGCCCTTTTCATGGCATGAGGCATAAGACAGCTGGACTCTGCCACAGGACGTGTCCAGCTGGGCTTGCCAGACACTGTAGTAGGGGCCATCTTGAATGGTAGAGCTGATGTATGAGGCCCAAGTTTGGTTTCAAGGATTTTCAGTTGGGTAAAATGAAGCACAGAGTGTGATAAATTAGGCTGTGATCATGTCTTCAGTGCAGTCTGACAATATGGACCACCTTTTAGTGATTCCTTTGATGGGTATGAAGTGGCACAATCTTCAACTCTGGAATAAGAGGGTAGGCTGTAGACAGTATTCCTTGCTTTGTAGCCTATTCCGGATCAATCACTTACTAGCCATATGCTTGGGGAAGTTTATCCTTTATGGCTTCTGTTTTTATTTTAATAAACATCACAGGATTGATTTAAAGATTAAAGGAGGTAAGATATGTAAAGCTTTGGAACAGTGCCTAAAACAAGGTAATCACTCATCAGAGAGTATTATTATTATTATTATTATTATTTTATTATATTTATTTGGGGGAGACTATAACTGGTAAGAGCAGCAAATAAATCAGTGGGAGAGAAGTGTATGCATGAGGCAGGTGGGTCTAAGCAGGCTTTGGATGCTGGGATTATCTGAGGGACAAGGCCATCATCCAGTTTTGTGCGTTAAACCAACATTCAAGAACAAAGGAACAGATAAATTGGAAATACACTGATATCCAGGGTGAACCTTGGGGATGTCACTGAACAGACTTAAGGAACAGTGTAGAAACCTAGGAAGTTGTGCTGGTCTGGTGGCCTGGGCCTAAGTGGTCTTGTGCTGGACCAAGTTGCAGGAAGAACAGCCTAGTCTGAGTCTGCATGATACCGGCAGGCCTGTAGGTCTCACCTCCAGATTGGCCTGAGAATTGGGACGGAAAAAATTGGGAGGCCTAGCTATAGGGTCCAAAGGGAAAAAAGCTAGAGTCTGGGAGAAAAGCTGAAAATGAAGTGATAAATTCTTTTCCACAAACACTAATCAGTGTAAGCACTCATAGGAGGAAGAATAAATCAGTATATGTGGGAGCAGGTAAATGTAACTATGATGGGACCAGAGCTGAGTCTTAGATGCTGAACAAGATATGTGTGATGAGTAAGCAGAGGGAAAAGGGAACAAAATATGGTCACAGGTCCTGAGACTGGGATGAAGGTGAGGTGTATTCATAAGTCAGTGGGGATCTTTTTCTGATTAATACACAATTGTGGATGTGAGGGTCCATAGGAAGGAATGGTGGATTAGGGAGGAATTTATCAGTACACCACAGAAAAACGTATATGGCAAGAAAGGCAAAAGGACTAGTAAATGGAGTAATAAATGGTTGTAAACAAGGAAATGAAACATAACACACAAATCCAGAAATTACACATAATACATAAAAAAATTTCCAAGGAAAATTATTTTGAGAGAGAACAAGAGAATGAAAAATCATTTTCTGAACTCCTACTTTGGGCCATTGTGACATGTATAAGGTATTATGACAATTTTGTGTTTACCTATTAATGTGATAATTTTCCCAAAAGGAAACTGAGGCTTAGAAGGTAAAGCAACGTGCCTAATGTCACTGGAAAGAGACTCAAACAGATTTCAGCTCTGGGTGTGCTTGATTCCAGAACATATTCTATTTTCCTCTACTGGATTGTTGTCTACAGTAGGGTAAAGGAGGGAGGAAAAGCTAGAATGATGCAGGCAATCAGGGATGCAAGTCCAGATGAAAGGAGTGGCAGGAGATAAACACAGCTTTCTCAGTAAAATGTAGCTTTCCTTTTCTTCTTTTTCCAAGCATAGTGTTTGTGCCTTTCCTGCTGCCAATCCCATTCATCGTGTACTCCAGACATTCTTATACCCATCTGATCCTTACTATTTTTACTTCTTCTGTGTTTTTCACATTTGTATTCTGAATGCTCTTTGTGCACTGTCTTAAATCATCAGAGGGTACTTGCTAAGTGGGCTGAGTATGCCCTCCATGGAAAGCAAGCCAGGCAAAAGCAGATCAATCTAGTTTTATACCACAGACTCACTGCTTAATGAACTCTATTCTTTTAGCCAATGCACAATTTTTTTTTAGAATCTCAACTTCCTCATCTATAAAAAATATTAGATTAAAACATTATGCATGGGATTATGGGGAGGAAGGATGTCAAGTATAATATGGCAGCCAAAGTTCCTGGATCCAGTGGAGTAATTATATATCTTATTTAGCTCTCTTTTCTCTTCCTCTCAATGAATTGAACTATTAAACATTTCAGAGTGTCTTATAGAAGAATGGAAGGGATAATAAAATAAATAATAAAAAAGTTAAGTTCACTAATAAAAATACAAGTAAATAATAAATAAGAAGAGCATTTGATTAATGATCACTCTACAAATCATGGTTAATGATGCTTTGCTCCCAAAGCTATATGTATTATTAGTCTTTAGACAAAACCTCAGTTCATAACCTGTACATTCATTAAACCTGAAATAGGCAAATGGATTATACTAAAAAGTCAATAGGCTGAATAAAATCACTTCTTAAGTAACATTTTCTATTTATTATTGGCCCATTTGGACCTCAAGGATAAAGGATATTATTATCAGCTAATTTATACAATGATGAGAATGAGAGATAATATAATGGATGAGAGAATCAAGATGAAAAATTATTTCGGTAGGCTCAAATAATGGACAAAAACTAACAAGATAAAATTTAACAGGAATCAAAGTTGAGACCTGAATTTAGGCTAGGTTCATGCTATTAATTCCCTATTATAGGAGAGAAGAGACATGTCTAGAAAATAATTCATGTGAAATCTGTCTTGGAATTTTAGTTGACTAAAACTAAATGAGCTTACAATGTGAAGTGATTTTGAAAAATAGAAAATGACGTATGAGGTTAAGAAAAGGAGGTGGGACAATGAGAAATTGTAAAAAGGATTTGCACTATGTTTCTACTAGTGTTCATTTACCATCATCCAGTTGAATTCCTATATCAATCTAATATTTCCTTTCAATGTTTATCAATGTTCCCAAAGTCTCTGGGAAAGCTGTGTTTTCTGTCTGTCCCTGGGACAAAATTTGGTTTCATTCCATTTGTAATGTTTTAGTTAAATGCCATTTTAGCATCCCAGTGAGGGCACAGCAATTTGCGGAGATGATATTTTGTAGTTTTATGTGTACATTTGTACGTGTGCACATCTACGTGAGCTGGATGGTATTCAGAACCCAAGAATGGACAAAAAAATTTTTTTCTCATGTGAGATTCTCCAAATGTTCTAGTCAACTCTTAACTCTGACATCTTCCCAGTCACTCAAGTTTATGATTTTCGATAGCCCTGTGGGGACTCTCATGTGCTTAACATTGGGGCCAGGGGAGTGCAGCTGTGAATGTTTGCTACGGTCATGGTCACTGATTGTTCTCCTGGTTAGGTAAGCAGTGCTAAGCTCTGTGTACACAATTGTGATTGCAACAACCATCACTACCTATTTTGGTGCTCAACATGAGTCAGCTTCTAATAACTAGCTCTTTACCCTGTTCAGTGACATGCTGCCATCTAGAGTCTTCTGTCCAGCCAAGGGATGTCTACTGGTCAGCCGGAGCTACCTATCCCCATTGCCCTGTCTTGTGAACCTGTGGCTTCCAAAGTCAAACACATATACAAATACACACACACACACACGTACACACACACGCATGTACACACACACACACACACACACACACACACCCACCCTGCCCTCTGACTTTTCAACATTGAGTAGAGAAATATTGAAATTTTGTGAAGCTCATGGATCCTTCTCTTCCCTTTGCTGTCTTGTAGGTTGCCACACCTTGTGAGGGAAAGAAAGTCTTAGTGTTATATGCTTTTTCTTCTCCACTGGTGAGACTATTTAGAATATTTGAGAATGCTGGTTGGAAAAGATAATACTGGTATAGAAGTAATTAATAGTATTTTTTTTTTTCATTTGGATTTGTGTACACATATGTGTGGGGAAGCTGGGGGTCCAGAGTAGCACCAAACTTCAGTGAATGACATCAGTGTAATCTGGCTCTGTAGATTTGCTCCCAATATCAGAGTACCTCCTATACTCTTAAAAAGCATGCACTTCCATGGTGAAGTGGCAGAGGTGAGGGTGATCTTTGTTCTTAGACACCTGAAATTATCTTCAGCTACCATGTCAGGTCCGCTAGTAATATAAGCAGATTTTCTTGAGGACATCTTCTGTGCTTTTTCAGCCAATAGATATCCTTTGTCCATTAGTAATCCTAAAATATCAGGTTGAATAAACATAGATGAATCAGTGGACATGTTCGTGTATTAATTTTTATTGAACTCAGTCTTACTAAATCACAGGTAGACTATTTCCTTCCAGAGGATAATGACAAAAGGGCCATTGAGATGATGGAATGGGTTGAAGGCCAAGCCCTGTGGGGAATATTTGTATGAATGGAGGACATTTCCCTTGTAGAAATGAAGAAGAGAAGACAGAGTAGACATGATGATTATTTTTGTATACTTGAAGGGATGATGTGAGAGTGGATTTCTGTTTAACTTTAGAGGCAGAACTCAGACCCAGAAGTAGAATTTTTAGTGAGGCAGATTAAATAACAAGTTTGAAATAGCTGGAGCTCTTAAAAAATGAATTCAACTGCCCTTGTGAAACAGTGAATTCTCAATCACTGAAGCTGTGTAAGCTGAAGCTCATAGCTCTCTGACAGGAATTTGATAGCAGTGGGAGAACTAGATGCATAATGGAGGTTCCTTTCAATTTAAAGACTTGATAATCCCATGATCTAGACCTAAGGATGTTTGTTACAATATTTCTGTATCTCACACTTTTTTTTAGAAGGTTTGCTCTTCCCTCAACTATTTTTCATATTTATCTTCAACCTTTGCATTTTTATGTTCAGTGATATAAATAATTCCAATGTGTAGGCTGAACGGCCAATGTTACACTCTGCAGGTACCTGTCTGTTCATCTTGAAAAAAATGCGGCATCACTTTCAGCAGTTATTTTATGATTGTACCCTTTTCTTGGGTCAGAGGATGTTAAGGAAAAAAGGCATTAAACATTGGAAGTGACACTAAAGTTTTTATTTGTTGATTCATGAATCTAGGCATATATATGTTTGTAATTATAACCTGTTAATTAGGACCACTCATCATTTTAAAATGTTTTATTGTAGTCACTTTGATTATTCACAATTAGAACCAAAAGTTGCCAGGATAAAACACAGGAGTCATTCTTAACATGATTGGTAGTGGAATAAGACATTCTGAAGATGTTCTTATTTTCAATATTAGTGATACTGTATTCTTTTTTTTTTTTGTCTTTTGTCTTTTTAGGGCCACATCCATGACATATGGAGGTTCCCAGGCTAGGGGTCTAATCGGAGCTGTTCCTGTGGGCCTACGCCAGAGCCACCGAAACGCCAGATCCAAGCTGTGTCTGTGACCTATACCACAGCTCAAGGCAATGCCGGATCCTTAACCCACTGAACAAGGCCAGGGATTGAACCCGCAACCTCATGATTCCTAGTCGGATTAGTTTCCACTGCACCACGATGGGTACTCCATGATACTTTATTCTTGATTAAGAATTGATCAATAGGAATAAAATCTCTCAAATCCATCTATTAAGATACTGCTATGTTCAGCTTTTGAAAACATATCAAATTCAGCAAGAAATTTATAACATAGGAGTTTCCTATTTTTCCTTTTCACTTCAATAAAATTTCATTTAAGAGGCTGGAAAGAAAGTTAATCTTCCATATAATATTACTTTAAAGGCAAATAAGAAAATCTGGAGAAGATAGAGTTGAAAGTTCACTCACTAATTTCTGGATACGTGAAAGAGAATATCATAGTCATTATAACCTAAAGGTTATTTCCCAACACTTATGGTATAAAGTTTATGTAGATATGAAAAATCTCCACATTATAAGAAAGTATCTGATATTTGTAGATACACAAAAAATTTTGTTAAACAGTGAATAAATAAGCTCATTATTATAGTTGAATTTCAGTTTTTTTTTAGGAAATTTTCACCATTCTTGAAAACCTTAGGGTGACATTCTTTGACTTGGAAGTCAGAAAACAGGCACAGTAGATTATAAGACAAAAGCATAATATTTAAACCATCACAGTAATTAGATTCATTAATTGTAATTAGAGAGTTGGGAAACAACCTTTATGGGTTAATCTGCTTCTGTTCAGGGAATTGCAACTATACATGGCTTTAGTGTTAGGTTTTCTACAGACAAATATATTGTAATATCGTGGAATTTGTACTATTACATAAAATATGAGAACTTATAGTCTTGTGTTTTAGTAGTCTCCTTGGTACTTGGGTTATGCAAATAACCTAGATGGATAGTACATACTATGGTAGTCAATATTCCATATACAATGTCTATTATTTATATATTATTTGAGGGACTCTAAAGTAAGTATGTAGTCTTGCCACAGCTATGCTAAGGTAATTATTGTTTAGAAGAAATAGAACACTGTTTTTTGTACTGTAAAGTTAGAAATACATAAAGTAATAAATTCAGATCAATAGTTCAAACCTAGCTCAGACATCTGCGATGCTTGAGTTGAGTGGGTAAGACAGTACAACTCGAAAAGCGTGCAGCTGGCAAAGTGCCCTGCACAGAAAATTGTACAACTCAGGGAAATGAAAATGCAGAATTCTAGAAAACGGAACAGAATTGCAAGCCTAAACTAACAGGGATGATGCGATCTTGTTTCGGAAACAATTTAGGCGGATAATTCAGTGAACTTACCTGTGGGATTGACTACAGCCTAGAAGCTTTTCTAATGTCAAAGCTTAATTCTGGGTACTTGAGGACAGAAAATATTTCAAAGAGGAACAAATACAGAAAATAGTATTTTGGGTATTGAGGTTTGAGACATTGCAAAATTCTACTATTTCCTTGTGTTTTTATTTGCAACTCTTGGATATTCAAGGCATCATTCTGAGATAATAGGCTTGTAGTAGTTAATTTTGATTAATAGATTAATGGATTGTAGATTGAGGAGAAGAAAAAAGTGCTCTCGTCTTTGGGATGTCTATTCTGAACTACAAACAAAAGTATTTCTTTTCATCATTAATGTATATCCTTTACTGTTATTCCCCAGAGCTTTACATTTAGAATAGTTTGAAGCACAATTTAATTAAAAAAACATCTGTGCCATTTCAATGGAACCAATACATAAAGTTTTTCAGTATACATTCAAGGAGTAGGAGAGAAAATGAACAAGAAAGAGGAGAACCAATCAGTTTGTTTTCTCTTGTGTATTAATTTGAGAATCTTGGGGGAGAGTAGGGGAAAAGGGTGAAGTTACGCCAACATTATGGACTAGAAATGCTGCCACATATCCATTGAGAGAACTATGCCTTACAAATATTTTTCAAGTGATTTAGAGTTGGCTAAATCCAATGCATGTTTTTACCATGAATTTTCTATTTAAAATGTTTAAAAAAATAATAGATTTTTAAAAGAAAATGTAATCCATATGTTACTGATTCATTCACACTTATCATATTGTTTTGTGTGGTGTCCAAAAACTTTTCGTTTTTTCAGCCGGGAAGTCACATTTTTATAGCACCAAAAAAGACCTTGAACCTGGAAAGTCTCAAATTTCATTTTAAACTCAGAACCCAAGGAATTTGAGTGGGTTCTAAACTTGGCAATGTGCCTTCACCCTAGTTAACATATTGATGGAGTTACATATTCCTGAACATATGGGTTAAAAGTGGAGCTGTTAATTCTGTTTTGATATTGATGCTGAATATATTCAGCTTGACTTCCTAGTTTGTTTGCCATGAGGAAACAATTGGCCACTTGTTTTATTATTTAAAAAATTTTATATATTGACCCATATCCTTAAATATACAATAAGTGTTATCAAATATGTAACAAAGCTGGTGTATGGAAAATGTATAATTTTCCCTAAGGGTTATTTGCTAATATGGAACACAGGACTCTAAAATGTGATGAAAGGAAGGACTGTGGAACAATGGGTCATGATGGCTAATTTTATGGGGAACACATGCATACAATATAATTTAAAACACATGCTACGGCACTTATAGTAAAAAGCTCAGAGAATTAGAATGGAATTCTGCTTCATAAAAAAAGAAAACAGTTCCTTCTTTCTCCTGACAAAATTGCATTTCTCCTCTAGGAAAAAGATCCCATTCACTAATGCTTTAACAGTTTCGAGGCCCACCCACAATCCTCACATCTTTTTTCTCAAATCTCCTTCTCCAGGTATGGCCCATCCACTGTGATTTAGCCATTCAGAGATGGGATATGAAATTAAAGACAAAAAAGTCAAATATGTACCTGAGCTCTTTCTAATGCATTATTAACTGTTTTTCAAAACTAAAATTGAAATCTCTCTCTTACACAATGAGCTATAGCCTATTAATATTAATATAGGAATTTTAAGAGGGAGGAACAGGTCATTCTGTCCACTCATATTTCTAGGCAGAAGCTTTAGGCTTAAAGTGAAAAACTGAAGCAAATCAGACCACTTAGTATTATTCTGAAGATTTTCAATGTGGCCAATAAGCTTGTCTGAGTAATTGGTTGCAATTATTTAATTCACAGATTTTTAATTCTTGCCTTTTCCTCCTGTATAAAAGAAAGCAAGGCAAAAGAAAAATCTCTCTCTTACAATGAGTTAGGTTTATTTTATCTCCCTGTTTTAAATCCTTTATGAAGATAAAGAGTTTATTAGTAACTTTACCATAACTCATCCTATTCTTGAAAATAAATGCCAATCATTAAAATTCCAACTTTTGAAATTTTGTTGACAATTAATATAAAAATTTTAAGAAAATATAATGTTGTATAACTCATTTTAGGCTTTCTCCTATAGATATCTTATTCCAGTTCATTTCATCTTTTATGTTTTTTATTTCTTTAAGAACTCAACAATAAATAGTTACATTGCTTTTAATCCACAGCCTCCAACCTAGAACAATTTTAAGATAAAATTTGACTGATACTTAAAATGATATATTACAGTTAACAGAAAGTGATCTGCCTTTTGTTAGAATTAATCAGATTGTTTGAGGAGATGCCTCTCTGGTTGGGCTGGTTTCTCTAGCTTTTGATTCTCATCTACCTGGTCTGCTACCTCTCTGATCAGCATGTCATTATGCCCCACTCCCTCTCCTATGTCTTCACACATGAAGTAGATTTCATGCTTATGTGCTGCATTTTAATAATGCCCCTGAAATTTCAATGCTTTAGTTCTGACCAAGGCTTTTTCTTATAGGTTTGAAAGATGTTAAATTTTCTTATTCTGCTTATCAACTTTGTACATTTATGGACCTGTTACTATTGTTTTAGGAACTATTTTAACATAGAATATTTGCAGTAAGGGAGTAAAGTTTATATAATTACGTGTTTGAGATAATTTTGGCTAAAATTTTTGGTGTATTTATTTTCAAGTTTTCACCTATGTACATTGTTTACCTACAAGTGATCAATCTTGTTGTGAACTTCTTTAACATATCAACATGTTTGTTTTCCCACATCACAGAGATTTTAGAAAAATTATTTTTAATGATAACATAATGTTTCACTTACTTAAAGAGTCTTTTATCATTGAAATCTTAATTTCCTTCCATTTTTTTTTTCACGTATGGAATTATAGGTCCAAAGTATGAAGCTCTTTCATTTTCCTTAATATCAAAAATTCCCTTCAAAAAAAGATTGCATAGTTTATTCTTCCACAAAATGTATAGTAGATACTAGCTTGTCATACCTTCATCAACACTTAATGTTTTTCAAAATTTTCTATTTATTGTCTTTCTGTATATTTCTTTAATTACTAGTGAGATAGGATAACTTTTCAAGTATTTGTTGGTCATTCGTGTTTTCTTAGAATTTTGCATCTGTATCTTTTAAAATTTTTCCCATTTGTGTTTTCATGTTTTTACCTATTTGTTGACTGTATGTACATATCTATATATATGTAGATACTATGCATATGCATTTATATATTCAATCTTTCCAACTGTTTTTATTGGCATTAAAAAATCTTTTGACATAACTTTTTATGAAGTTCATCACCATTTTTCTTTGTGAATGCTTCCACTGGTTTCATGTTTAAAAAGTGCTTTCTTGGGAATTTTTAACTTCGCTGGAACAGTTGTTGTATTTGTCACTTTTTTTAAGTTTTATTGAATTATAGTTGATTTACAATATTGTAATAATTTCTGCTATACAACAAAGTGATTCAGTTATACATACTTATCATTGTTGATCTTAGGCTGGATATACCCAAGACCAAGGACTGTGGTTTACTTTCTTGTGTGTTCTTAATACTCATAGACCAGCAGAATGCCTGGAAAAATACTAATGTCTAATTATACTTTTAGTAAAAATCTAGAAACAAGGCCATTATATTTTTCTTTAAGTGTTTGAAAAATGGATAGGGCTTCATTTAAGACTTAAATAGGTTCTTTGGAAAACCATGGTAAACAGAGGAAAAATAATAGGTAGAAATTTCTCAAAATTTTGTAGCAGAAGTAAGGAAAACATAAATTAAATAGTAGAAAATCAGAGTATACTTACTTTGAGTAAATCATTCTTATACTTCTCTGGATTTTAATACAATTAATTAAAATGATTTACAAACTAAAATATATTTATAATACATAGATTTTTCTTAGGGTAACTTTCTGTGGTAGGCAGAATTCTGAAGTCACCCCCAAGGCACCTCCCCTTCCTTTCTTCTCCTGCCAGATGTCCATGTCCTATATATTCCCCTCTCTTAAATGTGGGAGAGAGCTATGAAATGATAACTGTCATTTTCATGATTATGTTACATTATTATATGGTTAAGATAAAGGGATTTGACAGTTGAAATCAAAGTTCTTAATCAGTTTGAAAGAAAGCTTAGGTCTTCCCTGAGATTAGATACTCCATTTCCTCTTGAAGTTGGAGAAACAAGCCACCGTGTGCTCTACTGCTGCAAGGAACAGAACTCTACCAGTCGTGTCAGCTTGCAAGAGGATCCTACACCCTAGACGGGACCACAGTCCTGGCCAACACCTAAATTTCAGCCCTGTGAGAATCTGAGTGTTGGACCCAGTTAAGCCATGCTCAAACTCTGGACCCCTTGGAAACTTAGATAATCTGCTGCTACATTTGTGGCAAATTGTTATGTAGCAACAGGAAATGAATACACTTGAAAGTATATGTTGAATACATTAGAAATTTTGTAAGCACTTTTGTGGGGGAGTTTGACCTTTAATATAACCTAAGAAATAATTATGGTTTCTACTTAGTCATGAAGATGTTCAAGTGTTTGTAAAAGTGAAAACTATAAACTTCTTAAATATTAAATAGAAGCACAGTACTTAAACACTGGGCTTTAGAGATAGATACAGTGAACCATACATGTATTTATTGCCTCCTCTTCCCTAGATTTCACTGAAGATAATAAATAAACTCTATCAAAGAAAATAGGATATGGAATATCATTAGAAAATGACCGCAAAACAATTCTGAACGATAGAAAAGCAGTAATATTCACAGACGTAACCACGAAGGGCAAAAGGATCAATGTACTAGGTTCTGAAGGGCCCTGGCTTTCCTAATAACTGCTTTGGTAGAAGTCAAAAAAGCAATAATACCTTCAAAAGTTGGATCAAATATATTTTCTATATAGCAGTCTATATTCAACCAAAGTAGAAATGAAGCCAAAATAAATAGCTTAGGCATCTCATTGTCCATATGCACTTTTTAAGGTAGCTACTGGAGAATGTGCTAGAGTAAAATGAAGGAGTTAACTAAGGAAGAGGAAATTATGGTATGGAGGGAAGAGCAGACTCCAGGAGAGAAGTGAGCAGTAGAGACAGGGTGGCAACTTTGCATTTGGCACAGAGAGCAATCAAGTTAGACAGAAGAAACCCAAGAATGGAGGAGTTCCCTTCGTGGCTCAGTGGTTAACGAATCCAACTAAGAACCATGAGGTTGCCGGTTCAATCCCTGGCCTTGCTCAGTGGGTTAAGGATCCGGCGTTGCCGTAAGTTGTGGTGAAGGTTGCAGATGCGGCTTGGATCCCGCGTTGCTGTGGCTGTGGCGAAGGCCGGCGGCTACAGCTCCTGTTAGACCCCTAGCCTGGAAACCTCCATATGCCACGGGTGCGGCTCTACATAAAGGCAAAAAGACAAAAAAAAAAAAAAAACCAAGAATGAGGGATCCAGAAGCAAAGAATGGAGGGATCCAGAAGCAAAAGGGATGGGGCTTGTTAGGAAAGATGACATGACAGATCATTTGGAATAAAGATAGTATATATGTATAGCAAATCATAGAAGTAGGAAATAATAAAATTACGGAATATAAATTAAGGTAAATCTATACAATGGAATATTATGCAGCCAATGAGAAGAATGAGAACAAATCTACATGTATTGATATGGAACAGTCTCAAAAACATATTACTGAATAAAAAGGCAAGCTGAGGAATCATATATATAGTATGATTCCATCACTGTTTTTAAAAATATGGATATATAGATTTCCATAGTTAACTTCTAAATAAACAGACTAACTCTGGAAGGATATACAATAAAGTTGCTTTGTTGATAATTATAGAGAACTGAGGAAAGAGGTCAGTCAATGGACTGACAAAAAGGTTGATACAAATTAACATGAAAAAAAATATATATATTTAAATTATGCAATGAGAAACTATGTAATAATATGGAATGTGTTCTCTATAGATAAGTAAAATATATATAATAAAGTAAAATTACTGACACTCAAGTTTTTTTTTGAATTCAAGTTTATAAATAGAGCCACATATAGAAAAAAATAGGGAAATTCTTACACACAAAAAATATTAAAAGTGGTTATGTCCAGGCAATAGTATATTTTTAATTTTCTTCACATCATGGTATTTGGAATGTGAGAAAAGGATTTTAAAAATGAATGTCTTTTCTTATAACATAGGTGAGATAACCATTTAAAATTCTTTTAAAAATAGATTAGACTATTTTAGAAAGCACCTTTTTTAAGTCTTTGTCTTATAATATTTTTTAATATATCAACAAAAAACAGATTTGAAAACTTATGTTTTTAATGGCATGGTGCTACCATGACATAGTTCTAGAGGAGTACCAAGGCATTCTTCTACCGAAATGAAATTTCAGTCTAGCTGAGGAAACAAGACACATGTGAAATAATAACTAAAAATACAACATATTGAATGTGTAAGGCAGCAAAGTAGTATAGATACATCAGATTGTATAGGAAGGAAAGATCACTGTTGCCTAGAGAAATATAGTCATTTTTGAAGAATAGGCAAGAATTAGTCATAGAAGAGAAAAGAAAAGAAAAGAAAACCTTCCAAGCAGAAAAACTGCCGTGAGCAAAGGAACAGAGTAAGTGAGTTAAGGGACATTTTCACTTTCACATCATTGGCTTGGGATGCCAACAGCAGGACAGCTTCCATTCTTCAAAGAGGTTTTACATAATTGACTCAGGTGCGATACAGGCAGAGAGAAGCCATGGAGACAGGCACCTTGCAGGCAGGCAGTGAAGTTTCAGATTCTAGTTTTGCCACGTGATATGACCTAGAGTATGTCAGCTTTTAACTTTAGGCAACAGTGCCTAATGTGAGGGTTGCTGTGAGGGTTAAAAGTGAGAGCATGTGGAAACACTCCACCTGGCACACAGTGGCTATTGGTTATAACTGTGTTGGAATAGAGTTGGTCCCCTGCTTCTGCCCATGCTTTCCATCCTCACAACATCTGTGTAGAGTAACAGGAAGAATAATTCGTGTCATTTTAAAGGTAAGAAAACTGAGTCTCAAAGATGTTAACTTATTTACAATCATTAAAGCTAATAAGCAGTAGACTTGGATCATCTGAATTTTAACTCAGTGATAATGACTGATGTCTAAAACTTTATGTATACACAAAGGGAATTGTGACGTGGGATTTTTTTCAGTTGAGATCAGTTGTTTGGTCCTCAGGAGGCTTCATTATATGCTATTTCATTTGATGGATTCACCACAATGCAGTCTGTTCCTTGGTTTTGTAGGCTTATAAACATGATTTTCTGAGCACACAGAAGGAGTATATTAGCCTTTCAGGAACAAACTCACAGTAATTAATTTCTCATGGGAAGTTCCTTGAGACGAAGATTCTTTCTTAAGTATCTTTGTGAACTTAGTGCCTACCACAGAGTCTGGAACAAACCAAAGCATCAGTATATTTCATTTAGTCATAAGGCCAGAATGCTGATTTTTTAATTTATGACAGAATTATAAATGTCAAAAGTTTTAGCTACTTACACTCTTTGAAGAAAGAAAAAATATAGAAAGGCACTTTCTGAGCACATTGTTTAGGGCAAGGGACATTGAGTCATTCAAACATTGACTGAATGCCGACCCGATGCTTTTATCCTCAGGAGAGGTGCCTGGAGTTTCTCTCCGAGCTTGGCCCCACATATCTTATTCTTAAGAATGCCTTTACATGTCTCTGATCACATCCGTCATGCACTGATTTTCTAATTTAACTTCTAGATGGCACCTTGCTTTCAATATCCACAGGATATTTTGCTGTCTGCCCTGAGCCTGATGAAGTGGTTTCAGCCTTTTTACCTCTGAAAACAAAGAGGGGTGACATTCGCTCACCTGCATCCTGGTTAGAAAGCCTCCCCTTCTCTCCTCAGAGAAAGATATCAGAATGTAACTGAGTGAGAGTGACATTTCAGGATAACCTTGACTTCCCTCTAACTTAACAAACAAAAGTAAATCATTTGCAAACTTTGAACTATTAATAGTAACAAATTACTTGCAACAGAGCTCACAACAGATTTTGGCACACCATTGGATCTTGACCTCTGTGTCTAGTGGAGAATATAAATGGTTGTTTTGATTGCTTGAATTTTTTTCTAGTTGAGCAGGCAGTAACACACATAGCAGAAGCACAATTTTTAATTTGACTGACACTAAGTGGAGAGCAAATGTTGTATTATAAAGGAAGACTTCTTGACTCTTAAAGAAAAGAATTGCATCGTCTTTACCAGTGGGACATTTTTTTTTTCTATGTCTAGAAAAGGATGAGGAGAGACATATATGTTATTATTTTGAAAGATCATGAGTCTAAGTTGTCATTTAAAAAAGAGAAAGGAAAGGTAGTGAGAAAAAGAAGAAAAAAATAATTAACTCGGTATTCCTATTCTCTTTAGGATTTAAGAAGTCTAAATATAAACTCACAGCTTCCCTTTTTTCCATTAAGTAGTTAACTTCTAATTCTAGCAGAAGTTTGAGCTATGGTGGTTTAACTTTGTGCTTTCTCATCCTCTCCTTGTATTTGTGGGTCAAAAGAGAAGTGTTTGGGGACTTGTATTTCCTGTCTTTTCTTTTCCTTCCTCCTTTCTTAAAACTTTGTGGAAAATCCACTTTATAAAACACTGAAGATATCCATGTTCACTAACTTCTGAAAAGTCCTCCATAATTCCTATCTATTTCCAAGTAGACTTTTATCCCAGAACACAGACAAGAATGAATCTTAGTATAAAAGAATAATATATCACTTGATGCAATATTTTATAATCTTTCTCTTAATTGAATGAGTTACTCTTGTTTTAATTTTCTTATCTATTTATAACCATTTCTTTGAATACTGCCTGTTCTGTCTCCATTTTACTCCACTGATAATTTCTGGGAGAAGAAATTTAAGTAAACTTATTTACCAGACCTCATCAGTCTTGGTATCTGAATCGACACCCTCCACAGTTTTATGTTTCTCTTTGAAATGTAAAATATTTCATTTTGAATAAAGAATCATCTTCAGCCAAGAATGCAGACATTAAAATGTCTTTTCATCTCAAGCATGTAGGATAAGGCTTTTACCTATTAAGTAGTTCAGTCTTGGCTTTTTCTTCCTGGTCAAGGTTGGTTCCTCTGTTGTATTGCCTGGGTTGATGTGCCTGGTTGCTGGCATTCCCCCATGTATACTCCCAACAGCTAATGGAATAAAAATGTGACTTTATAGGATTTTCTGGGATAAACTCTAAAGGATAGGAGTGAATATTCCATTATGTGAGACCTAGGAAAAATTTATCTCTGTTAACAGTGAAAAATGTAATAATAGGTATTGAAAAGGGTAGATATTGAGATTTAATGACATGTTCCCGTCCATTGTATTCCTTATTTTCTTTTTTTAATAGATAACTGACTCCTGATATTAAAAGAACAGAAAAACAATGAAAAATCAGAAAAATAGAAGAAAGCATATATAGGACCAGGATTAAGGACAGGAAGACCAATATCTCCAGGTACTTAGGGCAATGCTTTACCATATACAAAGCCCATCAAGGTGCTCAGTAAACGAAAGGAATTATCTATTCCTTAAGAAGCAAAAAAGAAGGGAAGAATATTTTTATCACAGCTTCCTTTTTAGACAGTTGTAGTTTTAGATGACGTTTCCCCCTCCACTTCTAAAGGTATTAGAAATATATGATCTCAGCGTTCAAAGCAACCGCAGACCTTGTTTAACTGAACCAGTGCAGCACTTTTCCCTAGGGCTTACTGGGCAGAGATCTCACCATGACTCTGATTTAGCCTAAGGTGGTTCTAATTAACTTGGACAGATTTGGAGGCAGCATCTGTGACTAACCCCAACCTACCCACAACTGGATCTAACACCGTAGCAACTCTACAGAAATGGTGGGGGCTCTGAGGCCAATCAGTTCCTTCCATGGCTCTCATCTTGGTAAACCTCATGCATCAACCAAAATGAAGCACTTCTGGTTATTCAGTCACCTTTATCTTACTGTGAGCCTGTCTCCTTTTATCCATTCAATTTATCCTAAACATTTTTCTCCTCTGCTATTGTAAACCTCTATTCTTTTATAAATAAATTGACTCACACCTCAGCTTTTCATGTGGTACTCTCTCCTTACCTATTCTTACCAAAATCTGGCTCTTTCTCAAGACCACTGGTTCTATTTTATCTGTTTGAGAGAAAACTGCTCATTCTCCCATATTCTATGCCCTTGAGTCCAAAAGCGTCAGGATGTACCACTCTTGAATCCTGCACATGTTTATGACATGAATGAAGCTGACCCAGCTGTAATACAACAAGAAATAGCAGAGGATGTGACCTACTGGAAAGTAAATGCCTCGTGTAAATATGGCAGCAGCCTTCCAGATAAAGAAGGCTCTGCCATTCGTGCCTTTAAGTAAACTTTTGCTAGATCCTCTAGTTTTTTCAAAAAAGCTAGATATTTAGGACTTATTAGTGATATCTTTCCACTTTAAATATTGACAACAAATTTAAAATGTATGAACACAAAATGGAATTAAAAACTTGTTTATCAGCTAGACATGGCCTGTTGCCTGCAAGTTTAATTGGACTCTTTCTATATCAACTCTTTAATATATTTATTCCTCTTTCATCTGTACACCAAACCTCCCCTCTTTTGACTATGAAATCTGGTTTATGAACCTCATCAGCTTCAACCTTGACCTGGGGAATGACCATCTAACTCTGCCTGCAACTTATGTTTTACTCTGCATGTTATTTCTTTCCACCTATGGCTGGAGTTGGCAATTTTTTTCTGTAATAGGTCAAACAGTAAATACTGTTGACTTTGCGGGCTGCATGGTATGTCACAACAGGTCAACTGTGCCACTGTAGCATAAAACAGTCACAGAGACAATACAAATTAGTAAGTGTAGCTGTATCCAAATAAAACTGTATTTACAGAAACATGGGGTAAGTTGCATTTGGCCAGTGGGTTTGCTGCCTCTTGACCTCAAAGGTGAAGAAGGAGTTACTTAGCATGGAGTATAAGACCCTCCATGATTTATCTCCTGTCTGCTTTGCCAGCTTTACCTCCTATTACTTTCCCTGTGAGTTAACCAGTCATAATAATAAATTATAATTATCATTTATTCAGCTTTTTCAATATGCTAGCTACTGTTCTAAACCTTTTACCTATATTAAACTTTATAAATGACAAAAAAAAGGGTAGGAGATAGGCACTTTAATTTATAGATGAGTGAGCTGAAGCACAAAGAAATTTATTGGTTTGACCAAGGTCACACAGATAATAACTGGAAAAAGTTAGGATTTGAAACCACACAGTCCAGTTTCGGTGGTCATACTCTTAACCCCTATATCATCCAGCCTTTCTGGGGTCTTCCCAATGTCCTTGTAATGGGACTGTACCACACTTTCTGTGTATTTCTTCTCTTGATCTGATATTCCCCTGCCTGGAAAATCCCCTTGATCTGATATTCTTCTGCCTGGAAAATCTCGATCAAGTCTTTCTTCTTTTGGCAGGTCTTCCATTACTTCACATCTGCGCACTGATAAGGTTTAGATACTCTCCATCCTGAGCTTAATAGCCATTTCTGGATGTACTGATTACTACACTTCAAAAAAATTTAGTCATTGACTACTATTGAAACTAGTGATCTTCCTCAGATCAGAGTTTAAGTGCTATTCATCTTTGCACAGTTCCTGACACAGTAGGTGCTTGATAATTGTTGGCTAAATTGAATTGAAAGATTAGTTTATCCTAGTGTTTTCACTACTGCTGATTTGCCCACCAGTTCTTTTTTTGGTGGGGAGGATGATTAGAGTCTTGGTCTGTCTCAGAAACTGATCTTGAGATATAGATTAGTGTACAAGAAATTTATCTGGAAAGAGAAGAAAGCAGTGGTAGGAGAGTGAAGAATCAAGATAAGGCAAAGCAGTCAATGAAGTATACATTATCAAGGCTCCTATCGCTGGGTACATAAGGGCTTAATACTGCTGGGGAAACCCTGGAAGTTGGTGCAGAGCATATACCTCAGTGTTATTTCTACCCAAGGGATAAGGTTGCTAGGTTATTTATACACCTGTTTCTTTCATTAATTGGTTGAAGGTTACTCCCAGGGGAAGTTAATACCCAAACACATCCAGAATGCTGCACAGGTGGGCAAAAAAAAAGCTCTGTTGGCTTGAGAAAGCCCTTAGGCAAAGAAATGCAGGTGCTGGTAGCTGCAAGGCCAGCCAGTGTGTAACAGAGTGTCAGGGCTGGCAAACGCAAGCAGGGTGCCCGCAGCATCTGCTCCAGTTGCCCTCCGAACATCTGAAACGGATTGTAAGTTGAGAAGATAATTTCCGTCCTTTCTCCCTTTTGCTAAAACAAGTCTTTTAAAGGAGTCTCTAGAGGTGGGATCTTTCACAATTATTGCAATAATCCCTGTTTTGTGAAGTGTATAAGGAAAATGGCATCTTTATCATTTTTCAGGCGAGGTGACCTCAGGTATCCTTTGAAGTATCTTCTCTTCTCCTTTAGGGTTGTTTTTGAAAACTCTTTCAATCTCAGAACTTTGATTAGTGGTACATATATATATTTTCTAAACATGAGACCTACTGCATTGCTGTTTCTCTCATCTATTTTTTTTTTGTATAAGGCAAAAATCTTTAGTTATCATTTATAACAAGTTGTTATGGTTTATATAACATTATAGGTGTTTGGGCAGACTCATGGAGGAATAAGACATGACAGTTGCCTTTTAAAAATGTATAGAGTAGTGCTCAGGATAAATAAAGAGGAATGGAGTAAATGCTGAAATAAAGAAAAATTCAGGAATTTCCCATTGTGGCTCAGCAGTAACGAGCCTGTCTAGTATCCAAGAGGATGCAGGTTCAATCCCTGACCTCGCTCAATGAGTTAAGGATACTGCACTGCCATCAGCTGTGGTGTAGGTCACAGGTGGCTCGGATCCTGAGTTGCTGTGGCTCTGGCGTAGGCCGGCTCAGTGGGTTAAGAATCTGGTGGTATCACTGTAGTGGCTTGGGTCACTGCTGTGGCCAGGTCCCTGGCCTGAGAAACTTGTACATGCTGTGGGTGAGGCTAAAAAAAGGAAAAAACATTAGGAGAGTTTCTTATTATTTAAGTATCCTGAAGTATCTCATATTGTGGGCTGGCTTTCAATTAAAAAAAAATGACAATAGCACTGTTTGGGACAAGAATCATTTATCTGATATATCCTTCTTAAGTGTTGATAGTGAAAATATTAAGACTTTTTCATCATACATGTCTTGAAATAAGACAGTTGTAGCTGGCAGGGAGCAGAGAAAAGGGATTTAGAAGAATTTGAGCAGGTGCGATAGACAAGAATAAGGTATTGAACATACCTGAGCAAAAGGGGTCGAGGGAGATGGATGAGTAAATGATGAATCTGAGGTTTTGCACTCAGGAAACTGAGTGACTGATTTCACAGCTAAGCAGGATAAGTTGCTTTCATGTGGTGAAATGCTGTGAGTTACACTGGGACAGGAGCAAGGATGAAAGCTCTCTTGACTTTTCTAGGTAGAGCTGTACAGACATGAAACTTAAACCACTAAAACCTCCTTAAGAATTAATGGATCTGGCAGGGGATTTGGAAAATAGTGATAATGATAATAGTGGTGATAATGACAACAATAAATATTTCCATTTCCGCACTGGAGGGAATGCAGGTTATTATTTTAGGAATGTCTCACCTAGCTTGGCAGGATTCTGACACACTCACTAGAGATATCCATTATTTTGGGCAGCCTCATCTTCATTCTCATCCTTTGCAAGTCCTCTTAGCACAAGAAAAATTAAAGTTTAGTAACAGTAATATAAGTACAAAAATGTTTATGCCTACAGATGGCATATGAAAACTGAAAATTGTTAGAGTCACCATTTTTTTAGTATATCTTATTTTCATTTATTTTGGCTGGCACGGTAGAGAATGTTTTCTTTTATGCACATTGAAATAATTAGAGGCATGATTCATTTTATAGCTAATATGTGCTAGGCCCTTCACACACATTATCTCCAGTTCTTCCAGCCTTGCTTCTGTTTTGCCTATGAAGAAATTGAAGCTATGCTGGGTTACTTGGTGTGTCCTTGGGTGTTGGTTAACTTCTTTCCTCCATTATTCTCCAAAGTTACTGCCAGGATCGTGTTTTAACAATGGGTATCCCCAGAAATTGGGAAAGGATAGAGGCAGAACCCAGGTCTATCCATATTCTGCTATGCCACATGAGCGCCATATACATCTGCTGTGTAAGTGTTAACACCTGTATTCTTCATCATCTGTATTATTACGTTTGTTCAGGTTCTCCAGAGAAACAGAACCAATATTATATATGTGTGTGTATATATATACACACACCCTTTTCAGCCTTGAAATTTGGCCGTCATTTTTCCTATTAATGGACTCAATACATTCTTATAGAGTCACCCCATTACATTAACATATGTAATATAAGTTAATGTTTAATATTTTATGTTTTATATTGGGCTGTATTTTTAAACTGGGCTTCCCTATGTATTTATCACATTTAATTTTCAAAATACATCTTCATTTACACTAATAATTAATACTTCAAGGAATCAAAATAGAAGCTTTTTTTTTTTTGTCATTAGCAAAAAGCCGAACAGACAGGACTGGGGCTCAAGTTTTTATGTGCTTTTAAAGCTTCCACATTTTTCATTACATTATTTTATCTCAATAAATTATTCTGTATGATAGATTTGACAGTACTTTAGAGTACTGAAAAAAGAGAATGATAATAACAAATTGTTGAATTTCATTCTGTTAGGTGGTAAAATATAATAGTATTTAGAATATGTCAGCTCAGTAAGTGGACAATCAGTAAATATATCTATTTGAAGAATCATTAAGTATCATAAGAATTCTAATAAATGACTAAATATAAGTATTAGACTTCATGGAGGTCAGGATAGGTCTAAAATATTATAATAATTCACATATTTTAAAATTATATACAATATATACGAATGTTGATGTGAACATCATATAGAGTAGGTGATATTTTAGCATTAATCAAGGAGTTTTTGAAATCCCATAATTTCTTTATTGTTACAGACTGTTTCCATTAGTTCAGGCTGATTACTACCTCAGTTGAGAAAGAATCCAGCCAAACTAAAGAACAAGATGCTATACATTTGGCTTTTAAAGAGAAAGATTTGGGGAGAAAACATGGTTTTCCAGACTAAGGTAAAGACATTTTTGGAGGATTAATCAAGGGTTAGAGTTAGGATTGTCCATATTTAGATTAGAAGGTACCACTTCCCCACATTTCCAGTCATAGAATTCTGAGGCTTGAAAATAAAGTGACTCTTCGTTTCATTCCTTGAGGGAATCATGGGAAGATGGCAAACATCATAGAAAACTATTCTACACCAACAAGGTACAATAACAGTAGAAGGGATAATGCAGAGAAATGTGTCCAGTCTGGAACTCTATGTGGAGGAAGGTTACAGATGCACCCCACCCAATGGAATAGAGTCCATAAATAGGAAATGATGCATGAGATGGGCTAAGAGGTCAAGTTCTATAGAAGCAAAGTCTAAAATAAGAATATGCATGCATATAATTTATTGAGGAATGCTCATTGGGAAAAAAAATCTGTAAGGGAATTACAGACTGAAAGATGCTTCTCCACGGTAGTAATGTCAACCTTACAACTGAAGGACTATGGGTCAGAAAGCATTTCAGCAGATGAGAACACAAAAGGTGACTGACAATGATCTTAATAGAACATGGATACATTTCAATGAATTCTAGTATAGGACTTGAGTACATATGCACACTGTATAGTTGTCATCCCCATCCCCTCCAAAATGTTGGTGTGCTTATTGATGTAGAAGAAAGCAATCTAGAAGAAAATGAGAAGTTTGAGGAGAAGGAAAATACTAAATCAACTTATTTAAGAAAAACATATGTTGAAATATAATTTACATGCCAGGAAATGCACCCTATATAAGTATATAATGCAGTGATACTTATTTAGTAAATTTATAAGGCTGTGAAAATCACTAAAATTCAGTTCAAGATAATTTTCTTTATTCTAAATTGTTCTTTCCTACACGTTTGCCATGAATCCCCAGATAACCACTAAGATCCTTTTTGAACCTATAGGTTCACCTAGGGCTTTGAGAGAAAATTCATATAAATTGAATGATGCAGTATGTAGTCTTTTGTGTCTGTATTCTTTCAATTAGCATTAAGTTTTCAACATTATTCATGTTGTAGATATTCTAGCAATTCATTTTATTTCTGAAGACTGTTTGCTGCATAGATATATCACATTTTCTATGTCCATTTACCAGATGATGGACATTTGGATTGTTTACAGTTTTTTTGCTATTATGAATAGTGCCGCTATGAATATTCATGTACCAGTATTTACATGGACATACAATTTTATTTCTCTTGAGTAGATACCTAGGAGGAGAATTTCTGATTGGAATGATGTATTTATATTTAATTTATTCAGAAATTGCTGAGCTGTTTTCTGCCAGCAGTATATGAGACTTCTAGTCTTCATACCTTTGCCAACACTTAACATTGACAACTATTTTCATTATAGGTATTTTAGTAGGCATGTGGTAGTATCTATTTATGGTTTTAATTTGCATTTACAAAATGTCTTATGGTGTTGACTATCCCTATATATGCTTACTAGCCATCCTTTAGTAGATTGCTAGCTTCAGTTTGCTAATGTATTCTTATGGACTGTTCTGCATCTATGTTCATGAGGGATATTAATATTGGTCTGCTGTTTCCCTGAGATTTTTCTGACTTTGGTATGAGGATATTTCTGGCTCATAGAACAAGCTGAGACATGTTCCTTCTCTCTATATTTTTGGAAATTGTGTAGCATTTATATCATTTCTTAATATATTTGATAGAAATCATGGACAAAATTAAGCCTGGGCTTTTCTTTGTGGGGGAGTTATTAGTTATTAGCTTTATTTCTTTTCTTGTTATAGATCTAGTTAGAATGCTTGTTTCTTCTTTAGTCAGTTTTAGAATTTTTTTCCTAGAACATTGTCCTTAAATATATAAATTCACTTTATTAATATTGTGTTGTTCATAATGTTACCTTGTATGTTAATTTCTGTAGAGTCAGTAGCAATGTCCCTTCTTTTATACCTGATTTTGGTGATTTTTGTTCTCTCGCTCAGCTAGCCTCTTTTTTTTCCAGTGTTGTGATCTTTTTGAAAAAAATTACCTGTTTATTTCATTGACTTTATTAATTTTTGTCTATTTACTTCATTGTTTGCTGCTCTGATTTTTATTATTTCTCCCCTTCTGCTTATATTGTGTTTAACTTGCTCTTCTTTTTCTAGTTTGTTAAAAGGGAAGTTTACATTATTAATCTGAGATCTTTTCTCTTTTCTAAAATGGCTATTTAAAGCAATAATTACTCTAAGCATTGATTTATCTTCATCACATTACTTTGCCATATTGAGACCAGTTTTTGTTGTTGTTGTTTTTATTCACTTCAAAATATTTTCTAATGTTCTTTGTGGTTTCTTTGCACCATTTGTTATTTAATTTCCAAATATTTAGAGATTTCTGTAGGTTCTTTCTGTTGTTGACTTCTAGTTTTATCTTATTTTTACTATGGAACATATTTTGAATGGTTTTTAACTCTTTTTAAATTTATGGACAAATAAATGTCCCAGTATTGGTCAATCCTGGAGAATGTTTTATGTATTCTCTAAAAAAAAGGAATATTCAGTTGTTTTTGGCTTTTTGAATCAAATTTATGAAATTTCTATCCATTATTTCCTCAAATATTTTTCTTACTGCTTCTCACTCCTCTCTCCTTCTAGGATTCACATTACAATTATTTTGGTAAACTTTAACAGGTCTTGGAGGGTCTGTTAAATTATCTTCAATCTTTTTCTGTTTCTTAAGATATATACTTTCTATTCTTCTGTCATCAAGTTCACTGGTTATTCCTTAGGATATATACTTTCTCTCTCTTCCTGTATTCCTTAGGATATATACTTAAGATATATACTTTCCTGTATTCCTTAGGAAATATATTTTCTCTCTGTTCCTTAGGATATACACTTTCCATTCTTCTGTCGTCAAGTTTATTGGTTATTTCTACCTCTGTATCAACTCACTCTCAAATTTATATTTTTTTAAATTTTAAATAATTTCTCTTTCTTTCATTGAAGTTATTTGTTGAGTCATTGTATTTTTCTTTAATTCTTTAAATAACGTTTTCTTTAGTTATTTTAATGTATTTATGATGGTTGCTCTGACATCTCTGTTTGCCAAATCCAATATGTGAAGAGACTCCTCAGAATTAATTACTTTTGACCACGTTTCTTTGTTCCTGAGTATGGGTCACATTTCCCTGTTTCTTTGCAAGTCTCATTTTTTTTCAGTTTGTAACTGGACAGTTAAGGTAATATATTTAAGAAATTCCAGATCCTGATTTTTTCCCTAAAGATTATCATTACGTTTTTTTTTTTTTTTTAATTACTTAGACTTAAGAAAACTTATACTGTCTATTGATGGAATTTTATGTGGGTTGGTGAATACATCTAAAATTCAGACATTTTTTCTTATTTGTTCCACTTTTTTTTTTTTTTTTGTCTTTTTAGAGCCTCACCCACAGCATATGGAAATTCCCAGGCTAGGGGTCGAATTGGAGCCATAGGTCGTGGCCTATGTCACAGCCATGGCAACACCAGATCTGAACGGCATTTGTGACCTACCCTGCAGCTTGTGGTAGTACTGCATCCTTAACCCACCAAGCAAGGCCAGGGATGCATCCTCATTGACACTAGTTGGTTTCTTAACCCACTGAGCCACAACAGGAATTCCTGTTCCACCTTTTCTTTTCACTCAGCTCTCTCAGGCCTTTCCTGCTTAAGTGCACAGCCTCTCTGTCAGCCACGGATGTGTGGTGAGCACAGGCTCTGTCAGGTCACATCTGTGTTCTCACATAGATTAAGCCAGCCACAAATGTGTGGTAGGTTTGGGCCTTCTTGGGTCTCACCTGCATATATGTGCCACCTTAGCCAGCAATGTATGGAGAAACTGCCTAGTCCATCTATGGATCTTTCATTTCTGGAATCTCCCTCTTAAATTCCTATTCCCTTGTTCTGCTGCCTTTTGCAAGTGGAATTACAGTTTGGCTAGAAGGGCTGTGTACTTTCCCTGTTCATTTTCTACAAGGTTTGCTATTTTTCCCAGCAATGCAATTGGGAAGGGAGTTTTTGCCTTCTTCTCAAAAATGATTCAGCGCCCATCAGCAGAGAAGTTGCTGGTTTTCATGGCCAGTTTTTCTTGGCATCCCAACATTTGAGCCAGGGGAAGGAGATGGGGAACCACCTCAGACAAGAACATTAGAAATTCGCACTCTTCTTACCCTTGGTCAGCAGTTTTCATAAATAAACACAATTTATTTTTCCCTTGTTTGATATTCAAACTCTTCAATGATTGTTTTTGACCATCTGTCTAGGTTTATTTTGAGGTTTTTTTTATTCCTTTTTTTGAGGGAGGTTTTGCTGACCTCTTTATCCCATCATCAGTAGAAGATCTGATTTCTGACTTGCTTTTAAACAGTAACTGCAAAAGCCTATGAATAACTTAATATAACAGAAAATTATTGAGTATAGTTGGCGAGTAGTGGCCACAGATTTTTGTCACCTGTTAAGCAGGTGGAGTCTCTGTCTCTCTCCAACCCTCCTTCTCACCTCAGCTCCTTGAATCTAGGATGTTTTGTGAAAACTTTGACTTAAATAATATATCAAAAGTGGCTACCAGCCAATTTCAGGGCCTAGGACTTAACGAATTGGGAGCTTCCACTTTCTCTCAGTTCTTTGTTTGAAATACCACTACAACACTGTGAGAAAGAAGTAGCAGTGTGGAGAGGCGTCTTGGAAGGGCATCAAGATACGTGGCCAGTAGCCTCAGCTAAGCACTAATTTACTAACCATGTGAGTAAGCCATCTTGGAAGTGTATCATCTAGGCCCAGTTGAGCTACCATGGTTAGTTCAGCCTATACAGAAATGAGCCCTTCCTGCCAAATCCCTCCTTAGATTGTAAATCTGTGAGCAAAATCAGTTATGATTGTTGTTTAGGTCACTAAATATATAAGGGTGGTTTGTTACATAGTCAGAGGTATTTGGAACATTAATTTTCTGCCTTAAGGAATGGAGGTTGAAAGTTAAGCTAAGAGTACTTATAATATCCATTTGTCATCTACCTAGCAAGTAAGATTTTCATAGCTACAAAATCGAATTATAAGACTATAACCTGAAAAAAGAGTAGTGTAAGTAAAGCTTGTTATCTTGAATTGAAGGTGACTGTGATATAGAGAAGCAAACAATTTTCACCCTGAAGATTACAGAGCAAAGGGGGAGGACGGAGTGAGAGAAGGAGAGGAAAGTGATCAGATGTTTGTTCCCATCACTCTTGCATGGTTTGGGTTAGTGATAAGAGGAAAAAGTTCTGAGTACAAGTGTGGCAGTTCTGGCCCTATCATCAATTTGATACCCTGTGGGGAGTGTTCTGGGAAGGAGGTTCCACACTAGTATTGAGGTATACCCTTAAGCAGGTTTAAGACAACCCAGGGAAAGAAAAAGAGAGCATCTAATTTGCATCTCCATTCACCTCCATTTGTTGTATATGGTCTAACCACTGAATTGAGAATCACTGAGTTTTGACTCCTAACCTGTGGAGTCCTCAATGGCTACAGCAAGTCAATTCTATAGTAGAGGTTAAGGGAAGACCATATGGGTCAAGTATATGATGAAAAAAATGGTAATGTTTCAAAAGGGCCTAGAGAGCCCATGCGAGACCATGATATCCAGGTATATGCCCCTGGGCTTTAAGCAAGGGGGTAAGGGGAGAGAGAGAGAGAAATACTGTGAATGGTTCTTGCTGCAGATATCAACAGAAGATACCACAAAATTCCAGTATGACCTAGTAATATCTCAAAGATCATCAGTTACTGAATGGCAAACACAGGGAAAAGGTAGGGGAACCAGGAGGTCACATGAGTTCCTTTCCCATATAACTGGACCTCATTTACAAAGAAGTCAAAGAGAGAAGGTTAAGAAATAAGACAATCTGGCTAATTAACCCAATAGATTGGGCACACTTACAGTGTTTAAACTATCAACGTGGAGTTCCTGTTGTGGCTCAGTAAGTTACAAACCTGACTAGTGTCCATGAGAATGTGGGTTCGATCCTGGCCTTGCTCAGTGGGTTAAGGATTCAGTGTTGCCATGATCTGTGGTATAGGTCACAGACATGGCTCGGATCCTGCATTGCTGTGGCTGTGGTGTAGTCTGGCAGCTGTAGCTCTGATTCAACCTGGGAACTTCCATATGCTGAAAGTGTGGCCCTAAAAAGCAAAAAAACAAAAACCAAAATGAACAAAAAACTATTAAACCAAATTAAGTCGATAACTATGTTGGAGATTAGTAATTTTCTCATTGCATTATCTGGTGGATGGGATGCATGTGGAAGATCAAAACACTTAGAGATGGAAATATAGAAAATACATCCCTTTGTAATGTATCATACATATGGCAGAATGACATGACTGAGAATTTAGCAGTGGTTTATATTCTCCCAGAGAAATTTCATGAAGGAATAAATATACCAAGTATTTTTCTTTAAACATCTTTTTTCTCCAACCTTAGTCATCACTCTGTACAATCAAAATTCTATACCCTGAAGTCAGTGATTACATATATTAATTAGGAAGAGATGAACAAATTGTCCTATGGACAGGCAGTATAATGTAGTGGCTGAGAATACAGACTCTGGGGCCAGAATGTATAAATTGAATTCTGGTTCTTTACTTCCTGGCTTAATGACAAGTCACCTAACTTCTCTGGGCCTAAATAGTCTTGTTGAAAAATGGATACAATAATAGTACAACTTTCTTCATGTGATTATTGTTAAACAAGTTAATGCACTTGTAAGTACTATTATTGAGCTTGGACCTTATTGTTACTGTTTTTGGAAAACCCATGCCCATGGACATTGCAGCCTGAATTCCCCATCCCTAAAAGATGATGGGTTTCTTCTGTTGAAAGAGGTAGAATAGTCAGAACATGGCTAACCTGTATGAGATTGTGGCTCCCTGTTACTAAAGAGTGAAGAAGGTTGTGAGTACATAGGCAGTGCTAGTTTGCGGGAGGGACGGAGGCATAGTCTGAAAATGAACCCCCAAGAGATGCAGCCCTGGGACCTGGGCAGTGTTCCCAGGGTCAAGATATCTATGAGGAGAGCAGAGGCTGTGAGTGGTGGAGTTGCCAGCACAGCCCTAGACCATGAAGCCTTTCAGTGGAGAGACTCTCATATAGGAGCTCCTGACTCCCAAATATGATAGGTTTTCTACTCTCCAGGCTGATGGGGCTCAGAACTAGATACAATTTGATTTTATAAATAAAAATATTTACTTTTTATTCTTTCTTCACATCAGTGAAAAAAATCAATAACCATTATAATCATTGATTATAGTAATGGCCAAGACTAGAATATATTTGACAAGACCTGATGCTTTTTAAGAGACTATTGAGCTGTGTGCCATGCAGTGCTATTTTTAGACAGACTTCTTCAATATTAATCAATGCTTTCTTCTAAATAGTTGAGAATACATAGTAAGTTGTACTGCGACTGAATCTCTTCTTAAACTCAGAAGAAAACAAACAAACAAGAGTGAAAATTCCTGCTCTATGAATGTAAATGCAGCCCTTAATACTAAGTCTCTAGAAAAGGTCTAGGTCTGAAACCAAAATAACATCTGTGAAGTTGGATTAAAAAGTATCTAATTCAAGAGCTACAGGGCAAATATCATGAGGTAGGAGAAAATTATGTAAATCTGCAAATTTTTAGAGCTAATAAGTCTATACTATTGGAAAAATTCAATCACATGCTCATTACCCTGCCCTATGCTTTCATTTCCTGACTGGGACTGGAAATTATTCTCGTTAAACTAAGTCATATGGGGAACACAGTCCCAGGGAATAGAAATACAGATCCTTAGAGCGGCAATTTCTCCCTAATGTAAGAAAAAATATAAGAGAAGAAGATTAAGACACGCTACCAGAGTAAATTGAGAGCACCACAATAACAACTTAATTTTTCCTTCCTCAAACTGTAAGAAAATGTTTATTTCTTTTGAAATTTAGAAGAAAAGTCACTTTTCATGGCCTGAGATTCCATAGCTAGCACTGCTTTACTATTTTTGCATATTTCCCCCCAAATTTTAGCTGGTGGGCAAACAATTTTATTACCAATTGTTAATTTCCAAAGTAAAAAGGGCCATTGTTTAAATTCATGGAAGTATAAACTCAATTATTACATTAGTGAGATTGACAATAGACATTTGTCATGGTGTGATAAGTTGTAAGCCCTACTGATTACACACACAGGCAAATTTACTCACATACTACACACTTTGCAGGCCTATGTGGTAACACTCACAGTGCCTTTCTGAGTCCAGTTTGTACAAAGTAACAATGATATTTTTAAAAGGTCACATGGAAGCCATGCAGAAAGGAGGGCTGTGCCAGCATCTCCGCAGAGATTCATATCTGACACTGTGAAGGTTAAGTTTAATGGGAGGACATGATATAACAGAACTCCGGATACTACTGAGCTCGGCTGTCATGCATGTCAAAAAATTTTGTTTGTAGAGCAATTTTGAACATCTGAGTGAGATGCAAGTAAGAACAGTATTTATATTAAGAAAGATGTGTGTACCTTCACTGGGAGGCACAGCATCCTTATAAGTAAACAAAAGATTCAAGATAGATAGTCTGTTTCATCATAGAACAAGATGGCAGATGGTGATTAATGAGTCAATTTTGGCAGGAAAGACATCAAATAGTTTTATATAAAATGATAAGCATGAAAATTATTTATAGTATCTTATACTTCTTATATCATTCTTTATGTATGTGTGCATGCTTGCAGACCATGTAATAAATATACAGGTATTCATTAACTGATATTCAGTTATATTAATAAATAATTTTTCATAGAAACACAAAAGTAAGTAGAATACCATCAGAACTCTATTTTTATTTATTTATAGCCCCTAGAATGCTTTGACCTATAATCCAGGTGCTTCTAATTACCTGTTGAAAATTATAGTTAGTACCTAGAAGAAAACAAACAGCCTGACATTGCCTAGATCTTGAAAATGGAGGTAAACATCATAGCAATAAACACTATTACAAAGAAACATTCAGCTTAACAATGTTTTGTTGTTTTTTTTTTTTTTTGGTCTTGAAAGCTGATACAAAGAAACAATGTTTTGTTACCTTGGTTACAGCAAATTCTGCACAATATGCCTTCTTGGTCTCTGAAGGGACTTTGTGTATGTAAGTTGGTTATTGTGGGAGGTAGTAGGACAGAAAAGATGATATATTTTTACATATCTTTTTGTTCTGCTATTAAGTAATTTTTATAAAGCTCTTTTCATAAGTTAAATGAAAATATACATAGGCAAACATCACTCCCCCATATAAAGCCATCTCTAGTCATACCTCTGCATAATTTTCCTTTACCCCGACATGCACAGCCTTTGCCTCAGGAACATAAATAAGGAGTTTTGTGGTCAGCACAAATGTTGAGAGTGCCTCTATGATGCTTCTCTCCCTCTGAGAAATGAGAATTACCAGGATTCAAGAAGAAGAGAAGGCACTTTGAGTGTTTCCCCTTCTTTGCTCCTTCTTGGCCATGGAAATGGGGAGAAGTGAGTCATCCCTCCGTGGCCGGGAA
The DNA here is from genome assembly GCA_004024745.2 of Catagonus wagneri. Taxonomy (NCBI): domain Eukaryota; kingdom Metazoa; phylum Chordata; class Mammalia; order Artiodactyla; family Tayassuidae; genus Catagonus; species Catagonus wagneri. The sequence goes on along the minus strand of PVHT020000077.1, from coordinate 17,184,322 downwards.
GGGACGAAACTGATGAAGCATAAATAGAGCCAGAGTGTAGAATGCTCCTTATTCCACCACTGCTACTTCTTTGGGACAAGGTAAACTTATATTCTGGCTGCACTGGCCAAAAGAGGCTCCAGGTTGAGGAAGTAACCAATCAATGCAAGAGCAATAGGGGCTGCCATCATTCTTTGTTTCTTCATCATCATCCCAGTGAAATGCTGGGTTCAATTCTCCCTACTGTAGAAGAAAGCAGGAAAGATGCTCCCTCTCTTCTGCTTCTTCCCTTCTGTTTCTTCTTCCATGTGTTAACTTGCACATGGTGGTGAAATTACCTTCTCCTTTTCAGTCCCTGAAGTGCTTTTGGGTACAGAAAAGTAAGTAGCGGGAAAGGTGAGCTCTAAAAAAATCTTCCCTTCCTTCCTTGGTTGGAGGACTCTGAATTAACTGAACTTTTATTGAATAATTGATGATTCTGTAAAATCCTATATTCTCCAACCTCTATTGTAGCTACACTTGGCCATGTGATCAAACAATGGACCACAGAATTTGAGCACCAATGGCAAACTTGATGTGTAACTTCTGGGTCACATCCTTAAAGAAAAGGGATATCCTCTCCATTGCCCTTTTCTCTCTTTCTATTGATCAGAGCAAAGGCATGATGAACAGAGTGGAAAGATATGTCTAGGACCATGAGATAGAGGCCATGTGCTGAAGATGGAAGAGCCACAAGTTAGAAGAGGCCTGGGTTTCTGGTTGTAATATCTCTTTCCTGGTCCTAGACTACAGTATTCAACATTTTCATAGGACAGAAATAAATTTGTAACTTAATACATTGGCTCTCTCTGTTATAGAACTGGGGCTGTGATAGATCTGATTTGAATGAATGTCAAAGAGCAAATATGTATAGCTTATATTTGCTGCATTTTTCCTGGCATGATTTTCACATATTGAGGAGTGATGATTATCGGGAGCTACTGGCAAATAAAATCAGACCATGAGAATTTTGGCTTAGCTTGGAGGTAAAATTTTCATATCTATAGCAGAATTTATTGTGCTGTTTTAAACTGGTCAGAGAATTGCTAACTGATTTTCACTAGGAATTAGCTTCATTTGGTGGCAGAATTTGTATTCATCCACTTTGGACTGCTTCATCCTTTGCAGTGTTGCTCTACTCAGAATGTGGGCTCAGCTGCATCTCTTTGGCCCTCTATCGAACCCTGACAATATAATGGACCTATTCTGTAGTTAATTCACGGTGTCTGGTATGTCTCCAGCAGTTTAACAGATGGATCTCTAGTCAGCCTCCTCTCAAACTCTTTATTAAATATTTATAGAGCCAGATTGTAATTAGACCCAGCTTTGCCCCTAAAGTTATGTGCACTGACCTCTGGACCAGGGAGGATATCAACTTGGTCAGCTCAGGGAGGAGAAAGAAAATCTTTTTCTCCAAGCAGTTTCTAGAAGCACAACGAGTGGTTAACTTACACATGGTGGTGAGATTACAAGTACTCCAGCAGTATTCCCTATAATAAACAGAATGTTACCTTGAAAGTACAAACCTATCATTAATATGGAAAGATAACAATGTCAGCCGAGTTCAAATAAATCTGAAATATTTGGGGACAGGTTTTATCACTCCATGAAAAAAATGTCGAAGTGAATAATGGCGCCTTTTGCTCAAGTAGTACATATACATGGAGAGTTGCCAGGAGAAAGTGCTAATGAGATGAGTTTGTGAGAAATGAGTAAACTTGGAGATTTAAAAACACTTAAAATAAAACATCATGCATTGGACATGTAGAGGAAGGTGTTAAAATGAAAATGCCAAAGTTGTTTAAGTCTTTTCACTGAATCAAGGCAGGGAGCAGGGGCACGGGAGGAAAGGGGTCCAGAGGATGCTCATGTCAGAAGAGAGGAGTCTCTCTGCTCTCAGAGGTGGCCAGTCTCTGCAGACCAAATGGTACTTGAATTAAGAGCAAAAGTAATGGTCATTGGACTGTTAATCTATGAGAGAAAATTCTGGAATTCCAAGATGTGCTGTGATGCCTCTGGAGAAGAATGCCAAGACCACAATCTTCATGCTGTATTTATGAGTTACATAATCCCTGGGCCAAAGAAGACTTCCAGTCCATCTCCTTTTCTTGGACAGTCCCCTTTGAAATTGTTCCAAAGACTTAGAGACTAATCCAGGGAACCGTCACTGTGCCAGATTGTAACCACATACTTAATTTTAATGCCACAATATAAATTACTAACTCTGTCCTTTAAAGGTATTTCAGTAGTTTCAGGAAAATTTTCAAGATCTTCTTATATAAAATTTTAAATGACAGTGCTAATTTGGCAGTATGCAAAACCATAAATGTCCTTTTCACTTGGCTTACTCCTTGAATGAAGTCAAGTTATATTTTGACAATAAATGTACTTTGTAGTATATAATCTTTACTATTATAAATATCGGATGTGCTGCTTCTCTTTTAGCCAAAAAATTACTAGCTGTTCTGTCTTTAAACAAACAAACAAAACCCTCAGACTTCTTTTGTTTCCAGTTCTATTGACTTTGCTGTTTGTCACAAAATTCTAAGGTGTCCATGACACGATATAAAGAACTGTAGAAAGACTATAAAAGAAATAGATTCTTGACCATTCCTAGCAGTTGGGGAGTTTATAATCTATTAGTAGGGGAGGAGATATGAAGTATAAATGACAAGCCTTAAGTATATGTCCGTAGAAAACTGTTTGACATGGCCAAGGACACATATACAACAAATGAACGTTATGAGCAGATAATCAAGTTTTTTCTTGGAGATGTGTTGATGTTCCTATAGTACTGCTAATGATAGCTGAGTTTAGTGTCTGGTATAATCTAAGAACTAATGGGCATTATCTATTGATGATATGTTAAAGTAGTACTACGGTCTGAATGTTTCTATCCTCCCCAAATTCCTGTGTTGAAATTCTAATCTGCAAAGGAATATTAGAAAGTGAGGCCTTTGGGAGGTGATTAGGTTATGAGGGCAGAGCCTCACAAATAGGATTAGTGCCCTTATAAAAAAGGCCACACATGTAGCGGAAAGGAATCTGACTAGTATCCATGAGCATGCAGGTTTGATCCCTGTTCTTACTCAGTGGGTCAGGGATCCAGCATTGCTGTGAGCTGTGGTGTAGGTTGCAGATACAGCTTGGATCCCACACTGCTGTGGCTGGGCATAAGCTGGTAGCTGCAGAGCTCTGATTCACCCCCTAGCCTGGGAACTTCCATATGCCACGGGTATGGCCTTAAAAAGAAAAAGAAAAGAAAAGAAAAAAAAAATTGCCCACACAGAGTTCCCTAGCCTTTTTTGCCATGAGACGATACCAAAAGAGGTCTGATCCTGGAAGAGGGCTGTCAACTGACTATGCTGGCACCCTGATCTCAGAACTCTTGCCTTCAGAACTGTGGGAAATAAAGTTCTGCTGTGCATAAACCACCTGGTCTGTGGTTTCATATTATAATAACCTGAATGAACTAAGATAGATGGGCTACCTGAAAATATTCTCCTCTTAGGTTGATGTTAGCATCGCAGCTCTGGGACTTTGTGGGTCAGAGGTGTTAACGCTGACTGTTACTATGTAGATGATTTCAGCAGACACATGTGCAAAGTTAAGGACCTTCTCACTCAGGCACATCTATGGGAAATACTATATTTTGGGAAAGACCCAACTGAAACATCAGCAGTGCCACACCACACCTCCGTTGACAACTCACAGTTCCAGTGGACCAGGAACTCAGATGCTCTAAGAACCCTCTAGTTTCAGGGTTGCCTTGCTGGAGGGTTTGGCAGATAGAGGCTGCTCTTTGTCCCCAGCATGCAAACTACACTGAATCATGTAACATCAAGGGCTCTTTCCCCTTCCAGAACCAGTTCTGAAGATTCTGGCTAGTTTGTTCATCTGAGGAAATGGCTTTGTGGATAACACAGTAACAGGGATGCTGTGAGTTCCTGATATTGGGCCTTGTTTGAAGTCGTCTTCCTGTCTCTTGAAGGACATCAAAAAGCAAATAAGGCATTTGTATAATTGTATTTAGATTCTCAGAGGTGGAAGAACCCAAGCTTACTATATGTACCCACCCCTGAGATGCATGAGGAACAATGAAAAGATAGAGTATCTATTAAAGTCTTCAGAAAGAAAAGCAATAGAAAGTATGGTCATTTTTCAGGCTTTGTTTTAGTGTCCCTAGGCTTTTATTTCTCTTTTTGCAGACATAGCCTCATTACAAAGGAAACTTGGACTTCCTCTTGAAACAGATGACATTTGTCTATTATACAGTAAGAAGACCTTTGTGGAAGTCAATTTTATTGTCCACAAAATCCAAATAATAAAATGCTAAAAAGTGTTTTTTGTTCTTGAGTTTATAACCTCTGAAAAAAAACATTTCCTATTTTTCTTGTTTCAGAGTTCACCAACTAAGACAGGCTGAGCTGGGCTATTACCATTCTCATCAGTTTAGATTTATATGATGCATGCATTGAAATGAACATCTGGACAGTTGAGAATGCATTTCATTTGGAGGCCTTTTCTCCCATATTTGAAATGTCCCTTTGGAAAATAAAATAAGTAGAAAACAACATCCACTAAAAGAGGAATATTTTTGAAAGCCATGATTATTAAAAATGGGATTATCAATGAGAATTTTTATGGCACACAATAAAGGTAAAAGTGGATTGTAAAGCATCATGCAGAAATAAAATCCGTTGGCGGCTTAGGCTTTATCTTGCATCCAGAGAACCAGTGAACTTAAACTCATATCTGACTTCCAAGGCAACTAGCTGTAACCACAGTTTCCACTGTCTCCCAGCCCTAAGTGGAGATTTTCAGCTTGGATAAGTGTTTCATGGAGACATTTGATCCAGGTGCTTTATGTATTAGGATTGGTGATTCAGTGTGTGGCATTTAACAATGTGAGTCAGAATTAGATGAATGTCTCAGTTTTATAGTTGAGTAGCTAATGGAAGGGCCACCTCTTGGATGAGTCATTGAACACAGATCCTGCTCTGGGCCACTTGCAAAAGATTGTGCAATCATTTTCACATGCAGCAAAGATGGTAACCTTGATGTTTTGCCCTTTCTAAGTTCAGGTGATCAAGCTGCTCATCTCTGTTTTCCTAAAATAGATTTGAGCTACAGAACTACCTTTTATCTTTTTTTTCCTGCATGTGTGCTGTGCCTATTCATTACATGTGAATAATGCAGTTATTGTATTTTACCTCAATATATTCTGCTAGAGATAAACTACACTTGTTATTTATAACCTCTCTTTTCTCCAAAAATATTTGAGGCAGCTTAGGATAAAAAATACAGATATGCCAAACTACTCAAAAGCAAGGGCAGATGAATGTGATTATGGGCTATGCTAGGTCAACATAGCTATACCAGAATTTATAGACTAAGGATAGTTCCTGAAACAGAGCATCACATTTAGCTTCGATCTTCCTGAAAATTCTTTTCAACATGTATCATTTTGCCTTTTTTTGTAAGTGTCAATGTCTGCGTTAGTATCTTCTATTTAATTAATTTATTTATTAATTTGGCTACCCTGATGGCATACAGAAGTTCCTGAGCCAGGGACTGAACCCATGCTACAGCTATAACCAGAGCCACAGCAGTGATAGTGCTGCATCCTTAACCTGTTGATCCACGCAGATACTCCACTATCTTCTATTTTAGAATATAAATTCAATATTAACATGGTTTGTCAATCAGATGGCAAATTTCATTGAAGATCAGTTGTAGTTGGAATATTATGTGAAGGGTAGGTGAGTAGAGCAAGAGCAAAGAAAAGGAGAAGTGATCACTTGTTTCTGTGTCAGTGAGGTCACTGGTCAGTGAGATAAAACAAATCATACACTTGAGAAGTCCCTTACCACACAACACACAAGCTAATGAACATTAATAGAATCCTAATTGAGGATATGAGTGTGGGAAAAAATAGCTCTTAATATATGCATGGCCTGATATTTGTCTGAGCAGTTGTAAATGAGAAGCAGAAGGCCAGTTTTCAAGGGAAGTCATTCAGTCCTGTACCAGGCTGATGCATGGCTGTCCCAGGACATTCTCTGTGGGATTAGGGTGGTAGAGGCACAGGCTAATCAGATAATAGGACTAAGTTCTATATAACCTATGCATCCATGTATAATCTGGGAATTACAAGAAAAAAGGGGGTGGGGCGAAGCAGGAAGAAAGGAAGGAGAGAGAGAGAGGAAAGGAAGGACAGAGGGAAAAGAAATTTTGACCAACTTCATGGACTTTTCATTGTGCCAGTGTGAAAATAATGTAGGGAAATATTTTGTGTCTCCTTTTTTTCTTCTCTTAAACTCAATTGGTATAACTGAGTTAGAGACTGTTGAGGTTTTATGGAGTGATAACCATACACATATTCTCCTGTGTTTTAGGAAGCAGTTTTTGAAAGAGAGAAAATAGACAGAAATAAATGATTATATGTTCATTACTGTCAAAGATAGATTTAGTACTGTCATAAACACATAGCCATTTGAGGGTTCCTATCATTTATCCCAAGCCAGACCTTGGTATGATGTGACTGAGGAACTGTATGGTCTGTGGAAGAGGTGTACTTTGCCTCATATCTCTACTAAACTTGGGACATAGAGAGACACTAGTCTCCAAGATCCATCTTTAAGACTAGCTGTGACCTGAACCAAGTGCTCCCACCATGTGGAAGCAGAAGCTGCAGAAAGCATAGATTCATAAGATAGAAATTTAAAAAAATATATAGGGAAATGAGAGAGTTGTATCACCCACGTACTTAAACTTCTTTTGTTCTTACCCATCCCAAATAAATCACACTACCATTAATAAATCACACTATGGTGAAGGATGGGTAACGGTGAGGACCAAGTAGACTGCCCAAGGTGGATGGTTCACAACCCTGGCTACCCAGTAGAGTCACCTGGAGAGGTACACACACACATACACACACACACACACACACACACACACAATGTCTGGGCTCCACCTATGGCGCTAGAGTTTTAAAACAGAACAGGGAAATGAAGCTTCCCTTCCCCAAATAGAGGCCTGCGCTGAATTTTTTTTTTTATTTTTGATCTTTTTGCCTTTTCTAGTGCCGCACTCGGGGCATATGGAGGTTCCCAGACTAGGGGTCCAGTCAGGGCTGTAGCCACTGGCCTACGCCATAGTCATAGCAACGTGGGATCCGAGCCGCGTCTACAGCCTACACCACAGCTCACAGCAATGCCGAATCCTTAAACCACTGAGCGAGGCCAGGGATGGAACCTGCAACCTCATGGTTCCTAGTCAGATTTGTTAACCACTGAGCCACGACGGAAACTCTGCCTTTGCTGAATTTATAACTGGCTTGGTATGCAGTAGAGGTTCCATTGATATTAGTTGAATGAGTTTCCAAAAATGTATTGAATATTGATTATAAGTGAAGTTCTCCACACTTAATCCTGGGGCACATTATAGGAAAGTGGTATTCTCCTTGCTTGTGCCAGAGAATTCTTTGGGAGATCCCACCTTTGTAAGAATATCCTTGATTAACAGTAATCAAATCTATACTGAACTGGAAGGTGTGCTCCAGTGTTTGAAGGGCGTTAACTCTATATAAAGCAGAGAAAAAAAGATTGTGAATCTATGGGAAAAGGAGAAAGAAAAAGGAAAGTGTCAGAAAGGTGAGCAAGAGAAGGGCATACTTAGTGTTCTAAGATGTGACCTACCATCCCAGGAGCACCCAGATCCTCCCTGAAGGTTTCAACACCCACTAACTGTTTATATGAGTACATTTCTCAATAGAAATCAGTGATAGAGCTAAATTCTGCATTCTGGGGTCAAGGGCTAAACTAGCCTTAATATGGAAAGGCAGCTCTGGATGATATTAGGTTGTTAAGGATCCTGAATGCATCAGCCAGTATCTCTGTTGACATATAAACAATAAATCCATAGATTCTTTTAAAATTGAAATCTACACAGGCTGTTAATATACCTTTTTACCCTATATAAAACTATTTTAATTCCTCAGGGGCCTGGTTAATATAGCATTACATCAGAAATGCAGTAATAAGGCAATAAAGTTACCAGAATTTTCATTCTAAAATATGGCATTTTAAACCTTGAAGCATGAATAAAAATGGAATAATACTCAAACTTTTATCAATTTTCACAAGTTATAACGGATATTCCAATTATTTTGTATAAATTACAATACCAATTCTAAAAGTTGCATAAATTTTTAAATCTCTGAAAGGAAAAAGTGTTATAATTTGACTTGCAAATATTTTTAGCAAACAAAACAAGCTTTAGAAAGTGACAAAAATGAGAATAGAATGTATACAAATATAAAGTGTTATTTAACATACTGGGGTAGCTAAATCTTCTGTGAAGCTGAGAGATGTGTGCATGCAAGAAAATACCAATTTAACTACTATTGTTTGCAAACTTTGTAGTTATACACATAAATGTGTCTCTTCCCTTCCTTTTGTATTGCCACCAGCTTCGAGTGTTTTCATTTTATCCAGCCTTCATTATTATAGCCAACTCCTCTCTGATATTGACACTGAACTCAATCTCAATCTCTTAAAATACTCTCCTATTTAAAATGACAAAAGTACAGTGTATCCCAATGGCTTATTTTAGCTCCTAAATATTAGTCATTCAGATACTGTATTTTCTGAGTTTTTATATGGTTCTGCATACCCCCTTTACTACCTTTGTACCTGAAACTTGTCTGGATACACAATTCAAATGGCACATTTTCTTCAGAACTTTGTAGGATTTTCATGCTATCTTTTTAGCCTTAAATGATGCTATGGAGATGTTTCAGGGGCCCCTGACTTTACCTCTGGCTTATGACTTGAGTTATCTGGAAGCAGAATGGAGAAATCTTTCATTATCTTTAGAAGTTAATAGGGAACCAGGTTATGTTTTGACTTTGTATGTTCTGAATTAGTTTTGCCTGGATTAGAGTGTACTCTTTTCATCTTTAGCTATTTTTACCCCATTATCTTATGGTAATTTTGTATCCTTTAATGTGTTTCAGGTTTCATGGTTGATCTTTGTTCTTCAAAGAAGACAGTTGTCTTATGTAGGCTTATCTTTATAAGGCCTGAATATTACCTTCCTCCCTTCCTCCCTTCCTTCCTTCCTCCCTTCCTTCCTTGTGTTTCATCCTTCTTTGCCCCTTTCCTTCTCCCTCTCTCCATCTTTTGAGTTTTGTTTTTTCAATTTCTGTACTTCTGATTATAAAAACTATTAATTTAGGGCAGTAATTTTTATTTTTAGCCTTGTCTATTTTATTTATTCTTGTTTAAAATTTATTGTTGTGTTTCATAAGGTCACTTCGAAATCAGTTTTTCTTAATTCTGGATGCTCTCTTTTCAGGTCTTTCCTTTTTTAAAATAAAAGTCATTACATTTTCTATAGAACGCTGTATTTGTGAAGAATTCTTTTTCTTTCCTTTTGCTGTGCTTTCCTTCATACCCATGTTTTTTTGACTTAGGCAGTTTTTTTCTCTGTTTTTTACTTATTATGTGATTGGTTCCCACCCCCACCCCACCCCCTGTAATGTTTTTGAATTGTTGGCATATAGATTCTTTTAGCCTCACTTACACTTATATGAACTATTTGGTGCAGATTATCTGGTTTGCTGATTTTACTGATAAAAATGCAAGAAATTTTTCTTTTATTTCTATCCTACCAGGGTTGATATCTGGTTTTGTTGCTTCCCTTTGGAGCTACAGTTTGAAAACATGGTGAAAATGAGCTAAGCTGAGGTTGCGTTGAGCATCTCAAACTAGTTTTCTCTAAGCAGTAGCATTTTTATTTCACCTCCATTCAGATATCCCCTTTTCACTGTGAGCTCTGAAAAATTAACTATCCCCATTTTTAAAATTTCCTCCTTTTTATCATCCCTCGCAGAAATGATTTCCACTACTTATCAGTTAGAAGAAGAAAAAAATTCAGTTAACTACTCCGAAGTATGGCAATGTTATTGAAAATCATCAGTATGTTATGGACTGAGCATTACGTTTCTAGAATGTTGGTGAAGGTTTAGAATCCAATTAGGATTAGCTCTATTTTAGAATCTTCTGTTGCTTCATTTTAGTTTTATATTACTGTTTTTTACTTTCAGTGCTGCGTATTTTCTTATTGGTTACTGCTAATGATGTTTTTTTTTCTTAATTCTTTAAAAAATTTGTTCATTTGACAAGGCAGAATGGAAAATGCAAATGATGTGATCTGGTTTCATTCTGCTACCATCTTTACTGAAACATTCAGCAACCAATTTTTACTTTATTATTCTCAAACTTATCTGAAGATGTATTTATTTTTAAAATTTTAGCCAAGGATACCCCTTAGACAAGTCAAATGTGTGTGTGTGTGTGTGTGTGTGTGTGTGTATGTGTGTGTGTATACACATATATACATATATCTCCTGTCAAATAGAGTGATTTTTCTTTTTCACTTATCCTGTGTTACAGCTTTCTAATTTAATGTGAACTGCATTCATGTATTCAGGGTGTATTGTTTAAGTCTGTGTGCAATCTGTCCATATGGTTTATTGTTTTGCCAAATTTGATCATGGACCATGTTATTCTTTGTTGTAAAAGTCCTATACTTTTTCATTTGCTTCTTTCATATGCTGATTTCATAACATGCTTCAAATTCTCTCATTATGTTGTAAAGGTTTTTCCATTATTCTGTGAAATAATAGAAACTGAAATGTTGTAGATAGAGAGAAGATGAGGTTTTATTTAATTAAACAAAAATAATGATTTAGACCATGCTATTGAAAAGCAGACAAGGGTGTTGTGGGAAGCCCTAGTGTATAATGGGAATACAAAGGCTTGATTTAAGATAAAGTCAAGATCAGAATCTTTATTTTGAATGATATTAGTAAGTGAAGAAAATTAGTAAAGTCATTTCTCTTTGTGTACCTCATAGAAAAATGTGAGGTTGTCATGATTTGTAGTTTCTCAACTGGTTGCCTTGGCTTGGTTCTCACCCTCATTGTCAGCACTGGTTCCTTAGTAAGGATGAGCTCTAGAATGCCTATAGCCAGGGTACAACAAGGACCATGCCCACTAGGGATGGGGCAGGGAGTGTTGGAGAGCAGCTCCATGGGTGGTAAATACAGTTTAAGTTTGGGAATGATAATGATGAAATTGCTACATTTGAATTGAGGTTTTTTTCCTTTAATTTTTCTAATGTTTTATATGGTTGAACACAATTTGGGTGTTTTTGTAGCATAACTGGTTATATTTTCCAGTGAGCTTTGTAGCTCTTGTTTTTTGAGAGGAAAAACACTAGGAAATATGCAAAATCTTCTTGAGTGAATAATCTGAATTGTAGAAAGGATCCACTGACTTCTTTCTCAGCAGTGATTTTCCATCTGAGTGGCTCCTGGGTAGTTAGTGCATACAGCTATGTCGGTGCTGGCTGGGTGCAAATTGCCTTCTTCTGAAGATGCCTGCTTTGTACATTACCTGCCTACAGCAAAACAAGGCCCCTCCAGTAGAGAATCCTCTTAACCAAATATCAAACAAATTAACCTTTTAGTGTGTTTCTAGGAGCCTTTCATGAGAAGGCACTCTGGTGACATCACTGATGGCAAAGGTTAGCCTAAAAGTAAAATGAAATCATCCGGCCAGGCAGACCCTGCGGGAGAATCAAGCCTTGTAATTAGATTGAAGGCTCCTAGGAAACAGAGCCCTGTTGCAGGAAGAGCATTTGCAGAAGATAATTGGGGTAAGCTTATGCATCAGTGCCTGTGTACTGCATCACTTACAGACTTGAGAGTAGCTGTAATGGTGTATGATGATTGAGTCATGCCTTAATTTAGCAACCTAGGCGAACATGAATTACATGACAAACATGCACTTGAGTTTGTCCTATCTGTGACTTCAGACTCTGGGAAGATTCCAGATTGGCTGATACTGGGGGTGTTTCCTGAGAGTTGCAGGGATTGAGTAAGCCCTGTTATGGGCAGTTGCTGATGGCTCTGTAGATTGGCGTCTTTTAACTGGTGCTGTGCCTATTTCCTCAACCCACTTCTCCCAGAATTTTTTTTTCAAAGTATGTCTCATTAACTGAGCCTATTAATTGTTGTAATGATTTCTGTGATGAGTTAATGAAAAAAAATCTAGTTATAGGCAAATAGCTGTTTTACCCTATTTGGATTGATGTAACAAAATAATATAGACTGGATGGCTTGTAAACAACAGAAATGTATTTCTCATAGTTCTGGAGATTGGGAAGTCCAGGATCAAAGCACTGGCAGATTCAGTGTCTGATGAGAGCCTGCTTCCTCAGAAATAGCTATCTTTTTGCAGTAACCTCACTTGGTGGAAGGGGCTAAGGAGCTCTATGGGATGCCTTTTGTAAAGCCGCTAATTGCATTCTTGAGGGAGGGGCTGAGTCCTCATGACCTAATCACCTCCAAAGGCCCCTAGCTCCTAATACAATCACCTTTTGGAGTTAGGATTTCAACAAATGAACATTGGGGGTGGAGGTGGGGCAACCATTCAGACCATAGCATAAGCTGACAATCTTCCTTACTATTAGCAGCTGCTCAAACCAGAAAGAAACTGAGTTTTGATGTGTTAAAAGGTGAGTAGAGGGAGTTACTGAAATGAGCCCAACTAGCAATCCAGGAGGATGTGGGTTCGATCCCTGGACTTGCTCAGTGGGTCCGAGATCTGACATTGCCGTGAGCTGTGGTGTAGGTCACAGACATACCTGGGATCCTGGAAACTTCCATATGCTGCAGTTGTGGCCTTAAAAAAGGGTGGGGGGGGGTGAGCAGAGAACCAACTTTTTACTGTCTTGCCTTAGCCTTAGAAGGTCACCTCAACTTTGATCTAGACAGAGACCTTCTAGTATTTTTAAGGAAAATCAACTGAAGACTTTATGTTTCAGGGTCTCCCTGGGTTTCAAGGGACTGCTAGTCTTTGAGTGACAATAGAGTGTCAAGGTAATAAAATCCAGGGCTCATCACTTACTACCTGTGTGACAAAGGCATGGTGCTTGAACTCTCTGATATTGCTATTCCTTATCTATCAAATAAAAATGATGCAAAAGTCCCTGGCAATAGTCAACAGTCGTAAGTGTTAGAGAGTTATGGTGGGGAAAAAGGTAAAGGTAAGAGTATGTGGGAATATTTATTTTGGTAGCCATACTGTAATAACAGGAACAAAAACAGCTAAAATTTTTGAGTGCTAACTGTCTGCCAAGTACTGTGCTAAATAAGCATGTATTATGATGATGTCTTTCAAAACTCCCACCAACCTGCTCTAGGTTCATTGCACAGGTGAGGACACCGAGGCATCTGGGTCACATCGCAGATGCTAACACAATACATAATTGTTCATCAAAGAATCACAGAAAGAAGCTCTAAGAGCAGTCTCATCTCATGAAAACATGCATACTGGTAATGAGTCATCTGTTTTAGTCACATCACTATAGTCATCCTAAACCAGAACCTTTCTCTTGAGCTTACATTAAATTTGTTTATTTCTCATATCTGGATTGCTTTTACATTCTGCACTAGCTAATCTCTGGTCTTATTTCAAGTCAGAATCTGGATATTATTTACCATCTGCCTCCAAGGGAGGCACTTGCCAAGTCCCTTAATTTGCTATAATTGGCAGGTTTTCAGTGTACATAATTTATATCAAAAAAAAAACTACCCTGAAAAAGAAGATTAATTAAACCATTTCTTCTGGGTCCCTAAAAGTACAGCGGTTTCCAAGAGGATGGCTTTAAGGCCTTAAGGTCTTGTGTGTGTATAGGCTGTCACAGCTGAGCACATTAAAAATGTATGTTGGGTTGGTCCCTGGTGCCTCTGAGCTGGTCAGAAAGATGTCATTGGCACCTGGGTAACATCACAAATACTCACTGAATTAAGCAGCTCACATTTGCATTTGAGTCTTTTGTTCCAAGCTTTCCAGACACTAGAAACTACTAGACTGCAATATAATTTATGGATACCTCTGTGTTGGCAATTCTGTCACTGATATGATAGGAAACACTAGAAAAAATACACCCAGATGTACAGAATTCTAAATAGAGTATGTGAGAGACCACAAACTGATTCAGACAAGCAGCACATGTGGCTAGTAAATAGACGATTACAGGGTTGATATTTTTTTTTCCTCCTCCTTTCTCTTCTTTGCTTCATCTAAGCTCATGGTCCAAAATGGGGCATGCCCTCAGCCTTATGGTGGCATTCTGGTCTTTTCCCAGCTTCTGGATAATGCCACCCCAGTTTATTCCTCTAATCTATGCCTTATCAAAAGCTGGCAAGTTTATACTGCATTCTAAGGAAGAAGTTTCTGTGTTTCCTACCTTTTTCCAGAGTGGTTTTGTGATTTACCAGTTGGGTGGATTGCATAGACTAACACAGGAATGGACATAAAGTTGTCACAAATTTTCTCTTTCTGAGAATGCCTATCTGCCCAACCTTATGTAGTGCTTCCCCCACTTACCTTCAAAATCTCTGCTCAGATATTACCAGGCTTGCCTTTTCCCCATCTTGATCCCAGCTGATGAAAGTGTTATCCTCTGTGCCTCAGAAAAGATCTAAAGATTAGAAATTGGGCAAAAATTTGGAGCAAAGGTCACCCAAGGACGAACTAATGGAATGTACTTGGGAATGTACTGATTGTTCATCATTAATTAAAATCCAAGATTTTGTTAAGTTACACATTAATGTATAGCTTTTTATGTAGTAGAGATGCAAATAATTTCTGCTGAGTGAAAAGGGTACCTCCAAAGTCTTATAGTCCTATTTGACATGAATCAGTTTTGTATTTACTAATCAGTTTTATTCTAAGATTGTCTCTGTCTACCTTGTTTCTGAAATGCCCTTTGATCTGGTTATAACACCTGACTCATTAGTTGATTGACTAAAACATGTTCATTTCCTGTGTGGGTGGGAGTCATGGCTCTGAACTCCATTACAGTTTAGCACTCTCCACGCTTTCCCGGATTAACTTGTCTCCCTTTAACACTAAAATATAAGCTCCGTGAAGGCAGGCTCCTGAAGGAAACTTGGTGACTTTGAACCTTCAGTTCATAGCGCAGTGCCTGCTGCTGGATGCAATGCAAGTGTGTTCTTTGAATAAGTGATTATGCAGTTTAATCCTTGAGTCACTCAGTTGGTGTCTGAATCACTGTTCCAGATCAGTGTGAGTACTCTTTTGCCCAAAGAACAGCTTCTGTTTTAGGAGAACGCAGATATAGAGTCAGAAATGTTGTGAAAGTCTTTTTTATGACTTAACCAACTCTGCGTAGTGGGTTTAATCTTAATCCCTCTTTATTACTTTTATTTTGCTTTGCAGTGTCTTTTGGATTACAAATAGACAGTGTTGCTCAATACCCATCGAAACAAGGCTGCTTTGCAAGGACAAGTAGAAATTTGAAAGATAGTTTTGCTTCATTTTTTTAATGTTGCTCCTAGTGGTTGTGGATGGTTGAGAGTATGAGGGAATAAATTCTTTTTTTTTTTTTTGTAATTTAAGAATCCTTTGACCGTTTGTAAGAAAAACAAATTCCAAATAAGCAATTTCATGCCTAACTTGATCTTATCAGCCTCTGTGGTATGAAGTTAGACTTTGAAAGTGTTTACCTAAAAACATTAATAGATGTAATTTTCAGTTATTTATATTGAATTATTGCTTAAAAGATCAAATCTATCTGTCTGTATACATATATGTGTATATATGTATGATCTCTTACAAATCTCCTGAAAATCTAAAGGCTATTCCTGTGTATTTCCTTCTTGTCTTTTCCTTTCTTTTATACTTAACTATCACAATAATACATTTCCTGTCAAACTCCTGCTTTAGCAGCCTATTTTCCATTTTGTCTATATTTGGAAATATATTTAAAGAGAGTTCTGAAGAGAAATGATGACTAGGATAGTAGTTTTCAGAAACTTATTTGAGATCATATCATGTGACAGAGAATTAAATATGCTTCCAATAGGTATCCAACATTGAAGATAACAAAAATTAAAATAGCTCCTAATATTTAAAAACATAAAAATAACCAGGTTAGTTAAATTTAAACTCTATCCACTGTCTAAGGATTGTCAACTAATGAAAATTTGTGGAAGACCACAGATATTGACCTTCATAATATTGTTAGAGTTGTGTTCTAGACCAAGAGTTGACAAACTTATTCTATAAAAGGCCAGAAAGTAAATATTGTTGATTTTGTGGACCATACATGTCCGTCAAAGTTATTCAGCTTTGTCATTTTAGCACGTAAGCAAACATAGGCAATACCTAAACAAACGGACATTACTGTGTTTCAGTTGGTAACAGTTTATTTACAAAAACAGGTGGTGAGCTGGCTTTGGCCCATTAGCTGTAATTTGCTGACCTCTGCTCTGGACTGTCTTCATAGCTCAGTTTTCTCCAGTTGGTCCACAAAATGAAAGTCACTATTCCTGTACTGTATTTATAAGGAAGAAACCCACTCTTGCTTTGACCAATAGAAGACACAATCATGTTTCTAGAGCCTTTTACTCAAGAATCTAAATGATTTTAAAAGGCAAATGCATATTAGAATGGTTGGAAAATATGTATTTAAAAATAAGTATTACATGTATGAAAATGTCTCAATTTTGAGGACCAACTAAGATGCTATGAAAGAAGGAATAAATTGTCTAATGCTCGAAAAGTCTCATTACTTCACAAAATTCCAAAGTAAGTTTGCTCAGGATTCCAGGCTATAAACCTGTTCTGTAATTTTATCCTTTACCTCAGGACATTAGCATCTAAGACATAGAATCTACTCACATGTTAATTCCAGAGCTAGGTGATAACTTGACTGGTGCTTTCTTCGTATTACAGGAGGGCAACAACCTTCAGGCATTTGCTGTAGGACATACTGAAATTTGCCACTGCTCTTTTGCAATTGAAACTTAGTCCTAAATTCATTAATGATTGAGTACATTGAGGATGTCCTTTATGTTAGGAATATTTAATGCAAGTCCTTTATGCCAGGGATATTTAATGCATGAATTTGGTATGCATTTCATGCCCAGTTCATAATGAAAAATTTAATAAATTAAAAGAATAAAATACAAACAACTTGGAAATTCAAACCCACTGCTAACTGTACAGCTAGTTGTCCATCCCAGAAACCTAGATGATGGAAAACTAACAAAGAATAGTCTCTAAAATATGGTGATTTGACAAAAGAAAAAATTATTTCTTATATTTCATTCTTTATTATTAACCAAAAGTCATTTGGTTCGTAATTTAAAGATCGTTTTGATGGAAACCTCCCTGTTTCTGACCTCTTTCTGAGCCAAAGAGAAGAAATTCAGGAACTCTAACTAATTTAAATATTCTTGCCTTTATTCTTATCTGTACTTCTACTTTAACCTTAGGGTTGCAGCTAAAAACTTGTGGCAAATCCTACCGTCATGGCCTTTGTTGGAAGTGCAAGGATCGCACTGACTTCTGGGACAACAAAAGAAACGAGACCAATGTTTTGTATAAATTATGCCTTTTTCATAGATATATATATTTTTTATTACTATTTATGAAGCTCTATGTACTTATGGGCACTTTTGTACTTATGGTACCCAGTAAGTACTTATGGGCACTTCTCATACACTATCATTAACCTAAACAATACTGGAACATATAAATTATCTTTGTGATAAATGCAAAGATCAGAAAGGTCAGATGACTTGCTCTGGGTAAGCACATAGGCAGTACATGGCAGGTCTGGGTTTCAAGCTGAGATCTATCCAGTAAGAATGCCTGTCTCAGAGATGCTCAATGTTGTTCTTCATTGCTGTGCAGACAGAAGACATGTACAATATGTCATTTAGGGAACATGATGAGATCCCAGCTCCCATCCAGATGATATTCCCGCCATTGGAGTCTCTGGTGAAGGTTACAACTTCTTCCAATGGGGTTGGCCGCAGCTATCATAATGCCTTTATGAAGATATACCTATGTGACCCGGAATTGCTTCCACCTCTCTCCCACATGATTTAAAAGGAAGAAAGAATGTAGGAGGGTATGTTGGGACATATCTGTACAGCAGAGAAGAGGCAATTTCTAGTAAAGCGTTTTTGGGAGAGCACCAATGAGCTGAAAAATCTAGGATAATGTGTCTCCACCTGAGGATTTTAGATCTTCCAAAGCTGGGTCACCTGGAATATTTTTTTAATGGAAACTCCTGGGCCTTATCCCTCATACTCCCAAGTTTAACAAAACTCCAGGAATCTTTGTAATCACCATTCAAGTTTAAGAACCACTGATGGGGAGTAGTTGGGCAAATCTGGGAGTGTCTAAAAAATATGATTGCCAAAAAGAGGAACTCAAAGGATGTTTCCAAAAACTGATGCTAAATAGAATAAGTACACCAATGGGTCTCCTGTGCTCTGAAAGTGGTGGGCACACGAAAACCCCTGAGGACTGTATCCACTGAAAACTATTATGGAATTGGGGTAGTATTTTCAGACATGTCCAGCATTCTCTTTTATTTGGTTCCTCCTCAGTTTTTTTTTTCTTGAATTTTTAACATTCATGGGCAATAATATTAATATTATCAGACTCTAAGGGTCCCTCTTTCATCATTTAATGATTACAACATGAAATTACATAGAGAGCATAGAAGATACAGATCAATCTGAATAAGGCAAAATTACATAGTTTAACGAGGTAACATTTCCATGGATGTAAACAAATATATTGTGGATAATGAGTTGAAGGAATTGGTATAAAATTTAATTTAAAACTTTAATTTAAACAAAGTATGTTCTCTAGTTTATACCAGATCAATACACATTGCAGATGAAATTTGATAAAATCGGATACAATACATTGCTTCCTCTGTACACCATGCACTATTTTTAAAAGTCCAGAATATTTTTGGATGATAAACGTAATTAAATAGAGCAAAACCATATGAATTAAAGCCATGAAGGTTTTTTTCTTATTAGAATTACAAGCTTGCTACAGAGCTTGAAGGCATTACTAGTATATTATCAAGAAATGTTTTGGTCCTAAGGGGATACATTCTTATTATCAGTTATAGATTTTGTGGGATTTAAATTAGTAAAAGAAATTCTATGATGTTTTTCTTTGCAAGCAAGGGGAGGAAACTGCTGAAAATTTTAAGCAAACAATTAATGTTAGCTTCAAATATAAGAGTATTTGAGTTTATATACAGCTTGCTCCCTAGTTAAAGCCAAGATCTACATTGCATGCACAATTGCATGCAAATTGGACTTAATTTACTGCATGCTTTGCCTCTTCAATTAAATAAAATGAGAAGATGATTTTTACTTTAGAGGAGTAAAGTTCAATGAGTTAAAATGTTTTACCTCTAAATTTTCCATAAAGAGCTTATGTACCCAAATGTTTACTTTAAATAATTTATTTAACAAGTATATATTGAATTCAGCTTTTCATGGAAGGCATAGGTTCCATACTCAAGAAGCTTATGGGCTCAGTAGGAACAGAAAATACATTAACATGGTAAACACGAATTCTAAATTTATCTTCTCAAAACTCTTTCCATGTTTATTTTCTGGTTCAAATTGTATCTTCCTAGTCCTTATTAGTCCTCCAAGTCTATATCACTGCCTGAAATAACATAATCCAAACACTTCTATGATGTGTGTTGGTTTCTTAGGACTGCCAAAAAATGTACTGCAAACTGGGTGCCTTAAAAAACCAAAAATATATTGTCTCCAAGTTCTGGAGGCCAGATGCCCAAAGTTAAGATATTGGCAGAGCTATGCTTCCTCAAAACTTCTAGGAGAGAACCTTTCTTCACCTCCCCCTAACTTCAGGTGGCTTGTCAGCAATCTTTGGTGGTCCTTGGCTTAGAACCGAAGCATTTCAATCACTGATTCTCTTATCATATGGCAGTCTCTCTTGTGTCTGTGTCTAAACCTACCTCTTCTTATAGGAGACCAGTCATATTGGGTAAAGGGCTCACCCTACACCAGTGTGACCTTCTCTTAACAGAGCTAATTGTGTCTCTAATTACCTTATTTCCAAATAAAGTTGTAATCTGAATTATTGTAGTTTGTGACTTCAACATATCTTATTGGTGCAAACAATTTAACGTATTACGTGAAGCATTTAAGGCCTTCCATAATTCTGACTATTCAGCCTGTCTTCATTCCCCATTCATGAGGAAGGAAGAACTTGCCAATTATTGATCTCCTTCTCTGCAGCAGGCACTTTTTGTGTGTTAACTAATTAATCCTTGGGATGAGCCACAAGAGGTGTTATTATCTTCATTGTATTGGTGAGGAAGAATAAGTACATTTCTCAAGATTTACGTGTTTTTCAGGTCTCACCTCAGGAGACTTAGAAGTTTAAGTACATTTCTCAAGATTTATGTGTTTTTCAGGTCTTATATCAAATCTTATCATATCCAGGAAGCTCTCTGAGAACACAGACAAAATGGGGTTTCCCTGAAATGTGTTCTATGGAACCTTAGGTTTTTCCCTTCATAGAATGTGTCATTTTGTAGTATTTATCACTTAATCAGCTGATCACTATTTGCCTCTTCATCAAGACCATAAGATCCATGAGGTAGGGGCAATGCATTTCCATCAGTGGGCACATAAGCACTTAGCAATACTTACGGAGAAAATGTTTGAATAAATAACTCCCATAACTAGTAAGTAATTAGAATTAAGATTTGAACTTTTATTCCAAAATTGAGTTGCTCCACCCATAACAATGAGCAAATATGGACTAGGCATCTGGAGTGCATAGTAGACATTCTTCACTGAGTTCAGGATACTGAGATGAATGAGATCAAATCCTTGTACTCAGGGAATTTCTGCCCAGTAGAGAGGACACACAGGAGGAGGGGATGATTAACTCCCCAAAGCTGGGGATGGGCCATTAGGAAAATCTTCTCAAGGAATGTTCAAGGGAAGGGGGTTGAGGGGAAGGCTAAGAAAGCTTTCATGGCCATCTGGCAGAGAAGCAGGTATAAAGGGAACCACAAGGCTGTGGGAAGTTGGTATGTTCACAGAGAATAGAATAGGGAGGGAGGTTGTTGGGTTAAATGAACCTCTTCTAAAGGAACTTTTTCCTGAGCCAGGCTGGTTAACTCATGATCTCATCAATATATCCCACACATTTCTGACTCAGCTCAATTCAAAGCAGAGTTTTTCTAATTGTTAAAGAGCTTTCCAAATCTGGAAAAGGCTCTCTTTGGAGGTAGTGGGTCCTGCTTCCTTTGGGGATGTTTAAATGTTGTGTTTGTGAGTAGCTGGGTCCTATGTTACGTAGAGCTTCTTTTCTCATGTCACACCACACAGAAAACATTAATATTTCTTTCTTTTTCTTTTTTGCTTTTTAGGGCCAATACCTGTGGCATATGGAGGTTTCCAGGCTAGGCGTTGAATCAGAGCTGTAGCCTCTGGCCTACACCACAGCCGCAGCAACGCGAGATCCGAGCCTTGTCTGCCACTTACACCAAGCTCAGGGCAACACCGGATCCCCAGTCCACTGAGTGAGGCCAGGGATCGAACCCGCAACCTCATGGTCCATAGCAAGCTCCATTTCCACTGTGCCACGAGGGGAACTCCCAAACATTAATATTTCTATTGCACATTGTGGTAACAAGCAGAAGCACTCTATTGTTCTAGGGCTGAAGGGATCAGTACCTCATCCCCTCCTAATTCTTCCATGACACAACATGTGTGATGTTCTAGGATGGGGAATTCAGTCCTTTTGGAGCTTTAGCTATAAGACAAATTAAGATACCCTGTGATCCTGAGGTTCTTTAAACAGGAACACTCATTTCCCATATTCTTCACATAGAATCCAGAGTAATGTATTAATGGTGCAGATAATATCATGTCATGTTCCTTCAAAAAAAACTCCTTGACTTCTTAAAACACTTCCAAAGAACATCCAGAGCTCTTGCCTTGAACTAATGGGCCCTGCACAGTCTGGTGCTTGCTTACCTCTCCCAAGTAATCGACAATTATTTCCCTCTCTGATCACTACAATTCA
This sequence comes from Catagonus wagneri, assembly GCA_004024745.2. Taxonomy (NCBI): domain Eukaryota; kingdom Metazoa; phylum Chordata; class Mammalia; order Artiodactyla; family Tayassuidae; genus Catagonus; species Catagonus wagneri. Next base: position 17,162,303 of record PVHT020000077.1, on the reverse strand, counting down.
ACCCTAGGGATTTTTTTTCAGATTTTCAAATAAGCCAAACTCAATTCAACTTCAGGGCCTTTGTACATGCGGTTACTTCCAAAGGCAAAGTATAAGGGTGACTGTCATACTTCAATCCTCAGCTTAAATGTCATACCTTAGTAAGGCTTTCCATGACTTCTACATCAAGAGAGTTTCTATATATCACGGTCTATTAATTTGCTCTACTTATCTGATGCCCACAGCAATGCCTGGCATGTTGTATGAGCTCAGTAGTTATAAGTAGAATGAATTACTTAAAACATTTCAAGGACAATTTGACAAATAGATGACTTGGAATATTTTAAGCCCAAAGATGACAGGTGCTTAGCAAATGAGATGGATACAAAGGATGAATTAAAAGGAGTGATCACATCAGGATGCAAGAATTGAAAAAAAATTTCATAGAGGAAGCTCTAGATGTTTCCTGAAATATCAATATATGAAACTAAGGTACACGTGTGTGTCTGTATGAGAGGGTCAGGAAATACTTTAAGAGGAATTATCAATAAAAACACTTTGTTAGATAGGAGAAGAGAATAATTTGGGAACAATAAATAATGGAATTTGATTTGAATATAGATGCAGTTCTCACCCAAGGGTGATTTTTTCCTCCCAGGGGACACTTGGTAATGTATGAAGACAGTTTGGTTGCTATGACATAGATGTGCTGCTAACATCTATTGGGTAGAAGTGAAGGGTTCTGCTAAACATTGTTCAATGTACCGTATAGTCAATCTAAACAGAATTAGCTGGCCCCAAGTACTAGAAATACTTGATTATAGGAATATATAGGAACATTACAGTAGATAAAACTGAAACAAATAAGGCAAGGCAAAATTATGGAATACTTAAACATCAAGGTCAGGCATTTGCTTAGTAGGTAAGGATAGTTAATGCTGACTTTGGGCAGAGATGTGATAGGATTAAAGGGGTGCTTTGCAAGGCCTAACCCTGTGCTTGTGTGAAGGCAGCCTGGAGCAGGAATGGAAAAGTCCTGTTTAGAGGCGCTTTGATGGTCTAGATAAGAGATTAGAAGGCCTGGCATCAGAGGAATGCCAACAGAGATGCAAAGGGGATTGTTGTTATTTCACAGTTACAGTAATCAGGGATGGCCAATGTCAGAGTGCATCCATTTCTTTAAGAAGTCTTAACTACAAATTCTTATGTCTCTTTGATTCAGTTCACATGAGTTCTGAAGGAAAATACCACAAGTCTTGACTTTTTTTGTCCATGAATGCTTGGAATGCCCCTGAGGTTTCTTCAGTGTTTCATATCACATGTTTTTATCAGTGAGTGGAGAATTTAAAAACATGTATTGTAATCACTAACAACCCTGTCCCTTTGATGAAGGAATTTGTTCTTGCACCATATTTGGGTCTGGGATGGGTGGAAAAGAGAAAAGAAGAGGGAGAGGCAAACACACCAAACCACAATTGTAGAATTTCTCTTGTAGAACTTTTGTTTATAGAATACTTGGAAGATGAGGATATATGAAAAATAGAGTCATGGAATCTTAGAGTTGAAAGGTTATCATCTAGTTCAGTCTTTTTTTTTGAGCACAGATCAAAACATTTAGTGGGATGGCTGACTAGTCCTGTCTTAAAGAGCTTCACTGCTTGGCCAGCTGCCAGGTTGTTCAAAATCTGTGCTCACATTTGCAGTGGGTTTCTAAGATTTCAAGATATTGGCAATCTGACAAAACCTTATTTCAAAAGTAACTGGTATCTTTATTAACGTATGACAAATGAGATGTGAATAAATACTGTGTGAAAGAGCCAAGGTAAAAATATAATGTAATTTTTATTTGGACTTTACCCTTTATTGGGTGTTTCACAGACCTCAGCAAAAAAGAAGCCTTTCTGGCTGTTTTTCAGTTCTTCCTCCAGTCTAGGGAGAGCCAAGTACAGTGAGAAATAGAAGTATAGAAGTTGTTTATAAAGCAGGAGTAGCTCCATCATAGTCCTGATGACAGTTTTGGTAATTCTGACATCTAGGTGGCATGGCATGTTTTACCTCTCTGTGGTCAATAGGCCAAGGCAGACACTGTTCTTCTAATTCACAGTTATGAGGGAGGAAGCTGAGCTCTGTAGCCTGCTGCCTTGGTTCAGGGCTTCAAGGTACATTTAGTTCACTTACACTGTTGCACACTCTTGATAATGTGTATCTTAAATTACCCATGCACTTTGATCACGGAAGTCAAGATCATGTAAGGTCCTTGCCTTTTCTGGAAGGAACATTAGATATGGAAGTTTTCACACTCCTAAGAGAGCAGATGTCTGGTCAAAGTGATGCAATTTGTAATAAATGGAGCCCAGGAGAAGGAATTGCTAATGAGGACTGTGAATGAGTGAGCAGGGGAAATGCTCTGTCAGCTATTAGGATAGACAGATAGACAATGGTTAATTCAGAAAAGGGTGATTAGCAATGTAAGTTTAAGTTCTGGATTTCTAGAGATGGCCATATGTGGCCACAGATTGGAGCTATGGGTAGAGATTGAACGTTACCTTTGTCTACTGTGATTTTAATGAATGCAAGACTATAAAAACGTTGCCTTAGGTCATCCTCTGTCATGTTCTCATTCCCTGGCCTGTCTCCTCTGACATTTACACTAGTATTACCATGATACTTTGTGGAATAGATAATCACTACACCATAATGTGCCCTAATTTTGCTATTATGATTTATGTCTTCTTTCTCTTTATAAGAGTGCCATGGGAGACCTTAGTAGGTAAAACAACAGATTTTTTTTGTATGTCTGATAAAACTGTGTCATATAAACAATTTTTTTAATTGAGAAAAAGCCAAAATATTTTCTCTAAAATAAAAGATCTCCTAAGATACCAAAATTTTTTGGTTCTCTGAGGGGAATAAACAGACTTGTGTTAGAGTTTTTGTAATTTCCTTTTTTTTTTTTTTTAGGAATCACTGATGACAAATTTTACTGATGATACCATAAAAAAGTTACTATTGGACAGTGACACCTGTAAAACAAGATAAACTTTATAGGTGTTCTGTTTTCTACCTTTGAACTCTTAAAATATATGATGCTACATATATATGCAAGAAGATCTTTTTCAAAATTAGAATTTTTCAAATATTCAATACTTACTACTTATATGATTTTTGTCCTATATACATACCTCCAAACTATTATTTGCCCATGATTTTTTAGTTTTTTTTTAATTAATGCTATCTGAACAGGAAAGCAGTACAAATGTCTCAAATCATGGATTTGATGTGTATATATTACAGTATATCATCTGAAATCATGGTACAGCTACTGTACTTTAAGCAATATAGTCTTGATATGACTAATCTGATAAAAATTGAATTTAAGTGTTCTATATAAACTGGGGTGTGTTAATTTTTAGTCCCAGGTGTGTGTGTGTCTGTGTCTGTGTGAAGTTTAGTGTTTATCAACAGTGTGAAATACAGACACAAAGTTTTTAGAATATATAACAACAAGAGAAATTGTGAAGTTGATTACAATAAAGCTGTGAGAAATGTATTCTTGCAACAAAGCACATGGGATCCTGATTCTGAGTGGAAAAACAACCCTGCTGTTATTCACTTCATCAGTGAGTGACTCTTAAGAAAGAAAAGGCCATGAGGTAGCACTGAAGAGAGAAATAGGCAGTGGCCTTGGCTGCCTGCTGATCAGATTTTGTTTGTCTTTTCAAAACGAAAGGAACTTGTCCTTTTAATAATTCCCTTAGATGGCACAGCTAAACCAAGCTGGCTCTCCAGCCTGCTCTTGTTTGTGAAGTGTAATTCTGTGGTAATGAGCTGGTGACAATGTGAGGAAAATAGTCTAAACATTCTGAAACACAATTCCAAACATGACTAAAGACAAGGAAGAAAGAAAGGCAGAGGGACAGAGAGAAAGGAGGAGGAAGCAAAGAACTTCTAACAATCACTTCAGGGGAACTTAAAGAGGACTTTTGTGATTACCTATCAGTATGTGTATCACTTATCAATGGTATATTCTAATGCCTCTTTCTTACCATAGAGATGTTCCATTCTGTTGTAAATGAATGAACTTCATACTTGGAAGATTCCAATGTATTTGCATCCTTTATCTATCTTCTGAATCATTGATAGACCTCTTCCCTTTTGTAAAAAATACCCAAGAATATGCAGTGTTCATTTGGATGTATGCAAAACTTAGCAATTGTGGGAAACAATGATAAAAAAAGAAGGCTACTAACACATCTCCTTGCTCCTTTCCATGTGTCAACAGGTAGTCTTAAACTTTACAGTTTCTAACTGTTTGGGAGAAAATATGGTGCAGAGTTAATTGCTGAGTATGTTTCCCATAAAGAAAGAAATGGATTTTGTTAGTGGTAGAAAGCAGACATGGGGCATGGGGTTTTCCTGGAGATGAAAGGAGAAGTGATTAAGGGAGGATGGAGGCAAGATATGTTGGTCAAGTAGCCCAGGAAAAAGAAGGTAAGGCTTTGTGTTGTTGGTGCTGAACTGTAGAAAGGGAGTACAAAGTTCGTTTTTCACTGTATAGTATATTTTATGTTGCATCTAATGATATGTACTATTCTAGAACACTTGGCATTCTTAGATCACATAAGGCAATATGAATTCTCTTGACTCATTCTTCCTGAGATGAAGCAGGCAATGCATTTCCCAAACACTTCAGGTTGGAAAAGAGATGAAAAGAGATTTCAGGACATTTGATCTTTGCATTTGGACTACTTGCTGCCACTGGCTTTCACTATGAGTTCCAGTTGGATCCCTTTTCTGTATTAGTTAACCTGTCAAGATTTAAATACAAATATTCGTAATTCTGCCATGGACTATCCCATTAGTAGGGTTGGGAAAAAGAATTACATTTTTTTTTCTGTGCATCCTATCAATTTTTATTTCCTCATTCTCTTCTATTTTAGTGTAGTGGTAAGAGAAGACTCAAGTTTTCCATTTTTTTTATAAAGCTGTTAAGAAACAAGTGCCATTTTTCTTTTATTTGTGGGACTTCAAAATTGAGATGTGTTTTCACACTGGATGTTAAACTCTTTGTTTATGTATGTACCATTTCTTTTGAATGTTTTTGCTGTCTCGAAGCTCTAAACACGGGCTCTCTGGGGTATATTACTGATGACATTTTTCTTGCAAGCAGTGATTTATATCCAGAATTAATAAAGATTCCAAGTGCTCTAAGATGCAAACCCTTCCTCTTGACAAAGGTTGACCTGCATCTTGTAGAAAAGCCACAAGGAAAGCGTGCTGCTGATGTTATAACCAACTCCTCTCTCTCTCCAGAGCAAGTTCAGAAAACTAGGAGTTTGATTTATAGCCTCATGGCACCAACAGTTTTTATCACATTCTTTGTAAATTTTCAAAGCCTTTTATAAGTCCAAAGTTAAAATTGTACTTGTTAGGATATTCGCAAACTTGCATGTGACCTTGATAATTTTTTTTGTTTCTATGAGTTGTGTAAAACCATAAAGTTAAAACAGGATTCCAGAAACTGTCAGCAGAAATTCTTTCAATTCTTATTTATTTATTTATGGCCACCCCTGTGCCATATGGAAGTTCTCAGACCATGGACTGAATCTGGGCTGCAGCTGTGACCTACACCTCAGCTGTGGCAATGCTGGATCCTTTAACCCACTGTGCCAGGCCAGGGATCGATCCTGTACCTCCACAGCAACCTGATCCACTGCAGTTAGATTCTTAACCCATTGCTCCACAAGTGGCAACTCCAGAAATTCTTTCAATTCTTAATCTGTTCCCTTTCCCAACAGCAAGGTTAGTTTAGATGTTTTAAACATGAAGATGATTCTGTGTCTCCATTTATAGGCTTTTATTTTAGTTTGGACATAATAGTTGGAAGTCTTATACACATGATGACTTAGGCACTGAAGGGCAGACTACTTAGAATTTATAGAATTATATAACAATATGTAGCAATAACTGAAACAGTATCATATTTCAAAACATTGTTTTCGTAATTATAATTAAGAATATTGTGGAAGTACAAGTACCAATATAATGTATCTGTTTCTGCTCTGGGGGACTTTTAGAAAGTCTCAAATCACTTCATAGTTGGAGCAGCTAAGCAATAGAGAAGGTGATGAAGGTGAGGTCACACAGTAAGGCTAGAGCAGAACTCTAATGGGGTATAACAGGGCCATCTATAGCATGTTTGATTGCTTAAGTCCCCAAAGTATAGACACAGGTGACCAAGACTCAAATCCAGGATTCCGCCCCTTTAAAGTCACACGGGAACAAGGGAGAAAGGCAAAGATAGCTTATGATGCCCAAATTCTCAATAGCTCAAATCCAGAGTTATGAATAGTAATTACTTAAATTTAATAAGCATCTGCTATATTTCTGACACTGAGCTAAGCGTATTATGAATATTATATTGATTAACTTAATAACAATGCTATTAGATTTGACTTCTACACATTATACAGATGAAGAAACTAAAATATACAGAGGTAAATTAATTTGTCAAAAAACTCACAACTTTTAAGTGTATTTCAACCCAGGGGATTGGAATCCAGAACCAGTTCTACCTTTTAGCCAATTTTCCATTCTGTCTCTTGAATATCTAAGGTGATGCTATTAAGTACACAGGAGAAAGCCAAGAAGGCAGAATATGAGGCAGAAGGGCTACAAGAATAGGTGTTCTTCAAATGGATAGAAAAAAGGTCAGATTTGTGGTTGCCAGAGGAGAGGGATGGAGGGAAGGGGAATTAGATGAAGGTAGTCAAAATGTACACATTTCCAGTTAGATAAGTGCTAGGAATGTAATATACAACATGATGACTATAGTTAACTTCGCTCAATGATATATTTGAAAGTTGTTAAGAAAGTAGATCCTAGGAGTTCTCATTCAAGGCAAAAATATTTTTTTTATTTTTCTGTATTTTTAAATTATTTGTATTTGTATGATATGGTGGATAATAATTAAACTTGTTTTGATCATCATTTAACCACACATGTAAGTCAAATCATTATACTGCACATTTTAAGCCTATACAGTTCTGTGTGTCAATTATACCTAAATAAAACTGGAGAAAAATGAACAAGTTTTCCAAAATTATCACAGTTTTTTTTGGTTGTTGTTTTTCTTTTCTTTTCTTTTTTTTAGAACAGTTACTTTGATAACATGCAAATCTTTTGCTCCTTTCATAGACAGCAGTAACTTGGGCTTCCCTCCTTTTTTTTTTTTTTGTCTTTTTGCCTTTATGTAGAGCCATGGCATATGGAGGTTCCCAGGCTAGGGGTCTAACAGGAGCTGCAGCTGCAGGCCTTCGCCACAGCCACAGCAACGTGGGATCCGAGCTGCGTCTGCAACCTTCACCACAGCTCACGGCAACGTTGGACCCTTAACCCACTGAGCAAGGCCAGGGATCGAACCTGTAACCACATGGTTCTTAGTCGGATTTGTTAACCACTGAGCCACGAAGGGAACTCCCGGCTTCCCTCCTTTTATTTGGAACATTGGTTATATAAGGACCATCCTGGGTCTGGGAGAACACACTGTGTCAGGAGCAGGGTTGTCTTCGAGGAACGTTGTATTTTCTGGAGCCCCTGAGCCCCAGCAGTTTTGATTGAAAGGCCTAGGCAGGGAGCTCACACCCAATCATCTTTATTGTTTCTCACTCTTGGTTTCCTACAGGGACCCTACGGAGGCAACTCCAACAATAACATATTAATCATCTACTTGCTTTTATCCTAAACCCAGATTGCCCACATGAGAAAGCAGGCTGGCATCAGTATCACTGTCAGATTCACTGAAAAACTAGGTTACTTGGACCCTAGTACCACCTTTGTAGCATATTCTGCCTGGGAGTCCAGTGGTTTCTTTAGTTTAATGTTACTGCAAAGTGACTATCCAAGCACCTAATCTTATTTTTGTATTTCTTCCATTATACAGTGTGTCAGTGTTAACATGGAGAGAAAGTGCCATAAATTTAGCAATCAGCTATCTTTTGGGGGGAAAGGGGTTAAATCTGTCAGGTCACTTGAGTATGTAGGACATTGGGTTTTGCAAACTGTGGCTGTTAGTTGTTATTAGTCTCCGTTTAGAAGTTTGATTTTCTTTTGAAGATATTTTTGCAATGTTTTTCTTCTCATTTCTGATTTCATTCCTTGGACTTGTTCCACATTTAAGCATTCCATATTGCTGTGTATAGCTCATGGATTTTTTTTTTCCTTCCACTCCCTTAACTATTGACATTGTGTAAAGACCTGAAGTTTCTTCCAATACCAAGCTTGATTCTATTGCAGTTCCAAACTGCTAATATAGCTGTGGAGAAACAGTGATATGTTCTACCACCTATTGCTTTGTATATCAGTAAACACTTAGAAATTCTATAAATTGACAGACCTAAAATATAGGTAATTTCTTTCACAAGTTTGTGACATCAGAATAATATGAATTGATAATAAAATTAATTCAGGAATAAATAGAAATCCAGAGTTTTGAGTTTCAAAGTTAATTACAAATTAATACAATTTTCTGGATATTTTCTTTAATAGAGAAAAAGTATTGTACCTCCATGATGTTGTACATTCAAACATAGAATCTGCCAACTTTCACACAGCTGGACATAGTAAAATATGCCATGTAGACAAGTTACCAGTAAAACTGTTGCCTGCATTTTATCTGGATGTTTTGTTGTTATTTAGGCTCATTAACCTCAAAGTAATGATGTTCTCACTTTTTTCCTTTGAATATGTTTTCTGTTTTCTATCTTGCTTTTTCTTTAATCTATAAGCCCTGTAACTACACATACTGTGAGAAAATTTCATAAAAGAATTAAAATAATGTGGAGGCTCGTAAAAAGGAAACTACAGTTTTTAAAATCTAAGAGAACTTTTCCTTAATTCACTCCTTTTCTTGGCAAGAATTATTGAAAACAGGGTGACAATCTGGTTCTCATTTTTCTTCCCTTATCACCACATAAACCTCAATTTAATAGACTAAATAAATAAATTAATGTAAAAAAATCTCTTTCTTGGGTATGATTTCTGACACAGTAAAAGCAGAGGAATATGTAAATGGAAAGGTAGAGTTTGATAGATGTCAGAAGAAAATGGCAGCTTGACACAAACTGTCAAATTCTGCATACACTTCCTATCTGGGTGATATCCCAGAAAACTCGTGTAATTGAACAGCTATCACAGCTCTCCAGATCCTCATGGCAGTTCTCCCTTGTTTCCTAATCCCTTCTCCAGGCTTTATTTTCTCTCTGTTGCCTTACTTTTTTCTGTGCAAAGTAGAAAAAGGCTTTGGTTTTAAGATATTGAAAATTGTTATTCATGTTTTGCTTAACTTCAGACACACAGGGTTGTTTGTTCAAGAATTCAGAACTTATCTCTGTGAATCAAAAGAGCTGAAGGCTCTTTCTTTTAAAAACGTGTGTGTGTGTGTGTAAGTCATACAGAGCTATTCAAGATACTTATAAAACCTTCCTTATACGTGTTCATACCCTTCTTGCCTTCCAAGTTATTGTACAGAACCCACTTTCCTGTGAAATATCTATTTAAATTCCAAGGGTTTGACTATTATCTGTCTCTTGTTCAAAATGTAACATCAAATTCTTTATCTTCACTGATCTTTTCTGGCTTAGTCAGGCTGGTGTGGCCATTGCAAGCCCTCCAATGATCAGTCACAGTGCACCAGCGCACATTTCTTCTGTTTTTCCCTTTATCTGATATCAGTAGCTTTCAAAGTTTCTGAAGGACAAGCAGTGTGAATTCTGTGTATTACATGCTAACCTGATGTCCTTGACTAAACAAAGATTTTTTGCCAGGGGAAGGGGGGAAGAAAATGTGTAGCAATCTTTAGCCAAATGCACAGAGTGATTTTCCATACCTGCCACAGTAACACATGGGAATTCATTCTGATGGCCATGGAGCCTCTGCTAAGGGTCAACTAGCTATCATGGTAAAGTCTCTGGCAATTTTCTTTGCAGTGAAAGTGGATTTTGAGATAGAACCAAATTTGGCATTAGAATTGCAGATACACATGAGAACTTGTATGTGTAGAACAAACAATTTCTTGCTGCCTATTGCTTATGGGAAGTTTGCCAAGAAAAAACAATTTGCTTTGCTGCAAGAGCCCAGCTAGCCATTACTGGAGAATGTTTTTTCTAGATTGCTTATCAGTGATTTTAACAGGGCTCAGAGGTTTGTGTAGTTGCACAAAATGTTAGTTACTTTTTAAAAGCCCAAATTTCTCTTCCTTTTCCTCCATAAGTCTAAACTCTTTTCTAATTGGAATACAGTCAGCAAGATTAGCACCCCCCTAAATAAGTAAATAGTAATGGATAAACACTTATGATAAAATGGATTTAACTATTATGTTACTGTTCCAAATAAAAAGCTGTTCTACTCAGAGAGGCTCCTTGGTTTTACACAGTTCAAGCTATTTAGCTACTAAATCCGGTTTTGCAATTGTGTCCTCTGTTCATGAGAGGATTCTTTGGGGAAGATATTTCTTCAGTGCCTTTTCACTGATTGATTGATTCAGTGAATGAATTTATTGCTTCATTTATTCATTAAGTGTTTATTGGCAACAATTATTCACATAACAAGAATTATTGGGCCATTTTGAGCCAAAGTGAGAAAAATGAGTAAAACATTATTATTGACCTTGGTGAGGTCAAAGTCCAGATGTAGGTGATCAACATACAGAAAAAACCACTATTTAGGGAAATAAGTAAAGTAACAGAGGGATACATTCAGTGTTTCCATTCGATTCAGAAGCCCATGGAATCACTTTTTAAAAAAAAATTAATTTTATTGAAGTATAGTTGATTTACAATGTTGTATTAATTTCTGATGTACAGCAAAATGATTCAGCTATGCATACATATATACATATCCATTCCCATATAGGTCATCACAAAACATTGAGTAGATTTCCCCGTACCATACAGTAGGTTCATGTAAATAGTTTTAATATGGACCCTAAACTTGGCATAATGTAAATACTTATATGTTTAGATATTGAGACAATAGAACATAGACATCTGGGCAGCTTAACTCAGTTGTTAAAATAGGATGTTATAAGGCCAAAATTATAACTTGGCATCTAAAACCAGAAAATCTGCATTGAGTAGTGAAAAATTCTACTGGGTTTTTAGGCTAATCCTATAATGCTACTCAGTGGTCAAGAGTGACTTAACCTGAAATTGTACACTTTCGGACCAAGCCAATAAATTCTTTACTGATGAAATATGGACAGTTATTCTTCCTCATCATGATGCATGGTATGTAGAATTTTGCTTGAGAGTAAATTAAAATTGGTAAGTAATATGCATGTCATTAAAACATCAATTATTTGATATATCTTGGCTATTCCTCAGTGAATCTGTTTCTGATCCAGGACTCATCACAAACCAAAGAAATTTGTAGTGATAAATGTAAAAGCTTCTAGAAGAGATTTAAATTTTGAGCTTAGGAAGCCTTTGAGAGAAGGTTCAACAGAAAACCAATTTGCTTTATAGACACTTTGGAATCATCTCTATTTCTTATATGCAAATTAAATTGGGAAAGTTTCCCCTCTGTGAGGGCCGGGCCACCCAGCTGGTTTTTCTGGGCGGGGGTGCGGGGTGCGGTGGTGCTGTAACTGGCCTGGAGTCATGGACCTGCAATGCTGACTCTTTCCTATCTCATCTCTCAGATTAGGAGCAGCAGTAAGTGTAAATCCTTGCTTTTTCATTAGTCTGCATTTCCTAAATAAGGACCCACTAGGTTAGAGGAAAAGACTCTGTGCTTACTTTCACCTTTAGATGTAGGAAATTACTCATTAATTAGACTAAAATGCAGGCATTGCTTGTAAATTCGTTTGTGTTTTCTGGTCTCATTAGTGCTATTCTGGACTACATGATAATGAGCATAACATAATTAAAGAGTAAACACTAGGCAACTACAACCAGAGTCAGGGTTTTCAAGTATCAGATGGTAACAATCAGAGAACAAGTAATTTCTGCTCACTGAGGGTGGTCTTGCTCCAGTTTGAACTGAACTTGTTCTCTTGTCCCCTGTGGCCAGCGCTTATATAAAAGCCTCTTCTTATAATATAGTTTGGAGTATATTAGAGAGATGGTAGTACTGAGGAGAGACATACCCGATGCTGATGAGAAACTGTTCGTCTCATAATGAGAAAGCCAAAATGCCTTACAAATAGATTCGTCCTACCAAGGAAGATTTGGCTGCTGCCATTTATAGTGAAAGAAAACTGGCTTGGAAATGTAAAAGGGGATGACTCTATATTTAAAGTCTCAGTTTGATCAATTAGTGACTGAAAGAATGAGGAGCTGAAAATTCTCTCCAGTGAAGATTTGACATGATGGCAAGAGCCATACGTATTTCATGGAAAACTGATGGGTGAAGATTGCATAGGACATCCGTTAAAAATGAAGATCCAAAAAAGATACCTTCATCAGCTGCCAGTTTCTCCAACTCCCCAGTGAGGAGAGAGAGAGGAAGTGAGAATAACAAAGTTTACATAAAGTGTTTCCTAATCTGTGTAAAGTAGACTGTTGGCTGGCATTTACAGATTCAACATGTATTTGATTTTTCACGAGCAACAAGATGTCCATGTTAGACGGTACTTAAGATGATTTGCATTTTGCTGAGACATGGATGCGCTCTGCTCCGCAAAGCTTCTCTGACCAAACAGTCTTGATTCTCACCAGGTATCCTTTATCCCTTTATTGTTCAAAATGTTACCATAATCGACCTGAAATGTTAGGCACTAGGGTTCTTTGCTAAATTGACCCAGATTGGACAAAGGAGCAGGGATAGAAAAACAATACTTGAGAATTAATGAGATGAGAAAGTGAAAAAATCTTTATAATTGTTTTTAGTAAGAAAAAAATTATGTATCTTTTTAGTTCTATGTTATTAGACTCTATAAGAGTTCAAAAGGCTTGCTTAAAATTTTCAGTTGAACTTTATTGCATTTTATAAAGAGATGACTTATAAAAGTAGTACCTATGAAATTGGAAAATTGTCGATGTTTCAAAATTTGCCATATTGTCATAAATGGCAAGTCTACCATATATCTGTTTTTTTCATATTGTAGCCCCCTTAGTGAAAAGACAAGCTAGCAATTCTCTCCTTATTACAAAGTGACAACTCAATAAGACCGATTTTTTTTTTTTTTGGCTTTTTTAGGGCCGCATTTGTGGCATATGCAGGTTTCCAGGCTAGGGGTCCACTGGAGCTACAGCTGCCACCCTACACCATAGCCCCAGCAATGCAGGATCCCAGCTGCACCTGTGACCTACACCACAGCTCACCACAATGCCAGATCCTCAACCCACTGAGCGAGGCCAGGGATTGAACCCACAACCTCATGGTTCCTAGCTGGATTCGGTTCCACTGTGCCACGACGGAACTCCACTTTGATATTATTTTGAGAGGGCAAGATGTCATGGAGCCGTTTGTAAAATGTGTTCAGTAAATAAAGGATGTGCCGTCACTCCCACCAGGTCCCTAAGCCGTGTTCCATCCACAACTCTTCCCAACCACATTTGACATCCTCATTTTTGTCTCTCATTCTGTCAGGCTTATTGTTGCTGTCTGCATGGATCTTCATCACTCTTATCTCTAACTAGCGTTTCTTTACTTTGAAATTTTCATTTTTAGGGCCAGTATTGAACTAAAGTAAAAACTGGTTAATTCATTATATTGAATTGCATTTTTAACTAATAAAATAATGCTTAAGGAGACTTCCAGGGATTATATTCCCTTCCAGGTAATAAAGAACATTTTCATAGCCTCTCTGACAATTTTGTTTGAAACTAGGGGTATTCATACCCATGATGGGTTATGTTAAGCAGGAAAGACATTTTAGAGGAGGTAGGAATTTCACGTCTCCTTTCCAAAAGAGTGTTATGTACCTGAATAACTGATATCACTGTCTTAAGGATTTACTCTCTTAATTATGCAGTTTGAAATTCTATGGTGCAGAAAGCATGGGAAGTTAATGCCAATTTGTTTTCCTCAGTACCCATTGTGCATGTTTATTAATGCTAGGAATTGGGAAGTCCGTATAAAACCAACTTTCTCCCTTTCATCTTTAAGGTGACTGATGGCAAAGGGAAGGAATCTAGAATTCATTATTTCAACTCATTTGTTACCTGAGCGAATTTTTAAACTATATTATAAAACTGCTATGATTCACCGTCACAGGAAGAAGAGCAATTTATTCAGATCTCTGAGGATGCAGTGGATATGATATAGGTTGGAATAAACTTTTTTCAGAGATAGTATTTCTAGATTAAAATCCTAGAGTCACAATCTAACCTTTTTCAAAATCTTTCTCATTTATGCCTTGCTGACCAGACATCGAGTTTTCTTTTTTTGCATTTTTGTCATTTTAACTAGTAATATTTGATGTTACTCCCTGGCTTCATATTTCTGCTAATTATTCTTTAGCTGCTGCCTGTATTTGCCCCCTGGCAGAATGAGAAGCAAATGTTTATAATTCCAAGTCTCTGGAATATTTGAATTTGATCAGTAGCAAAAATATTTTTCTCGTTCATAAACATTATGCCTCTCAAACTAATCATAGTACAGTAATATGTGCAACTTTTATTGCAGCCTATCTTATTTCAGCTGTTTGTTCCTGTGTTTTTCTTATTCTTCAGTTATTATTTGCTTACTTATTTTGAGTCTATTTTAAAGAAAAGATAATGAAACATTTACTTGTCAACCATAATTTAAAAAAATCACATAGCAGAACAGTATTGATTTCATCAAAATATAACGACTAAAAATGAAAATCTTAAAAAAGCACCCACATGCCCTCAATTGAAGCTGTAAAATAACAGGCAGAAATATCCAGTTGGGTTTTAGCAAGACCCTGATAGACATTAGGACTGGTCTTTTCTGGTATATTTTTTTAGAAGAGTTAAAGTCAAAGTTTATTTTAGACAAAAGGTTGGGCAAATGTAGTCAAAATCTGCACAGGGCTGAGAAAAATCAGCACAAATTTGAAATTGTGTATGAACAACCAGAGTTAACTTTCTCTAAAACATGAGCATTTTAATTTCTTAAAAATTTTTTTTGCTAAAGTTGAAGAAAGGGGAAATTACCTAAACTTGTTACTATTTCTGATAAACTTTGCATGTTGGAGAGTTTCTCAGACTGTAGAAAGGAATGGACTCACACAAAACCTGTATGACCTATAATACAAGAAGCATCCTATTTTTTGATGGGTATGATGGCAATCCCCTTTTCTTTATAAGAATGAGATGTAAAGAAACCACTTGTAAAGAACTTTTCTTAATAGGATACATGTGCCTTAGTGAGAGAGATGGTCTTTTCCTAAGTATATATTCCATAACTCTCTGTATGGTAGGACTTGGTATATTTTGTTACCTCCCCTTACTGCTTTGAGTTATAATAGCTTCTCTAAAACATATAAGGAGCTCATCTGGAATATACTTAAAGATCTGCATTTCTAATCTGAATATTTATGAAGGCTTTACTATAGGAAAAGATATATTAGCTTTGTCATTACTGATTTTTCTTCTGTTATTTAAAAAAATTATATTAAGCTTACAAATATGTTAAGTGGTAAAGAAGTATTTGCAGAACTTATTTGTAAGGAATTACACATAAATGAGAAGTTAATCTTTTATAAAATTTTCTCAGGATTTCAAGGGCAAGAGCCAGTTTGTGAGAATAATACATTTCTGGTTTTTGTAACTGTTAAACGCATGCTCTCGTTGACTCACAACAGTTGTGTGATTTTGCTACTATCATCATCCTTGTTTAAAAAGGAGGTAACAGAGACTCAGTTTCACATTCCTCAGGCATCTGTTCTTTTCCCTGTGTGGCACAATCCCCACACTCTAATAAACCTCTTCCCTTTGCATCATTGCTCGTTTCCGAGACAACCATGGGTCTGTGCATCCTCAAAGTAGTAGGCCGATATGAACTTCTTGCTTTAGAAAAGTTTGACTTTTATTGTCATTTATGTATTTTTCTTTTTTAATTTTTTTTTTTTTTTGCCTTTTTAGGGCCTCACCCGCAGCATATGGAGGTTCCCAGGCTAGGGGATTAATCAGAGCTGTAGCTGCTGGTGTAGGCCACAGCAATGCCAGATCTGAGCCCTGTCTGTGACCTACGCCACAGCTCAGGGCAATGCTGGATCCTTAACCCATTGAGCGAGGCCAGGGATCAAACCTGCGTCCTCATGGATGCTAGTCAGATACATTCCTGCTGAGCCATGAAGAGAACTCCTAAAATTATTTTTAATTGAATGAAAGGTTCTTTAAATCCTGTGGTGCTTTACAATTTTCAAATTTTCATACACATGATTTTATGTAATCCTGTAACAACTCCTTTTATTTTTATACCTTACCCTTCTGTTGCCCTTCCCCCTTTCCTGTCCTCACTGGTAACCACTAATTTGTTCTCTGTATCTACGAGTCTGCTTCTGCTTTATTTCCTGATTTTTTGTATTTTTTTAGATTCCATGTATAAGTGATATCATACCGTTTGTCTTTCATCTATTTCACTTAGTATAATGCCCTTCAAGTCCATCCATGTTGCTGTAAATGGCAAAATTTCATTCTTTGTATAAGTGAGTTGTATTCCATTTTGTGTGTACATATATATCACATCTTATTTATCTATACATCTGTTGATGTACACTTACATTGTTTCCATACCTTGGCAGTTGTATACAATGCTGCTATGAACATTGAGACACGCATCTTTTTGCACTAGGGTTTTGTGGGTTTGTGGGGGATTTATACTCAGGAGTGGACTTGCTGGATCATATGGTAGCTCTATTTTTAGTTTTTTGAGAAACTTTCATACTGCTTTTCCACAGTGGCTGCACCAATTTATTTGCATTCCCACCAACAGTAATGATAATGTGTGGAACACAGTAAGAACTCAGATACTTGTTAAATGAATGTCTAAATCATATAAGATGTAAGGGGAGACTTTTAAAAGGAGGAGTCCATCTTTATATACAAAGAAGGAGGTCATTTGGAGGGCAAAGAAAACAAAAATGGAAGCTGAAGTCTATCATGAACCAGCAGCATCAACATCACCTGGAGAAATTGTTAGGAACTCACGGGCTCCACCCAGGACCTGCTGTTTCAGTCTGCCATTTACGAGCTCCCAGGAAGTGCAGTATGAGGATCACTGTGCAGCCTGATCCCTAACCTGATGTGCCATAAAATAACTGCCCAACAATTTTATAAGATAAATTTTGGCCCTGGGTAGAGAGAACCTTGCAAGGGACTTGACTCAACACCTTCTCAGTTCTTGTTACTGGAGAGAGAGGTCTCATCTAGAAGTATATCCTTTGCTGTAATAGTGGACTTTTTTGGATTTCCCCCCACTCATATTTTATCTGGAGTAAAGCCTCATGTAGAGCAATAGTAGGAGATATAAAGAGGGAGAGTTTGAGGATACATGGGAGGTTCACCAAGGGCAAGGAAGAGTACTGCCTTTCTTTAGGAGATAGTAGAGCGCCACTGACATTTCTGCATTATCTAAGGAACTGAAATATTTGTTGACTTGATGAGTGAATGCATAATGAGTAATTAAGAGAGAGATGCAACCGTGTTGGTTGGTTAAAGAAGGATAAGATGGTTATCGGCTTACATCAAAATGGGAATATAAAGGACATAAAGAGGGTAGAATGGGAGGTTCCACTTGTGGCTTCAGCAGACCCACTTAGTATCCATGAGGATGTGGGTTCAATCCCTGGCCTTGCTCAGTGGGTTAAGTATCTGGCATTGCAGTGAGCTGTGGTGTAGGTCAAAGACATGGCTTAGATCCTGGGTTGCTGTGGCTGTGGCGTAGGCTAGCAGCTGCAGCTCTGATTCAGCCTCTAGCCTGGGAACTTCCATATGCCACATATACAGCCCTAAAAGGGGGGGGGGGGGCAGAATGAAAAGACAAGAGGACACCTAATTGAACTTAGAGACATATATTATATGAGTAGTTCTTATACTATGACATGTGTAAGAATCATTTGGAGAACTTGTAATTGAACTGACTCCTTGTCCCACCTCCAGAAATTTGGTGATCAGAGGTAAGGCCCAATAATTTGTATTGTGAGAAATTTCCCACATGATGCTGATGCTGCTGGTCTGAGAACCACATTTTGAGTAGTAATGCAGTAAGGCTTGGGACTTGGAGTTAGAATATGTTCTCAGTTTTGATTCAGTCACTTACTTGACTGTTGTAGCTTCAGCAAATTTATTACATTTCTTAGGACAATGGTAAAAATAGTATAATGTAGCATTACTTGCGATCTTGTTAGAATGTAGATTCTGATTCAACTGGTCTTAAATGGGGACTGAATTTCTCCATTTTCTTAGAAAAAAGTTTCCAGGTGATACCCATGCTACTGGTCCATGAACCTGACTCTGATTAGCAAGCTCCTAACGCCATTACTTCTTCCATACTTCACATGTTTACTCTCATAGTGAAATGACATGTAAATAGGGAGTTTCCATTGCAGCGCAGCAGAAACAAATCCGAATAGTATCTATGAGGATACAGGTTCTATCCTTGGCCTTGCTCAGTGGGTAACTGATCCAATGTTACCATGAGCTGTGGTGTAGGTCGCAGATGTGGCTTGGATCCCACGTTGCTGTGGCTGTGGTGTAGGCCAGCAGCTACAGCTCTGATTCGACCCCTAGTCTCAGAATTTACGTATGCTGTGTGTGGCCCTAAAAAATAAAAAACAAAAACAAACAAAAAAAATACATATAAATATAAAAAGGCACTCCAAATCGTGGGATAAAATGTAAATGTAAGGTAATGGTAGTAGATAGATAGAGAAAGGAAATAGAAAAGCCAGTTCTGCATTTTGAGCTCACTAGTAGAATTCTGGCAAACTTATAGAAATAGAGAAGTCAGGAAAAATAACTGGCATTAAAAAATGTTGATTTGGGGGAAAAGCAGCAGGCAGCTGAAAACATAAGATAGAAATAGCTTGTGAAAATTTAGTATTGAGTTACCAATTTAAGAGTTGTATACATATGATTGAATGATATTTTTGAATATGTGGATATACAGAAAGAAAAGAGATTAAGTACAGAATCTGGGAAGAGGTGACTTTAGGGAGAGATGAAGAAGGAAGAGAGTTATCACCAAAAGGAGAGATTGCATTACAGCACTTTGTCCTAGAGACGTCCTAGTCCAACCCTGAGCTGTAGCAACAGATTTTACATCCTCATGATTGAGGATAACAGTCGGTTGAATTTTCCAGGCATTCCCCTACTTGGTTATTATGGAAACATCCCATTTACGTGTGGGGTTTATAAGCAGCTGTTCCATGGATGATGGAAGATACACATCCAGGATTTATTAGTGTGTTGGATCAAGTCACAGGCATTGGGAAAATAGAGCGATTCAAGGAAATCATGAATTTTATAAAAGATAAAAGGAAGAAGATGTGAGGGATTCTGCAATTGGATATCCATAAAAAAAAGATGTTGATTCCTTGCCTTGTCAGTCAATTTAGATTGGACATCTATGAAGCTCAAGAGAAAATTCAGTTCGGTAGCTTGTGGAGAGTGGTGTTTTTCACAGAGATAGTTGATCCATTGTATAGAATAGTAAGTGGGTTTGCTGACTGTTGATAGTTGCACAATTTTAAAAGAAAAGCATGTTTGGGTAAAGACACTAGTTTATTTGACTAGGTCATCATGATGTGATATTGTTAAGGATGCTTCCAAATAATGACCTTGGATGCTGAGAAAGGTTAATAAGAATTCTTTTTTCTTTCTTTTTTCTGTAAATCATTGGCTCTTTTGCTTTTCCAGTACTTTTATTTCCCCTCTTAAATATGAAAGCACTCAGTGTTAAAATCTGGACTTTTAAAAGTTTGATTTGCAATCATCTAAACTCCAAATCAACAAAGGTCTCTTTCTAACATTGATTTACCCTCAGAGGGTCATTCATAAACATATTCATTACAGACACACTCCTCAAATATTCAATAATACATCAATCACCAAGCTGTTTATGTTAAGAGACACAATTGAAATTGAACAATATAACTCAATAAAATTACTGGCCTTTTTATTTATTCATCTAAACCCTAGTTGATCAGTCACTATAAACAGATGCATTGAAAACAATTCACTTTTCTGTTGTTTCGTGATTGATCTTCTCAAACACATGATTATTCTTAATTCAGACAAAATATTTCATTTCTTTAAGTACATGAAAAGGAATTAGAGCCAGCTGAATGCAATAAGAGATGAGGAAGGAAGACGCTCAATAAAAGGAAATCAAACCTGTTTACAAGTCTGGGATCTAAACACTTGTGAGGTTTGTGGTTTTGGAAACTATATTCATATGTTAAAGGAGAAAATGATGAAGGCTGGATAAACATGGGTTTAAAATGGCCTGGGTCAGGTTCTCATTCCTCCTTGCACCCTAAATACCTCTTTTAAGCAAAGAGCTCCCCTTAATTTCAAAGAGATCCTGTTCAGGCAAAACACACCAGTGTGTACTGGAGAGAAAGAGAAATTCATTTTTTTCTGAAAGGATCAAGACATATCTATTATTCAGAAGACATCAGTTAAAACATGGAAGTATTCATAAAAACAATTAAGGCATGTAGTGATCATGGGATACACCAAATTATCATCTCATGCATGCGAATGGTAACTCTTAGTTTCCTAAATGTGTTTTTTGTTTCCAGTTCTTTTACTTTGAATATATGATACTGAAAATATGCTAAATGCAGCCTCTGGGCAAATTAGAACCAGAGATTGCTAAAACATTAGGATCTTTTTTTCCTTTTTCAATTTGAAGTGTTGTGTTTATTTAGAAAGTAAAGAAAGTTAATATAAGTACATTCTGGAATCATAAGGATGACCATCTGCTAACTAATTACTATCCTAGAGTTTCAGCGCCCCTTAGGCATATGTATATATTTATTTACATTTTAAACCTGATTGTTGTTTTGAAGAAATGAGAATAATCAGGTTTAAACTGTTCTATGTTGTATATGCAGTATGTGTACACGTAGTATTCTGCATACTAGATACGCAGTGATTTTGGATAAATGTCACTTCAAGTGATGGGTAACCAAAAAAGATACTGACTGCAGGAGCCTTTTAATTTGTAGGCTTTGAAATTCTGATGACTGAGGAAAACGAAAGAAAGAAAGAAAGGCTGAAGGGAACTGGCATTTTAATTCCATGTGGCTGAGCTTTTTAGTTGCATTCAGACACTTCTATTTTTATTTCTTCAAGCTGGGCCCATTTCCAAGTAGGAAGCTGTGGAATTATTGCTCTCACTCCCACATTTAGTGCAACCCCCTATAATACTAAGGTTAGGTCAGCCTTTTCCCTGTCCCCTGCATTAAACCTACAAATAGATCAGATTTCATGATAAGGAACATGCGAAAAAGGACAAAAAGATTGTAAGTGAAACACTGAACCAGCTTGACTTGAATTAGAATGGAATCAACTGCATAATGTAATGCTCACATAGTGCTTTGGCCTCAGATCCTGGTTGGTTTCACCCCATAGCATTTGAGTTATTCTTTCTTTTCTCCCCCCCCCCCTTTTTTTTACATTCCCTGCTGTGTGCTGATACATTTAAAAGGCTAGCTCTTTGTGTTTTATGCAATGGAAAAATTGTTGTTGAAGTCTTAGCCTTGAAAGGCACAGGCTGTATCTAAAAACAGAAAAAAACAATCTTTTGACCCGCCTCCGATTGGTTGTTTGGAACCAGCTGTTGTACGCCAAGTTTGTACTTCACCCTTATCAGCCCATTTGGTGAGATCAGAATGTGCCTGAATAACTCTGAAGGTCAAAATATGCTGACTGAATTTTCTGCTGCTACCATTCCAGAAAGCCGGCTCATACCATCCCTGACTGTCAACCAGAGCAGCCAGGCTCTGTCCTTCTTATGATCATGACACATAGTGGTTTCTCTACATCCAAATCCCTGCATGATGTGTGTTATACTCAGGAAAAGCACAGCAGGATGGCCTGCCAGTGGGCCTGACAGATCTGGCCTACAAACATATGGGATTGCCCTCCAAAATAAAACACACTATTGCATTAACTTGACATGAATCAAGGGCCAAGATTTTTATTCTGATCTTCTTTTTCTCGACCATGGATGTCTACTTTATGGTATCTACAACATTTGTCTGAGAAAACTGGGCATTATATTTTTCATTTTCAAGCTCATAGTCATTTTCGCTTTCCAAAAATGATGCTCCAATGGTCTTAATTGCTACTTGAGTTGAAGAGGTTCTTTCCAGCCCTTATTTGCAGTGCAACTCAAAATGCTTCATAACATGAACAGGGGGGCCTTTGATTTTTATAATTATTTAATAAGTCTTCTTACAGAGTTGGATCATGCTATATTTTTACTTAGCTATTAGAAAATACTCACTGGGAGTTCCCATTGTTACTCAGTGGAAATGAATCTGAGTAGTATCCATGAGGATGTGGGTTTGAACCGTGGACTGCTCATCGGGTCAGGGATCCAGCGTTGCAATGGTTGTGGTGTAGGCCAGCAGCTGTGGCACTGATTCAACCCCTAGCCTAGGAATTTCCATATGCCGCAGGTGTGTTCCTAAAAGGAAAAAAAAAAAAAAAAAAAAGAAGGAAAATACTGACCAATAAGAACTTTTATATATTACAAAATCCTGTTCTAGAATCTCATGTTAATGATACCTACTTCTTAGCTTAAAAACATTGTCTACAACATGCTAAGTACTAATCTTGCATTTTGCAGCATGCTAACATTTATCTCCAAATAATGTGCAGTGTTTTGGCAGTTATTTATCTAGCTATTTATATATATATGCGATGCCTATTTCTAAAATATTCAGGGCCTTTGACAAGTGTACTGTATTAGCAGAAAATAACATTTAAGAGAGAAACAATATTCTATTTTACTTGACTACTTCAATACAACTATAGTAGTTATTTTATGACTTATTGAACAACCATTAGTCATAGGAAAGAGAAATAGATCAACCAATCACGCAAGTTACCAAGTCATAGAGACTGAATAGCCACTCTGTGTGGATTTCTTTTCAAAGTAGAAAAAAAATAGAGCTGTTATCCAAAAGGTAAAATAATGAATTTAGGAGAAATATACATTTTAAAAGGCTTGTAACTGATTTTTATTTTGCTTTGTATGTCAGGTTCCTCCTTTAAACTCAGAGCTTCCCTTTTCCTCAAAGGAGTGCCATTTGGGCAAAAGGCCATTGAACTGTGTGGAGAATAATTACTGAAAAAGACATTTATCATCAGGTTTAGATGGTTTGATATGCAGTTATTCTGAAGACCAGTTAAATATCATACCTAATATTCATAAAACAGATCAAGTTATATTCTTACATGAGTAACGTATCTTAGTTCCCCATATATGTTTTCTCTTTCAGTTTATTTTCTTTTTACAAATAATATTAAAAATGTGCTAAGTTAGTGAACTAAGATCAGGATATGCATATAACTATATTTCAGCCAAAGATGTTTCAACAGGGCATACTTGGAACAATTATTTGTTATTAAACTCTATTTTAATGTATACAATATTTTGACTTAAAGAACATTTCACAAAGTTTCTGTTTCTTGGGAAATACTGCCAATATTTCTTTTTCACCATAATACAGTTATTTGACGAAGTGATGGTAACCTATGGACTCTCCATCAAGCTCATCAGGATATTGCTATAAAGAAGGAATTGTCAAGTGATGCCCTTGATCCCTTAGGGAAGAGTGGGTCTCCTTTAGGGGAATCTGAGAGAGATTTATTTCGGAAGAAGGATTGAGAATTATCCTTTCTACCCAACCTCTGTCTGAATTCTGCTTACTTATTATAGATGCTGTTTTCATCTTCTGACATTCCATTCCACTTTTATAAAAGATTTGGTTTAACTTTAGGGGGATTTTCCTGCAAGGCTTGCTTCCATTCAAGTTTCCTTAAGATGTTTTAATATCTATTCTGGTAGCTCTTTCTCTAATGGTATCAAGATGAGTTCTTTTCTAAATGTTTATAAATTCAGATATTGTATCCAGTTAAATGCAGATGTTAAATGCAGATATGTTCTGGGGTCTTTATCACATAATTCCAATATCAATACATTTTATTAACCTTTGAATTTTTATTAAACATTTCTTACCCAGAGAAAATTAAAATACAGTAAATAAGACCACATATTGTGGTAAAAAAGTAAATAAGACTGCACATGTGTGGGTGTCTGTTTTATGGAGAAAGGCATATTGAGAAGAACTAACTAAAAAGTATGGTGACTTTTGGAATTTCTGTAAAGATAAAACCATGCCCTTATGTAAAGAACCCCACAAATAAAAACGTAATTATCTTTGACTATGTGGACTATGCCTAAAAATGGATTGTTTTTTACTGTTTTCTTCCCCCAAACATAATATGGAAAGGAAATTTAAAAATATAGTTCTTTGAATGTGCAGTGTGTACTTTGCATTCAAAGAAACATCACAACTCTGTGCCCTTGAGTAAGTCAATTAATTTCTCTAGTTGCAGTTTTCTCTTCTACAAAACCAGGGATTTGACTGTGTATCTCTTAAATTTCTTCAGATTCCAGTATTGAATACTTTGACCCATTTTAATAAAACTTACATCTTAATTTATCAACTTAAAGTTACATATTTGTGAGTGGGTTCTTTCTAAAGTTATTTCACACCATGGGTTTTTACATTTGCTTAGCATTCAGGGAGGAATTAAAAACAGAGGAGACTGGACAAGAAGCTGGAATAAAATATAATTCCTGAAGCTCAAAGAGCTAAAAAGTATTACAGATAATACAATTTTTGAGGAAGATTTGGGGATAAGGAAAATTTAATGTCTATGTGTGTTGTGCATATTTTATATGATAGTTATTTACTTCTCACAACAGCTCTGAAATAAGTATTAATATCCAGTTTATCCTGTTTTTAAACTGTGGCTCAGTGGAGCCCAAGATCCATAGAGCTAGGAAGTAATACAGATGGAGTGCTTGTATTTGAGTGACTCCAAAGCCCTCACATGCTCTTTCCAGATCACAATGTGATTTTTGCTTATGAGCATGGAATAGCAAATGAGAGGTGTGTTATGGGAACACTGAGTAGCACATACAATAAAGAGCTTAATATCTAGTTTTCCATATAGCTCCAAGATCAATACACTTTATTCGCCTTTGAATTTTTATTAAAACATTTCTTACCCAAAACAAATTCAAATAAAGTTGATAAGACCATATGTGTGCCAAGAAAGACTTAAGTCTGTTGATTCTGTACTAGTCAATGATATAATATTAATCATAATTCTAAAATATTGACTAAATAAATAAGGATCCAAGCCTTGAGCTAAGTCCATCATCATCTTTTCTCATAACATAGAGATACTTTCACAAAAATGGTAGGCATATAAAATTTACCCTTTAAGAGAGATTACCTAAGAAATTATTGTTATTTTGTAGAGTTTGTATCTTACTTCAAATCCATTAATGAATATTGAGGGCTTTGTGTTCAGATCTATGAAATGAAGGCTAATGTATGCTTATTCTTACAATAACTAAGAAGCTATCATATATATATTATTGGATTGAGGCAATGGAAAAATGAGAAGGAAGAATGAGTCTATTTTTAAAAGAAGAAAAATGCAATTAAGTCTTTTGGGGTATAAGAATTTTCAGAATTATTATAAATAGAAGGGCCTATCTCAGCTTGATTACTTTAAAACAGCTTCCTGCAACCTCCCACCAAGTAGATGAGCAATTAGTATAATCACAGCAATAAGTCAAAGACACTTGCTGTTCAAACTTGTGTTGCAGCTCTTCCTTTTGGCATTGCTCCTAGGCTATTCCAGTTGAATACACATAGGCATGCATGCATGTATTTAATAAAATTTTATTTGGTAAAAAGCAAAATGCCCAGGAATGACTTCTTTTTATATCAAGGTTAAATAAAGGGCACTGAACGAGTAAAGCTGTGCTAAAAAGAACAGTGGCCAACTCAGGGATATTCTTATACTCCAAACAGTCGTACAGATGGAAGTCTGGCCAACAAAACCATAAAGCATCAAGTCTAACTGTGAGTCAATCTGTCAGTGCAAATACAAGGTGACTCAGGAAAAGATTGCATTTTTGTCTTCTGACAAATAATCAAAGGTTCTAGTACATTTATGTGTGTTGGATATTGTTGGCAGGAAAGGCTAAAAACGACTTCACAAATGGGAGAGTGAACTTTTAACAACTGATTATTTGCTAAAAAAACAAAGAGCGTAACGCATTGAATTGAATTTTTAAAGAAATTTTCAGTAGGTGGATATCAAAAGGAATTATTTTGTATCTACTCATCAGTTTGAGGTATTGCTATAATATTTACATATCTCTGCTACTGGGTTGATTCACTCACAAGGTATTCCTTTTAAGAAGAAGTGCAATAAAATATATTTTGCAGTGCTAATCATGTCCTCTTTTTGCTATGTTATTAGAATACCTAACTTGAAAAATTTCTTTGTCTCATCTAAATATTAAATTATTACTTTAAATTCCCAAAGTATGGATTTGTTTGGATTACTGATGCTCAGTTATGATAGCCTTGATTTTTCACTGGTTTAGTAGTTCTTAGAATGACTGTTTCCAAAACCCATTTTTAAACCTCTAATTAAAGAAGTTTGGAAACTTATGGAAAAATGTCAATTTTAACTTTGCATGAAATTCTGCTGAGAGGTTAAAGAATGTTGAATTTTTCCATCTATTAAAAAGCAAACAATAAGCTCTTTTTGTTATTGTTTTTCGTTGTGGATATTGATTCTTTTATGGTCAAATGGAATCTGAATTTTCTGGTTAAATAATGTGTAGGAAAATGTGAAAACACATCAGCACTTTGTGTTCTCAGGAAATAATATTTTATATCTCCAAAACATTTTGCTTACTGAATACATGATTTTAAGAAAAGAGATTATTAGTAACATGGATAAATATCAAGCCATAAAGCCAAAATGGAATTAAAAAAAGAGAGGACAGAATAAGAATGGTTTGTAATAGTGTTCATTAGCCTGAAACTAGATTCATGGAAAGATGAGAACAGCAGGAAGAGAGAAGAAATCCTAGAGGCAAAAATTAAAGGTCAAAGGTCAATAGCAGATAGGAATCTGAACCAGCTAGCCAAGAAAACTGTCAATCTTGAAATCATCTTGAAAAGTTGCAGAAAGGAATAATACACGTTTCAAATACATAATTTATCATAGATGCTACCCCATAGTGGTACAGCTGACTGAAAGGCTGTTGTATCAGTATAAGTGCATTAGGAATATAAATTCATTATCATTTGAAATATAAGAGCAAATGCTTAATACTATTGTGAAATTTGGCATAAATTTGAAGAATAACTCAATTTCATGTAATGTGGATGTTATGGGTTGAGGTAGGTTTCTCAACTATATTTGGAGAAAAAGTCTTTACAAAGGTAATTAAGTTAAAATGAGGTTATTAGGATGGATCTAATATAATATGACTGGTGTCTTTATAAGAAGAGGAAATTTGAATAGGCATACACAGAGGGAAGACCATGTGAAAGTAGAGAGAGAAGATTGATAAGGAGAGGTGCCACAGAGGAAACGAACCCTGACAACACTTTAATCTTGGTCTTCTAGCCTCCAGAACTATGAGAAAATACATTCCTGTTGTTTAAGCCACACAGTATGTCATATTTTGTTGTGACAGCCCTAGAAAAGTAATACACTGGGCCCACATTCTATCCAAAGGACATTAGAAAGACATGCCTATACAACATGAAAAACTGATGATTCCTTTGAAGAATATAAAGAACCTCCTATGTTTTCTCCTGGGCCAAGTGCTTTATTGGTCAGGAAGCTTCATGAAGTTCAAATTGGTTTTCCCTTACAAACTACCTTGGAGATGAATAGTAATTTACCCAGAATGCTAGATGGAGAAAAATTGAAAACACCCAAGGCCTTTGGGTGAGGGCAGGTGTGTATTGGGGGAGAAGGTTATGCTCTGCAGTGAGACATGTTTTGTGACCAATCAGTAATGTCTAACCTGGGAGACGGTAGCAAGTAACCACAAAGAGGTATAAGGTGTCTTGGAATTAAGTTGTAAAGTTTTTTTAATTTAAAAAAATTGGGGGGGGGCATGAACCAGATTGCTCATGGGTCATTACTCTGATCACCTTGGATTTAGAATTACTAAAGTGTTAAGTATTTACGTTTTTGGAGCCGCATGGGTCAGTGTGAATGGAAACATCCTATAGTTATTACTTTTTAGTAAATGAGTTCCTTCAACAAAATGATAAAGCTAGATAAGATTATTACCTAGATAGCACAGCTACTTAAATAATTGATGTCCATGTTTTACAGAATTTAGGCCTCAAAGAGTTATTTGATATTTAAAGAACAGCAAAATATGATCTTACAGGAATCATCTTTTCTGGAGACTGAGGAAGGGAGAATAGAAATATATTTACCTGCCTATGCCTTCGTATTACCTGTATTCACAGAGGTTATAGAATTCTTGCCCCTTGGCTTTCAGAAAAATGACACAAAGACTTAGCTTTCTTTTCTTTCTTTCTTTTTTTCCATTTCTATGTACTTTAGTGGCTGCAGTTAACACTGCTAAAATCAAGCCCTAAGAGACTTCAGCTCTTTCACTGGGGAAAAACTCTGAATCTGAAAAGATGTTTCCCGTTCAGATGTGCCAGAGAGCTGTTCCTTCTTTCTTTTGGCAGAGAACCCAAAGGATCAGAAGCAGTTCTTTTTGCTCTGGGCTCACGGTGACAGCTTTGATGCTGACCAGCAAGGGATGATCAGCTATCTGTTAGGGCAAATTTTTCAGGGAAGGAAGGAAGCTGCATAATTGGATTAAGTATCAAGACATCATTTTTAAAGGGATGCTCTTTTCAATTCACAACCATGTTCCTTTCTCAGGAAAAACCTTCTTTCTTTGCCAATTATTGGATAATCGATATTCTTGGTATCACCCTTCAAATCTTTACAATGGTCAGTGTTATTTTTAACACTGGATCTGCAACAGGAGATCTTGTATTCTTTTGAATATTCTGAAATTAGAAACTTAAAGATGACAGAAAAAGCAATTCAGAGATGAATCAAGAACTGTGACGTACCAAGGAGACTGTTTCTGTGTATTCTTTTCTGCATACTGCTTTTATATTTCTCTAAATTTAGTTTTGCTTTTTTGTTTTTGAAAACTTAACTAAGTATCTGTGGTACTTTTTAAGTATGCACTTTTTCTATCCTAGGGTTATTAGTCCCACATTAATCTGTTACATTAATTTATCAATGTACTTTTCTTCTGTGATTTTATGAGCAATTTTCAGTGACTCTTTGAGAGAGTTATTCTTGTC
Organism: Catagonus wagneri; assembly: GCA_004024745.2. Classification (NCBI taxonomy): domain Eukaryota; kingdom Metazoa; phylum Chordata; class Mammalia; order Artiodactyla; family Tayassuidae; genus Catagonus; species Catagonus wagneri. The sequence continues at coordinate 17,132,935 of PVHT020000077.1, read as the reverse complement.
CTCATTTTACAGATGTGATACCAAGGCAGAAAATGGTAAGGTAATTTACTCCTAGTCTCCCAGAAATCTATACTATGTCAATTTTAAATTACAAATCATAGTGCATGCTGGGGCATATGTTGGAATTCCCTTTGATTAATAGGGCAGAGGCTAGGCTTGATGACCTCTTGAGGAGGCTTTCAGTTCTGTAATACCAGGATCTTAATTCTGATGAATGGCCCTGACGGTAGCTAGACCCAATCTATTTCCTTACACTCTGGTTCAAAATTTAAGCCAGGGAGTTCCCGTCGTGGCACAGTGGTTAACGAATCCGGCATTGCCGTGAGCTGTGGTGTAGGTTGCAGACGCGGCTCGGATCCTGCGTTGCTGTGGCTGTGGCGCAGGCCAGTGGCTACACCTCCGGTTAGACCCCTAGCCTGGGAACCTCCACATGCCACGGATGCGGCCATAAAATGACAAAAGGCAAAACAACAACAAAAAAAATTAAGCCAGGGCACACTCTCATACAAACTGATACTTTTTCTCCCTACTAATTTAGAGGGAAAGAAATCCATTTCTACTAAGCATTATTATATTCTGATTTATTTATGGGTGTGGGTTGGTAGAAGTACCTATCTTATTCACACAGTTGTTTGGAAACCCTACAAAGATTTTGAATTGGGAAAGGGACACAGTGGGAAGTATGGTTCCAGTTAAGTGAATAACATGTTTGTACTGGACATTGTGGCATAGGTTCTCCTAAACTTCTGGTCTGGGCATGAGCTGACTATACTCGCAAAATAAGCTGATGATATTCAAATATTTTTATTAAGACTAATTAAGCAAGATGTAAATTTCCCAGTAGGTTTCTGTGACTAAGGCATGAATTTAAATTTTTTAATTAACAAATTGATTTTTGTTGTCTACTTTGTTATATTAATTTTTATTTTAGTTCCAGTACCTTGATTCTGGGTACTTGGGAAGAATAAGAATCTCTGATTGTGGCAAGTAAAAGGGAGCAAATACTTTACTTACTTTTTTTTTTTTCCCCTTTTTAGGGCTGTACCTGTGGCATATGGAGGTTCCCAGGGGAGGGATCGGATCAGAGCTACAGCTGCCAGCCTATGCCACAGCCACAGCCACTCCATATCCGAGCCGTGTCTGCAACATTCACCACAGCTCACAGCAATGCCAGATTCTTAACCCACTGAGCAAGGCTGGGGATTGAACCCACAACCTCATGGTTCCTAGTCAGATTCATTAACTGTTGCACCACGACGGGAACTCCATTTACTTTTTCTTTATCAGTGCATTTGAACTCAAAAAATGGCAAGTTTAAAATAAAGACAGAAGCTTCTCTGAGTATAAATATGATTAGCAGTTATTGTATGTCAGTTTTTCCTGAGTACCAAGGTTGGCTTTTCTATGGGAAGTGTGTTTATCAGCCTAGAAAAATTGCCAAGAAGTTAATGTGGGATGTGAGAAATGGCTGAAGTGTTGGGGTCCAACTTTTTATTCCTTTTGCCTTAGTTACCCTTGTCCACCTGACCAAAGTTTGCAGTCTCTTGAGTTTCATCTTCAGTTTCTGAAATTCTAAAGGATCTAGAAAATGAGGTGAATTTCCATATATTCAAGTAATGTGAAATTTGATCAAGAATGTAAAAGAAATGTTTGCTAACAGAACAATAAAACAAAAATAAGAGAACAGTTTTAATGTTGTTTAAAGAACTAAGATTGTGAAGTCAGTCTGTTATAGAGTGTAGGCTATGCAAATCTATGTATAAAGGAAAAACTTCCATCTGAAGATTAGGTATGATTTATTGGTAGACAACGTATTTTCTGCTCTATCACTTTCTCCCCGTAGATCCCCTGACTGCAGGTACAGAAGTGTACAATATATTGGTTTGAGTAAGGCATACTTCTCTTAATGTGAGCTGAAGCAGAATCAAACTAGTGGCAGATGCCAATGATCTTTTCATCAAAATGAGTTTCTTAAAGATACACTGTCAAGGAGTTCCCTTGTGGTGCAGCAAGTTAAGGATCTGGTGTTGTCGCTGCAGGGGCTTTGGCTGCTGCTATGGCATAGGTTTGATCCCTGGCCAGGGAACTTCCACATGCTCTAGGCGTGGCCAAAAAATACACTGTTAAGCTATGGAATTCTACCAAAGTCATAATTCTATACGTCTGAATAGAAAATGGAGTGGAAAAAAAGTGGACTTCTCAATTAAGTATGGATTCTCCAGAAATTTTTATATTTTCTTATTCTTGACAAATGCTCTTACAAATATCTTCGAAATGCATGTTCTGATGGCTCCTGTGTTTGTGAACCCTTGGAAACATGGTACCTTGATTTGGTAGTGAAGGTTCTCTGACAGAAGATCCATATTACAATTGTGTCATAACCAAGGAAAAAAGTAAGGGATAATATTTAAAAACAAATGTTTAGAGCAGTAAAGCTGGCTGAAAAGCCCATGCATAACATTTTGATGTTTTCAGAATTTGAAATATGTTTGAAAGTTTCTGGGACCTTGTAGTAAAATAAAACTGAAATGGACCAAAAATAAGTAAGAAAGTAAGTAAATAAGTAAATAAATAAATAAATAAAGTGAAAATTTACCTAATGATCGCTCATACTCCTCAACTTTATTTTATAATGATGAAGGGAAGCAAAATGTTAGATGTCATAGACCACCTCAGGAACTCCTGAGGATAGAGGTTTTGTTCCCTATCTTATCCCTGGGCCTTATTTAGCAAATACTTATTATGTCATGACTTAGTGACATAATAAGTATTTGCTAAATAAATAGGTATAAGAAAATAGAATTTTAGCAGTAAATTATATGTATATTATCATTATGGAATTTGCGATGTCAAATTCTAAGAAATTAAATGCTCAGAATCACCTTAAGTATATGGCAGAACTTCACCCAGACATTGGTCTAGTACTCTTTCTTCTACATTTGATCTTAGCCAAAAGGCCGAGAAGCGATAGTACTCTTTCTTCTAAATGTGTGCCAACATAATGTTGTCTTATTTCAATAAGAGATAGCCCATTTTCTTACTGTTAGAGAGAAGCACCATAGAAGCACCATGGGTATATGAAAGTGGCATTATTTCTGAATATATTTTTGATGTTTTCTTTTATGATTAATAGCAAAATATTCACAAAGAAACACTTGTGTTCACTTGTCCTTGGCATAACATGTTATGGTCCTTATTGGGAGAGAGCATGAATTCTATTCCAATCCTATTGTTATCACTTCTGAGTTGAGGCTAATGAGACAATTCAGCAATGACATGGTAGTCCATTTTGTTTTCTTAGACAATGCTCCCTCAGAAATTGGTAATAAGTGACTATTTTTTTCAGTCCTAAAAAAGAAATCACAGATTCTCTTTCAGGAAGTCAGCCTCTTATTTAATTTGATGTATGAGGACCAGGACTGGTAAGTTCATATTAAGTATCCAATAAAAAAGATGAACAGGGATTCTAGATATCCTTATTGTATTGTGTACCACTTGGGTATCTTTTAATTTGTTTTTTCAGAGGCCATTTAGAAGTAGTGGAGCAATGTATGGAAGAAAGGAGAGAAGAGTGGGAACAAAGGAGAGAACACTTAAAGACAGCCATATCAGGCATCCTGGTTAGAGACAGTGCTGATTATACTCAATGTCAGTTTTTCTCTCTGTAGGATATAGATGGTGAAGTTTCTCAGCTATCCTAGGGAGTCAGAGCATAGATTAAAGCAAGCTGCGCCAGGCTCCAGGCAGGAGAAGCAAAGCAAGAAAAAGATACAATAAGCAAATAAGCATTAGTTTAATAAAGACTAGTAACAGCTTTAAAATATTTTCATGAAGATTTCTAACCATACATCAGTCGTATCCTCAAGATACACTTTTATCATGAGTCAGTTTCTCTCTAGAGATCTATTAGTTATGCCGACTAATTCCTTAATAAGCTTTGGAAATTAGCTTATTCCTTAATAAGTCTCTAAAAATGAGCAACCAACATATTTCTCAAGTAAGCAGGACATACAGGGTAAACACTCTATGTATATTATTTACTTAAGGCATTGCTCTTATCTTTTGTGAATACTGTCTAACGGCTGAGGAAGGAATACGTAGTTTTCTTCTTTTTTATATTTCTTAAGCCAAAGGCAGGGTTGCTACTTCCATTAAAGATTTAATAAATACAAAAATAAGGAAATTGCTTGAAAAAAAAGGAAAATAACTAGATTTGTCTTTAGGCCTTGCACATTAAAATAACATTAAAAATGATGAAAACAAAGCAAATTTAATTTCTTTCCCTGATTTCTCACTTCTTTATTCATACTCTTCTGCTTCTATTAATTTTCACCAGAGCTAGATCAAGTTTTCTCTTAACTCTCAAATTCCCTCACTTTTGTTGGTTTAAGCAATACCCACAGGGGACATTTTTCAAAGCGGTATGCTAGGATTTAGCTGTGGGAGGCCCATTAATACACCACACAGAATTTTACTCCCCATAATGACATTTAAAGAGAGCTATTTGTTTTGACTGTGTTCTTTGTGTAGGCCTGAAGGTTACCATAGTAAAACCCCTTTGGCAAACGTGCAGTCAAAAATTTCTGAGTTCAAGTGGTAGGGGGTAAGGAAGAGGACAATCCCAAAATACTTCATGAGCAAAGCCCTGATAAAATGGAGAGTCTCTGGGGCCTGGTTTGTTCCCATTTCCTTCTCTGAGAAACAAGAGCAAATGACTCTCAATCCCTGTTCGCTCAAAACCCTAACCGTCAAAGACCTCCAAATTCTGACTTTGCAGATTGTTCCCACAAATTGTATTTTTATGATATTATCACATTATATTTTATCAATATTTAGTTTCTTGGCTATTGTTATGAATAATCATGGATCTGAAAGCTTCAGAGGCAGTGAACAAGGACTTTGATATCTGGGAAGTTCTTTTTCAAATCCGTAATTTGCTACTACTGATCACCCTGTGTAAACTTGGGTCTGTCACTTAACTTCTCTGGTCTTCCCTTTTCCTCATCTGTAAAAATTAAATGATGCTGCCTATTTTAGCAGAGTTGTCATGAAAACTGCTTACGATGAAGAGAAATTCCCCGGCATAATTCTTGGTCCATGGTAAGACCAGATAAATATTAGCTTCCCAAATATTTTTAAATTTGTTACCTTTTTGGATAAAATAAGCAAAAAAAATGTACATTCTCTTTTGGTATAACAAATCTTTTGTAAAGTCCTATAAAGATAGGAAAACAATAAGCGTCGTGGTTGCTGTAGATATGCAGCTAAGCGAGTTTCATTTGACCCTGCTCAGTATATTCTGTCTGAATTCTATCAGGTACATCCAAATAATGTAACATTCTCTTCCATTGTGGCTGAATGTTCACATTATGTCTTGATGATTCATGCCTTTGAAGGGAAATTGAATTAACCAAGGAGGGAAATAAAAAATTTAAGAATAAGTTTAACAAGATCAATTCTTTTATAATTGGACCGCTTGCTCTCAGCCTTGAAAAATAGCATTTAAAAAGGTGTTCATGGTCGGTGACTATCATTTGTAAAGTAAAAACTAAGTTTCTTGCCCAAAGGCTCAATTGGAAACGGTATCTTTGAAGAGACTTTTTCATTCTAAAGAATCCTACAGCATCTTTATAGCACATTTTCCCCCAGATTATTATTCTTGTCACTAGTCTGCTTTACACCAAGAGTAAGGGGAAGTATCATACACTCAATTCCTGGTCCTTAACCTTGTCTTTATCAAAATGCCATTATTTTGAATCCTACAAATTACCATAGTGTACTATTTCTTTTTGGAGTTTGACAAGTCCCATACTACTACTTGTTAGCTGTATGACATTAGCCAAACCACTTAATATTTATCAGCCTCAGTTTCTTCATCTGTTAGATGAAGATAATAATTTGTTTCACATATGTTTTTGCGAAGCATTACTGGGCTTAATATTTATTGAAAATTTCCTATGTGTTAGGGAGTGAGTGAGACTGCAAATATGGCTACCAATGATCAATGCCTTCTGAAATTGATACCCTCGTGTAGTTCTCTCTCATACTGAATATGGACTGTCCCAGTGCTGCGTTTTGATACAACTCATATTTTAAAAGAAGGATGGGGGAGTTCCCTCATGGCTTATTGGGTTAAGAATTTGATGTTGTCACTGCTGTGGCTCTGGTTATAGCTACAGCACAGGTTCAGTCCATAGCCTGGGAGCTTCCACATGTTGCAAACATAGCCAAAGAGAGGGAGAGAGTGAGACAGAGAGACACAGTGAGAGATGGGAGTTAAGAGAACATTTAGGGCAAGATAACTACCATTAGCATCAGTCACCCAAGTAATTTGGAACATGCTTATGGGATAATAAGAAGATTGATTAACAGAAAGTACACTAGAAAGTAAGATAAGATTTGGTAGGTGAATAAAGCAGAAGTGACACTCTACCAGCTCTGGTTCTAAACCTTAGGAGACCTAGGAATCCTGAGCTGACATGTTTAAGAAGTCTGGCTACTCTGCTGGAGAGATCATATGTAGAGATGATGGAAAGATGTCAGAGGGGGAAGGAAAGAGAGCAAGACTAAGCCATTCCAGTACCTGTACCAGTGTTCAAGCTGAGCATAGACTTCTAGCCATTTCCACCATGGTCTCAGATATATGATCCCCATCTGCCACCTGACTGCAGTTTCATTATAACCCCAAGCAAGACCAACAGAAAAACCATAGGGATAGGTACAGAACCCATGAAATCAAGAGAACTTTTAGAATAGCTTCTTTTTTAAGTGCCTAATCTTTGTAAGAGTTTGTCATATAGCAGTAAATAACCAAAAGAGCTGGGTAGTTTGCACATGTAGCTTCCTTTTTTTCTCATTACTTTTCTCCCCTACTCTTCATGTTTACAGTTCGGTCCTTGATCCCCTTCCTCCTCCAGCATACTCTTTATGGAGAGCTAGTTTCTTTACACAGCTTCAAAAACTCTGCTCTTGACTCTATAATCTATTTCTCTATTCATGCCTTTTCTTCTGTATTATGAAACTGTACCTCTAAGCTTAGTGAACGCTTCTTCTCTTTAAACTCTTCACCATAATCATAATATGATTCAATTTAAGGGTTTCAATAACTGCTCATATAAATTTCAAGGACCTCCACATTCTAACATTTACTATCAAATCATTTTTTTCACTTCCTGCATGATTTCTGTCCTCTTGTCAGTTGATAGTTAACCATCCCATAAGCAATAATTACCTTTTTGCCTTTGCTGATGATACTACTTCTGAAATGTCCCCTCCACATCCTTTCATATATATTTCAAAATAGTTATCATTCCTTCAGCTTGAATCCTATATCTTCTGTAACTTTTTTTGAATTTTTCCTTCATTGATTTTCTTTGTCTCTGTGTTTCTACAGATTAAACACACAATTTCTAGCTCTTCATATATTCCTATATATTGGCCAATAGGTAAATATTATTAACTACTAATCATTACAGATGCAGTTTGGTCTAATATTGAAGGTATTCTTTCTTGACATCTTATTTAGGGTCCAATTCATGAGTAGAGTTCAAGGTTTAGGAAGACATTTGGAAACTGAACACAGTTAATTATTTCATAAGGCTTATATATAGAATGCAAGAAGCCAGAGGGCAGGACAGAATGGTAAGAATGTAAAGACTATGAAAAAAAAGATTTTGTAATTCACTCTGTAGATCCTAGGAGACAATGAAAAGATTTTAGGAGGAGAGAAAACACCATTTATTTATTTTCATTTTCTATTTTTTTTTTGAAAATAAAACTGCTTCTGTCAAGAGAACAGATTGAAAGTTTGTTTTGAGTGTGGAATCAGTGAGATGAGTTAAGGTGATGGAGCAGTCATTAGGTCAGGTGAGAAAAGATAAAACCCTGAATAAGAGCAGTCAAAGTGCAGAAGAGAGACAGAAGACACTTAGGAGATTTCTTTAGGGAGAAGAATTTTCAGAATGCAGTGACCGATTGGCTGAAGGAGGAGAAATGAATACGACTCCCAGATTTCTGATTAGGGTAAAAGCTGTACCTACACCAGGGTAGGGAATGTATGATGTGAAGCAAGCAAATGGGGATGGGGAATGATCAGGTTTTTTTTAGATGTCCTAAACCCAAGTTATCTGTTGCATATATAAGTGGAGATGTCCGGAGGGTTAGGGACATACATGTTTGAAGCTTGCGAGTGAAGTCTGTCTTAAGTATAGAGATCTCTGAATCATTGCCATGTATATGGTAATAAAAATCTTGAGAATTAATGAAATCTTTTACAGAGAAGACCAAGAAAATTTGAAGGTAGGTGAAAAAGAGAAACAATTTAGGTGAGAAAGAAACTTCAAGAATATGGTACCCATAGAGAATGGATGTGTGTATGTGTGTAACTGAATCACTTTTTGTACAGCAGAATTTATCACAACATTGTGAATCAACTATATTTCAATGAAATCTAGAAAACATAACATGGAGAGTGCAAGTAAGATAACACCTAAAATATGAAATACACAATGCATTTAATTGGACTTCACTGAAAATTTTATAGAAAGCACATAATTTGGGCTGAAGATACACAGTCTAGGTTGTAGGTTGGGGGATGGAATGACTTAACAGTGAATGGGAAATAAAAAAGTAGAGTAGAGAATGTGAAAGAAATAAAAGTTGATTAGTTATAGAGGGAAATGGACAGCAGGAATTCTTGAATTATTTATTTATTTCAAGATTGGGAAAATTTGAATATGTGCAATAAAGGAAATAAACTTCTGGAAAAAAAAGTGGCTAAAGATATAACAGTGACGGGTGGGGGCGGGGGTGCCGAAATGGAGGAGAGAAGAGGTCTGTAGGAAAATTTACAATTTATAAAATTGTGTCCATTTTCCTTCTTTGTGTAACTTGCATTTAAAATTCATTGCATTGGGATTATAATTAACACTGATAATTGCCTTTTATATTTGCTGTATAAAGAAAATTGTTCTATCACATAAACATTGAATTTAGCCAAAAATAGGTTTCCTTTGAGTGTATTTCATTAGCTCAAGGAACGCAAGCCATTTGATTACAAAATGTTTAAGAAAACAGAAAAGAACTTTATTTCACTGATTTATTTTTATAATTATCTGACATTGAAATTAGATTGGTATGGTTTATTGGCTGTGAGTATAGGTATAAAATTATCTTAGAAGGTGAAATTATCACGTAAACTTACTTTTTCATAATGTTTATTTGACCCACTAAAGAGCACTTAAATGATATGTTTTGGCTTTCCATATTGAAATGCAAATACATTACTGAAAAATATAGAAATGAATAAAAACAAAATCTGATGACAAAATATATCTCCTATTCAATATTTTAAATTCTCCAGGCAAAATAACATTGTTACTGCCACAAAATACCTTCATGAACACTACAAGAGCATGGAACAATCAATATTTTTATGTTACAGTAGATTTTGTGGAAAATACAGCAAAATAGGTTGTGATTATAAGCTAATTAAAACAATGATCATGCAATTTTCATCATCTTCATTCTCATCAGACATTATTAGCTAAGATTTACTGAGTATCTTCTGTATGCCAGTCTTACTACAAGGCAATTTAAACTTCTTTTTCTTTTAATGTTTTAATTAAAATTTAGTTTATTTATGATGTTTTGCCAATTTCTGTCATAGATAAAAAGGACTCAGTCACATATATATTCTTTTTTATATTATCTTCCATCATGGTCTCTCCCAGGAGAATGGATATAGTTCCCTGTGCCATACAGTGAGACCTTGTTTATTCATCCTAAATGTACTAACCCCAAACCTCTCTTTCTCTTTATCCTTACAATTAACCCATGAAGTAAGAGTAAATGGATCACCTTCTCTATGCTACAAAAAGATATTGGGGAGGAAAATTGTTCTTTCCTCATAACATGAAGCAAAATTCAAAGCCTTTATATATTAAGTCCGGTTTTATTTTGCTGAGGGGGCTGTCTTTGTTAGCTAATTATCAGCGGAATCTAGTTCCTTTTAGTTCACCTGAGGGGGCAAAAATTGAAATATGTGGGATGAGGGTGTTGATCTACTCTTTCCTGAGAGAATGGCCTTGGAAATATAAGGTAAATAGGAAACTACCTTCTTGTAATTTGAGTTAAACTGTGTGTTAATGTTGAAAGATTTGTCCTCATGAGGGGGATGTGTGTGTGTGTACCTGTGCATGCCTGCTCTAAGAACTATGATATGGTAATTAGCGGAGGAAAATATATTGGAAAATCAAAATGATTTGATGACATTGAAGGTGGCCCTATTAAAGTGCTTCTACTCATCCCAGATTGTTTCGTGGGACCCGAGGTTCATGACACACAATGCTATGTGAGTGTGACTTTAGAGTGGGGTTTGGGTTTTATCTGAAGGTCTTGGACAAAGCATTAATCTACTTGATAAGTGAATGGTGTGTCTGGGGAGGCCAGGCCCTATTGGAAAGTGGTAGTGTTTACTAACTGACAAATAAAGAGTCATAAGTTTAAAAAAGTTGAAAATTCTCCCTCAGTTAATTATGGGCGTGAGAGTAGAGGCACAGCTAGGAACTGAAACACTTCCAAAATGTGACCCCTTCCAATACAAGTTGAGAGTTTTGTAGGAAAGTGATTTGGAAAGGAATCAGAAATGGTTTTATAATGGAGAGTTCCAAGCAGAATTGGAGGAAATAGGAGAAAATAGCTGAAAAACAGAAAGGAGTTCTAGAGCTGTGCTGACCAACATGGTGACCAGTAGGCCAATGTTCATCAAGAATGTGAACATGAGTTAAGAATAAGTATAAAATACACCCCAGATTTCAAACCTTAATATGAAAGAAAGCATCTCAATTTTTAAATTATTCATTGAAATCCCAATATTTGTAATATGCTAGGTAAATAATATAGTTTATTAAAATAATTTTTCTTGGTTCTTATTGTTATTTTTAATGTAGCTACTAAAAATATAAATTATGTGTTTGCCTCATGTATATGTCTGTTGTACCATGCTGCTCTAGACTGAAATTATCAAGAGGTGAACAGTGATTTACAGAGGAACAGAGAGGAACAAAAAGCTTGAATGATAAGTTACAACTGTAGAGTGGTTGGAGGATGAACTGCTTAACTTACCCTTTCCCCAGAGGGAGATAAACCCTAAGAGAGGTGAAAAATTTTATCTTTCTAATATATATATTACTATTCAATTTTGTAAATTAGTAAGTCAAAGCACAGAGAAATCTAACTATAGTAATTCATCCAAGATCAGATATGTAATTTCTCTCTCAGCTGTTCCTAATATTCTGTTGTGCTTATGTATTTATCTTGGGAATGTCTCAATCAATACTTTTTTTTTTTTTTTTAGGGCTGCATGAGGCACATGGAAGTTCCCAGACTAGGGGTCTAATTGGAGTTACAGCTGCCAGCCTACGCCACAGCCACAGCAACACGGGATCCGTGCCATGTCTGTGACCTACGCCACAGCTCACAGCAATGCTGGATCCTTAACCCACTGAGTGAGTGCAGGGATCAAACCTGCAACCTCATGGTTCCTAGTCGGATTTGTTTCTGCTGCGCCATGATGGGAACTCCCTCAATTAATATTCTTCTAACTGTGTGATCATTCTCTGCTAATTACCAAGAAATAATAAAATGTTTTTCAAGCCTGCAGTGGGGGAAAATACTTTTTTTTTTTTTGGCGCTCCTTTGGTTAGAAAGAAAAATTCATTTTCTAAGTTCCATGTACACCTGAGAGGGGTTTCATAGTAAAAGTTATTCCTGCCTGATTCAAATAAAGGTCACCAATCAGGAAGGTGATGGTTATAATTCAGTGTCCCCCATTTCTGTATCCCAAATCCCCATATCTATGTTTATAGATTATATTTTATGCAATCAGGCTCTTTGTGAAGGGGTTATACCTTATTTTCCTGTTAAAATATAACAGTCTTCCCTTACATGTTAGAAAAATATAGAAAAAGACACAGAAAAGAAAATGTTAAAAATTCATCCTGTCAATACTAAATACTTAAATCATTTTTATGAATATACGTGCACATTTAAACCGTACCTATTGTTTATATAGCCATTTTATTTTTAACTTAACATTCAATCTATAAACTTTTATTTCCCGTTAGATATTTTTTCAAAGCAGTTATTTTCTAATATGGTGCCTTACAGGCCACCTTGAGGGCAAGTGGAAACAGAGGGCCTGAGTGGGCAGAGCTAATAGGGATCTTCTTACATCAGTATTCGAGTTTGCTTCCTAGTGTCGTTGAGGTATCATTTGAGGATCTAGCTCTTCTAATAAATAATTTGGGCATATTTTATTCTAAAATGTCATCTTTAAGACTATCAATATTCTGTTGTTTTAACACCCCATTGCTTATTTAACCAACTCACCTTTGAAGAGGATTACATTTTTCTTGTTTCATTTTTTCTTGTTTCATATTATAAATAACAATATAATAAATATGAGTTTACAAATATTTTCATGTATTTCACATGGTTTTACTAGAATACACTTCTAGAAGCATAAGCATTCACCTGAATGACATTGCTTCACATTACTTGTCAAATGTCCTTCCTAATTTTTCTGTCAGTCAGTGTGTGCCACCAGCAGTCTATATATTTTCACTTTACTAAAACATTGCTAACTGTAGGCATTACAGTTGTTAAACTATTTCTGTAGTTTGTAATGCTCGCTCATTAAATTTGTATCACTTTTTTTTTTAGTAGTGAAATTGTACTCTATTTCATGTTTACTTTTGTTTTGTTTTTCTCCTCATGTGAAATTTCTGCTCCTGTCCTCAGTTCTACCTTTTCTGGGTTGCATCAGTTTCTTAGAGCTTCATATAGAGTAGTATAATTAAGCCTTGTTAGTACTTTTATATATGTATTTCCTATGTTTTCTTTTGATTTTAATTTAAAAATTTCCTTATAATATTTAGACCTTTAGAAGTGTTAAATTTTCATCCATGTAAATATCTCCAAGCTTCCCATAACATATTGTTCCTTTACATTTGTGCTTAGGGAAGTTTTTCCCCATGCCAGGATCAGATACATTTTCTTTATCTATGTCTATAAAATGTAAGTTTTCTTGTATGTTGCAAAGTTAAATACGTCTGTATATTCGTGCATAGGACAGTGAACGTGTACAATTATGGAATTTAAAATATGTTATAAAAGAGCAAACTAGATGTCCTATTATCAAGATTTTGCCTCTAAATTCTACACAGATTATATTCTCAATTTTTCATTATACTTGGGTCATTTGAGAGAATTTTGTATTTTCTATTGATTTCTATTTTTGCACTTCCTCATTTAAATATTAGTAAACCTTTATGGTATGTTGCAAAATATGGAAGAGCAAGGACCCCGATCGTTATTTTTTTCTCTTAAATCTTTTATTTTCAATAATCTAGCTACCACATTGTTTCTTCCAGATAGACTTTACATTTATGCTCTCATATATTAAAAGTATATATTGATTTGGGGGAGACAGTCCACATACTCACTAAAAAATTTTCTCATGTTGCCCTTTCTGTTTAGTCATGTTTTCTTTTATGCAGTTTGGTTCAAAAATTTTTTTCAATAGGTTATTTCATGTTTCTTAAGTTTATTACTTCTTATCTATGTTCATATGTATATATAGAATAATTTCTGATACATTAGTCATCAACAGAACATATGACATTGGGAAATTTTATTATTAAAATGTTTTTCTCTTGATTCTCTTGGATTTATAATAATAAAGCATCTGATCATAACGATATTTTTACCCCTTTAAAGTGATTATACCTTATATTTGTACTTTTTGTTTCCTTTGGTAAGAACTTCTGGAAAGCTACCAAATATTGATACTTATGACTATTGTTGTTGTTTCTGACTTTTATGAAGAAATGGTTCCAGTGTTTTCTAAGTGGCAAAAAGATTTTATATAAACATTTATTTTGTAACTACATCCTTTCTTTGCTTCTAAAAGTTTTCCTATTAGGAAAGAATTAAGAAATTTATTGGATAACTTAACGTCCAGCTTCTATCAAATTAATCTCTTGATGTTATTGTCCTTTGACTAATTGATGCTCCTAATTAAATTAATAGAATCTTTAATATTTAAGTCAGTATATGTCTGTATTCAAATTTCTAGATGATGAAATATTCTTTTGATATACTACTGGATTCAATTTACTAATATTTTGTTTAAGGTTTTAATATCTATTTTCATAATTGAGATATAAATAACAATATAATTAATTATGTGATCTTTTGAAAGTGTGCTTTTTAGTTTACCTTGTTTGTCTTCATCATGGTGTAGTTCAGGTGATACTAGATTCATAAAATTAACTATTCAAGGATGTTCTATGTTTGCTATGTTTAGAAATGAACAAGGATGCTATGAAAAAATAACGCTATTTAATTTTTTCTTTTAAATTTTTTCTTTCAATAATACAGGTACTCTTTTCCCACTAATTTATCATAGATTTATGTGGAAAACAGTTAATTGTTTGCACTCTTTTATTCTATGATTGTAGCCACTTTCTTACCTCTAATGCTGTGATGGAGATTTTTCTCTATTTGTCTTATTAAATTCAGTCTTCTAATTTTGTCTGTTTTATCACTTTTCAAAATACTTGCTCTTAGCCTTATTTAAAATAATTTATCAAAAAATATTAATTTTCTTATTCCTAATCTTCTCATGTTTATTTTGTCTTTTTTAAATCTATTGAATTGAATTTGATTTTAGGTAGTAAAATTCTTTATTTTTAGTTTTTCTTGCTTAATAATGAGAATATTATGAATCCTGAAAAATATGATATACAGTATTCTTTGTAAGTGTAAACACTTAGCTTTGATTTTCCATTTGACACTAGAATTTTACATAAAAACATGGAAAAATAAAATTCTGGGAGTTCCTGCTATGGCATAGTGAGTTAAGAATCCAGCTGCTTGGTTGCTGCGGAGGCATGGGTTCAATCCCTGGCCCAGCACGGTGGGTTAAAGGATCTGGTGTTGCCACAGCAGCAACATAGGTCAGCAGAGGCAGTGCATCAGATTCACTCCCTGGTATGGGAACTTCTGTATGCTGCAGGTGCAGCCTTAAAAAACAAAAAACAAAATAACCAGAAGAATCTGCCCTATTTCTTTGTTTTGTTTTCATTGCTGTTAATTTGTTATTTTATTGTATTTTGGACAAAGGTTATTACTGTCAGTATTATTTCTGCTTTATGTGTGTTTATTTGTTTTGTTGGTTTCTGTGTATCATATTATAAGATTAATTCTTATAAAGTATTCCAAATGATCTCTTCGGATGTAAGATTTAATAATAAGAAATATATTGAATCAAATTTATTAACTATTCAAATCACTTTATTCTTCTTTTCTTTCTTTTTTTTTTTTTTAGTCTTTTTGCCTTTATGTAGAGCCGCACCCGCGGCATATGGAGGTTCCAGGCTAGGGGTCTAACAGGAGCTGTAGCCACCGGCCTTCGCCACAGCCAAAGCAACGCGGGATCCGAGCCGCATCTGCAACCTTCACCACAGCTCATGGCAACGCCGGATCCTTAACCCACTGAGCACGGCCAAGGATCGAAACCGCAACCTCATGGTTCTTAGTCGGATTCGTTAACCACTGAGCCACGAAGGGAACTCCTGTTAGCTTTTCTTTTGTATCTGTTTCCTTTATGAATTTCTACCTCTCATTCAGATATCCCATTTTTTAATCTCAATTCATATTCTTATAATTTCATCATTCATATATTGTTTCATGGAATCTATATTTTATTGAATTTTAAGAGGCTAAAAATTTATTTTATAGGAAATTATTTGGTGTGTTATATCTTTATCTCTGCCTCTTAAGCCCTACATATTCTTTTCTAGCTCACATAGGTAATTTTTCTGTCTTCTCATATTTGAATGTTAATACCTCTTCTCTGTCCTTGAAATTGCCCTGCAATGGGTTGTTCAGATTTTCCTTGAATTCTCACACTGTTCACCTAGGTTGTGTTAGGATCCCCTTAGATTCCATTTCAGAAGGCTGACTTGTAATACCGATTCAAAATTGCATAACCAGAAAGACATGAAGAGTTAGGAAAATGGGCATATCTGGTAGGTCGGTCTTTGCTGTGATTATTACTATTATTTGTTTACTTATAGAATTCTTTCCAGTTTACTACAGACATCTTTGCCGCCTAGCTTGTATTGGTACCTGAGGCTAGAATTATGTGGCTTTCAGTACAATTTCACAATGAGTCCTTTAACAGCAGATCCTTCCTGTGGAGAATATTCTATCTTGCACAATCCTTTTCTTAGGAGAACTTGGCTGAGGGTATCACTAATCTGACTTTGTTAGACTCTCTGCAAATCTACTACATATGTTTATATATACTGGAACTTCAGTATTGGGCAGAGTTTTAATTTTCCCCCGAGAAACCTGCCCCTTTAACAAGGGGTACATCTTTCAATGTATCTGTTGAAAATATTTATAAATATCCTACCAGACTTAAACTAGAACTCCATTCAAGCAACTTTGGCAGTGGGTCTACTGATATTCAACCCATATTGAGTGATTAAATATTTTGTTCTAAGATTCTTTTATTTCAGAATGCCATAGCTACAACATTATGAGGGAAAACTCATGGAGTCCAACTTCTGGGCATGTGGGAGAAGCTCTCTGCAGTATGATTACAAGTGATCACTGAGGGTTTGTGGCCAGCAGGCTACTCTTAATATTCACTCATCCCTGCCTGCATGTGTACATTTCAACCAACAGTTATCATTTGATAACTGAAAGTCAATTGGATTTTTCCGCACAAATATACCAACATTTTTGCATGTGCAGTGATCAATTTTAATGGAATATTAATTATAGAAATTAATGTGTCATGAGGCCACATAAGAGAATGTACTCAATAATTGTTTTATTTTTCTAAGTTAGTTATCCAAATTTAGCCATATTTGAAACTATACCCTGACTCTGTGGGCTGGAGTTATCTTAGCCTTTCTTGCGTTATATGAAATGTTTGGCAAACTCCAGCCTTATCCTTTAGATCCTTTGCTTTAATAAAATTTTCTTTAATATTTAAGTTTGTTTGAGTTAGGTTTCTGTAACATGAATGTAGAAATACATGATAAATACACACAGGTAACCTCATGATACGCGAAGGGTGGTGAGTGACATTAATATGCAGTTATGTCATTCTAAACATGAAACAGTCAATGACAATGGTTATTTTTTTCTCCTATGGATTTGGTATACACAAAAGAAACCCTTAACTGACCTTCATTTAATAGGCTTTCTGGTTATCCAGGGATCTTCATTCCCTCGATAACACCTGCAGCTGACTGGTATCTGTAGTGTTCTGGGTGCTCCAAGCATCTCTCTAAACCCCTTCCTTCCCTATATATACATCTATTAAGTAACTTCTGTGGTTTCTAATAATCTGTTTTATTTTTTCTCACAAACAAGGTGATATTCTTATATTGCTGATTATGAAATGTAGTGGGCTAGTATGCAAACGATAGAAATATATATGTGAAAATATTTGTTGCTTGGATGAAAACAAAATTGACTCCTTTCTAAATGTTTGGTAAAAACAAGTTGAATTTAGTAAGATTGAAACCCCTGTAAATGATGGAATTTTTTTGCTAAATTCTAGAAAATTTTGCATTCACGTAAAACTGGAGTTTTTTTTTTAAACTAGATTTTTAGATCTTAACAAGATTAAAAGATTATTAAAACCCCAATCAGCGGATCTGTATTCAAAGAAGAAGACTTGTCCTTCTGTCAAAATATTGGTGAGAGAATATAGATTAAATATTTTATGTTAAGGTATGTTTTACTATTTTTTATAATTCTCAATTCTAACTTTTTCTTCTTCTATTTACAGCTGCACCCATGGCATATGGAACTTCCCAGGCAAGGGGTCAAATCAGAGCTGTAGCTTCTGGCCTACCCAGAGCCACAGCAACGTGGGATCTTAGCCGCATCTGTGACTTAACACCACAGCTCATGGCAACGCCTGATCCTTAACCCACTGAGCAGGGCCAGGGATCAAACCCCCATCCTCATGGATACTAACTAGTTGGGTTCATTACCGCTGAGCCACAATGGGAACTCCACTAATTTTTAAATTAATTGTATTATTCTTATCCACTGAGTGAGCTCCATTCACTTTCTTAGTTTTCTTTCTCACCCATTTTTTTGTATTTTTAAAAATTTTCGGAAGTATCTCTTAGCCACTTACTTTTCAAAATCCAGAAATGGACAAATTTTTCCAGTGAATAAATATTATTAAGTACCACGTATCCCTCTGTTTCTATCTATGTTTAAGTTAAAATGATAAAATAGAAAGATTCCTATTCATTATGAGAGGCAGCATAGTTTAGACTTTTTAGGAGAGGCAACGTAGAGTAGATCTGAGAATGTGCTGGAAACCAGGCTATCTGGATTCCAATCTTGACTCTGCCATTTCCTTAATTGAATAACTTTGGTATGTTTACTGTGCTTCTCTGTGCCTTAGTTTTCCTTTGGGTAAAAAGAAGAAAGCTGTATTACTTTACTTCATCTGGGTGTTGTGAATGTTAAATGAGTTAATACAGGCAAAGCTTCTTACAATACAGCCTTATCATCTTTTATCCAACTGCAAGTGTATAAATGTCCCAGGACACTTCTGGAGTTCTCAAATTTTGAGAACTAAACCTAAAACTTAAAATAAACAAATAGTTTTTCTTTCATTAATGTAATTAACAATATCCACATTTTTGATAATATTTTGTTAACAATTTCTTTAAAAGTCACAGATGTGAGTGTGTGTGTGTATTAAATACAAATTAATTAGAAATGAGTACTTTATATGAGGGAAGCAGCCTGTAGACTGAAACGACACCTTCCGGGGGAAAAATATAAGTTCAAGGGCTGGATTATCAAATGTAGCAGCTCACTGGTTCAATTCATACCTGACAGGCTTGAAATACGCAATGCAAATTGATCTCCCAGCTGCAAGGGTAATTAACATGGGTTTGTTGCAAGGATCTGTTCTTCTATCCATTCTTCTTCATGATTATTTTAGTAGCTTAACTATTGTCTGTAACTACTTAATCCACTCTTAGAGCAGATATAAAATTACCTTACTCCTGTGTGTAAAATAAGACTTCCACCCTCTTCAAAATGCATGCTGTCTACTTGATATGCTAAGGTTGGCACACAGGTGGAGATGCAGGAAAACTGGATGCAGGCAATTCTTTTCCATTCAGATTCTTATTTGAACTGATCTCTCTGATCTTGGTGTTACATACTTATTAGTCAATTTGCTATTAATATTTCTTCTTGCCTTAGCAATGAAGTGTGTCTATGAGTGTGCATGTGAGTATGTATGTGTGTGTGTGTGTACATGTTGCGGCGGGAATTAGGGTAAGAGTATTCAGGCCATCAGTGAGGCCATCAAGCATAACTGGAATCCTCTCTAGCTAGAGAAGGCTACACAAGTGCTTAGTAATGCTCCATGTGATTGGATCACGAAGAATCATGTTCGGTGTTTCTCAGAGACTCATCAGAGTTCCTTATGAGCTTACAAGGATCTGATTCAAAGGGCAGATTCACACAGTGCTACCCATTCAGTCCTTGAATAGGGGCATCTCTGTGAAAAGGATTTGCAGAAGCTCAGCACTTCAATGACAACAAGAGTAGCTATGCTGATTATATGTCTTATAGACAATGTAGTCAGTTGTCTGCGTTAGATTTTATCCACTAAATTCTAATAAAATAATAAATAAATTATAGAGTTAATCTCAATATATTGCATCTATTTAGAAAATGAATATTTTAAAAGTTAGTGGCTTACTGCCACAACCCTGGGTCTACCCTCATGTGGCAGTGATATAGAGTATTCCACTGTACTAATCTCCCATGGTTTATTTTTCCTTTTTTACTCTTAAAGGTGATTTAAATTATTTCCATTATTTTTCCTTATTTCTGATAATACTTATATGTCTCCTTATGCATATATGTGAGTTTTTTCCTAGGTACTGGTAGGTTGATGGATGTGTGTTTTCAACTTTGCCAGATAGTGTCAATTATGCCCCAAATGGTTAAGCATATGTACTGTACCCCCACCAACTGTGTGGATTCTTTTTGTTCCAGTATTCACCATCTCTTGGTATTGTCTGATGTTTAAAATGTAACCGATATGATTACATACAAAATGATACTTTAATTTTTATTTTTTTGATTAGAGGTCTCTGAGCACTTAATATTTATTGGTTTTGTAGGATTCCTCTTCTTTAAATTGCTGTATGTATCATTTGCCCTGTTTTGAATAAATTGCTTTCATATTTGTATTAATTTCTATATTGGACCAAACCATTTTGGTCTGTACTTTGTAATTTCATACTTAAATGTAGTAATTTTCTTTTTTTGTTGTTGACAAATTTATCCATCTTTTCTTTATGATTTTTGTTTTGGAAAAGTTGCTTAAAGAATCCTTTCTAAACCACAATATTTTAAGTATAATTTATTATCTTCTAAAAGTTTAAGATTTTGCTTTTTAAAATTTATTTTGCTTAGAGTTGATTTTTGTACATGATATGAGGTAGGAACACAATTTTTTCCACTATGAAAATATTTGTCCCAATACCGTTTATTGAATAATTCATCCTAATCTGCAGTACCATCTCTAATATAAACCAAATATCCTTTCATACTGGGTTCAGTATACTCTATTTTGTAATATAGGTTTCTTAGTTTATTCTTGAAACAGCTTTATAGTTTTAACTACAACTTAAAATGAGTCTTGAAATCACCTCAACGGTTTTCAAAAAAGGTAACATTGTACTTGGCCCTTTTCCACGTACATTTTAGAATTGGTTGGTCAATCTCTAGTCAAAATCTTATTTGGAATTTGATTGGAATTTTGCATCCAGTGAATGGACTAATTAAGGGGAAATTTGACTTTTTTTTAAATTGGGCCTTCCTTCTTGTCTATGAATATAGTTTATTTTCCTACTTACATAGTTTTATATGTTTTGATAAAGTTATAGTTTTCTATTACATTTTAATTAGGGTTCTTCACTGTACTCTATATTTTTATGCTATTGTAAATGATATTTTTTAAATATTACATTTTCCTACATGTATTGCTTTGGAGTAGAAATATGTGAGTTTCTCTTCTATTCATCAGTGTTCTTTAACACTTATTAATTCTTATTATATTCTTAATGTAACTATCCTCAAGTAATGGCAGTTTTGTTATCTCTTTCCTGGTTTATATTTAGCCATTTATGCTTTTATTCAGTCTGACTCCATCAGTAAGATTCTCATAGACAATTCAGAACAGTAGTGATTGTGTCTGTTTTGATCCTAATTTTGAAAACAACGTTCCTGAGAATTCTTTATGTATGTTTTGAGCAGTTGATTTTTGATACATAGACCTTACTACATTCAGTTTTGTTTCTATTCATAGTTTCCTAAGATGGCTAATCATGAATGGGTGCTTATTTTTTAAATAAATGATTTTAATATATCTGCTGAGATAATAGTTTTTCTCCTTTAATCTGCTAGTGTGATGAATTATGTTGCCATTCATATATATAAAGTGCCTTGTAGTCATAGGATAAACCCATCTTAGTCATGATGTTTTTAAAAAAACAAAATGATACTTTTTTGGCTAAGATTGGTTTAAATTTTTTAATTGTGTGTTCATGAGTAAGAAATAAAGTACAATCTTCTTCCCTATTACTCATCATGATTTTTATATCATCATTATTGTAGCTCCATAAATTTATTTGGGAAGTATTTACTATTTTTCTTTTTATTGAAAGAATTTGTGGAAGGATAAAATTACATATTCTCTGAAAATTTAGTAGAATGTCTACAGAACTCCCCCCTCCCCTAGTACTCTTAGCTGTGCTGCTTTACCCCTGTTACTTACTGAGCTAGAATAGGTAATGTAATTCTAGAAATCACTAACATTTTCCTGAAAGGACATTCCTATTGTTTTATGAATCCTTAGTTCCCTCTATTACATAAATACTTATTACTACAATATTATCACCTGAGACTGTATTACCATCTCCTTTTCATCTTATTCTGTCTTAAGATCTCAAGTGTTTGTTTGTTCGTTTATTTATGAACCCAGGGGCATTAAAGACACGCATCTTGAATATTTCCCTTGCATCAAATTTATCCTTATTTTAGGTGGTGTTAAAGTGACTATGGGATTTGGGGAATAGCGCAAGAGAAAGTTGATTTGGATATCTCTAGTTTGAGATTAACAGTATATAACCTCGTGGTTTATAGTCAGTTTCATTTCTATTGTATTATTCCTAGCCATTCTGGTGTAAGAGTAATTTCCAGGTATACTGCTGCTGGTGATCCCGCTAACTTACTTATCATTGTGGTTCAAAGGTATAGGTTCACAGCCCACACTATAATATGAACACGTCTTTTAGCAACTGGTTCTAGGGCCATGTTGGCAGTGAGACAGAAGCAATGTTTCTAATCACAAAGCAAGAAGCTGTTCTGTTGGAAGTTCAAATAAGTAAAATTATAAGTGTAATTGTTTCTCCTAAACACTCTAAATAATGAAGAGCTGTTCTTTTAGAAGTATAAACATATACTTGATAAATCAGTTATAAATACACCACATTTTTTTGTGAATCACACAAAATAGAGTTTATTAATTTGTTTCAGTGAATGTCTTAGACTACAAAGAGTAGTATGTTTGTGTTTAATGTAGCTCAATGTACTAGACACATTTTCAACATTTATAACATATCTTGTTGAAGGTTGGTGGATCTGGATAAAATGAAGTGCAAAATTACCACAAACACAGTCAGCTGGCCTGAAGATGAGCTATTTCCAGTGACCAAAACTTCACATATATCTATTAATGAGCCAATGTAGTGAAAGAGTAATTTGATCATAGTAAAAAAAATCCCTAAGTTAGAACAGAGTGATAATTTTAAAATGTCCGTTTGCCTTAATTTCAGTTTAAATTTGTATATAAATATATATAAACAAATATATAATATATATACAATTTATATGGTATGTAAATATGTTTATTATATATAATATATATATTTTGCAAAAGTATTGGTCATACAAAAACTCAAAAGTAACAGAGAGCCCAAAATTCACCCCCCCCCAAAAGAAAACTTATAACTTTAGAAGGTCAAAAACATATATTATTTTTGACAATGAAGTGGTAATTATCCATAGCAGGTTTTAAAGCTAAAGGAAATTTTTCTTGTTAAAGATTTTAAAAAAATCAGGAGTTCCCTTCGTGGCTCAGTGGTTAATGAATCCGACTAAGAACCATGAGGTTGCGGGTTTGATCCCTGGCCTTGCTCAGTGGGTTAAGGATCCAGCGTTGCCGTGAGCTGTGGTGTAGGTTGCAGTTGCGGCTCAGATCCTGCGTTGCCGTGGCTGTGGCAAAGGCCGGCAGCTACAGCTCCTGTTAGACCCCTAGCCTGGGAACCTCCGTATGCTGCTGGTGTGGCTCCACATAAAGGCAAAAAGACAAAAAAAGAAAAGATTTAAAAAAAATCATCAGCATTATTAGAGAAAAAGACATTTATCTTTGTGCTCTTTCTGTAGAAAATATTATAAAAATTGTTAGGTGAGGAGACAATTAAAGAATATGAAACTGAAACATGTAGGGAAAAAGCGTGTCAGAGATGTGTTCGACAGTTAATTGTAAAACTACCATAGTATTCTATTTATATTTTTTGTACCTTTGATTAACTTCACATTCTAATTCTTTTTCCTTTTTTACATAGTTTTGTTTTTAATTATTTTTTAAGATTTTTATTTTTTCTATTATGATCAGATTTACAATGATCTGTCAGTTTCTGTTGTACAACATGTTTTTAATTATTTAAAAAATTTTCCTTTGAAAAAGCTCTCAAATATACAAAAGTTGCATAGAGCATAAAGAACTTATTTTTTCGTGAATCACTTGATTTGCTGACATTATGCTACATTATTTTCAAAAACGTTAATGTATTATATAAGATGTTCTCCTATGTAGTCACTATGCAAAGATCAGAATTAAGAAATTAACATCAATACATTACTGTCATTGAATCTTCAAACCTCACTTTAATTTTCCTGTTGTACCAATAATGACCTTTACAGCAAAGGATCCAGTTTAAGAACACATTTTTTTTTTAATTTGTTATGTGTCTTGAATCAGTTGCTCAACTTTTTTTTTTAATGTATTTTAAAACATTTGTACTTTCAGAATCTTGACACTTTGAAGAAGATAGGCCATTCATCTTGTAGAATGTCCCTCAATTTGGTTTGTCAATTTTTATTGTAATTAGATTATGGTTAAGGGTTCTTGGCAGCAGTATCAGAGTAGTGATATATTCTCACTGAATTTTGCCATGTGGACACAATTGTACTTTATCTCATTACTGATCATATTAAGGTTGATCACTTAAGTTGGTGTTTGCGAGGCTCCTTCACTGGAAAGTTAATCTTTTCTCTTTGTAAGTAATGTCTTTTTCGAGGTGATAGTTTGACTCATTCATAATTAATATTTCAATTTTTTAATTTGTTTATTTACACCTATATTGATTAAAATGATTTTTAATTTTATACAATTGGTTATATTAATTTATTATTATTTATTTTGATTCTTAAATTGTCCAATCTTTGGCAAGTGGTAGCCTCTTTTCACTGACTTCACTGTACTTCATTGGACTGAATTATCATTCTTTGATCATTTTTTAGTTTATCGTATAATAATATACTCTAGATTTACTTTCTTTTTCTCCCTGCCTCAGCCTTGGGGTAGCCATTTCTTTGAGTTTCCTGTTTCCTTATAATGGAGCAAGGTACATAGAGACCCATCTTATGTACTAGGTATGCTCAATGCTTCTGACTGTATACCCCACTATCCTTGTTCATATTCACTTATCCTGCTCAGGTCTACCTAATGGTTTTATCTTTAATTTTTTTTAATTAAAATATAGTTGATATACAGTGTTGTGCCAGTTTCTGCTGTACAGCAAAGTGACCCAGTTGTACATGTGTATACATTCCCTTTTTTATAGTATCTTCCATCATGTTCTGTTCCAAGAGCCTGGACATAGATCCCTCTGCTACACAGTATGACTTACTTGCTTATCCATTCTCAGTGTAATAGTTTGCTACCTAATGATTTTAGGCTAAACTGTTCAGGAAAGACATGCAAGAAGATAAGAAGCATAAAAGGAGGGGGTCATCAATTTGAGTTAGTTTTCTTTAAGAGGGTCTCTAAAATTATATAATCTTCAGGACCACCCCCATCTAACCCTACTAACATGCTATATAAATTATTATGTTTTCTGTTTTTAGTCTGTTTCTCCTTCCAACATATAACATCCAAGGGGAGCAAAAACTCTTTATCTTTTTTGTCCATTGATTTATTCCGAATTTTAGGAAGTTTCCTCACACATAACAAATGAATAAATAAGTTAAGTCTTATTTGAATTTTATTTCTTCAAGATATATCCTTTAAGTCTCTCTCTTTTTGGTCATGAGTTCTCTTTTTGTAGTCAAGCTATATGATTTGAGATGTTTCTTATACTAAGTATTCCAGGTCATTGCTTCCATAAGAATTAGTGGTATGTTTCAATATAAAACATATTATTTGGAAAGTCATGATTTTACTCCAGAATTGTGTGTATGTGTGCGGCACTATAAGACAATGCTGTTACACCTTTTTTTTTTTTGGTGTAGTTTTTAAAATTGCCATCTAATTCAAGGACCACTGCTATTCCACAACATGGCACAATAGTCTATAAAAAGTGCCTTTTTATAACACTGGAAAAGGCATTTCCTCCAGGTGGCTCGGTTTCATGGGTACATGACTTGCCTAGCAGACAGTGCTTTTTCTGTTAATTAAAAAGTTGCTTCTTCCTCTGGGTGTGTGTGGTCTCTAAGAGGGTACATGGCTTAGAAACCACATTGAGACTGGATTCCAGGTCCTATGTACTCTACTGGTTAGGTGTCTTGTGCAGTGAACAACCTGAATAACTTTACACAGAGGCCCTGTACATCTGTTCCAGCCACTCCAATACAACCAAGCATGGACTTTGTTTCTTCTAACCTGTATGCCTATTTATAGCTGTTGTGCCATTTTTGGTTTGCCATTTTTTGTGCCATTACTTTTCTGTCTGCTCATTAGGAATCAGGTTCTCAAAGTAGCTTAGACTTGTAAATGTCAAAAGGCACAGCAGGGAGTTCCCGGTGTGGCTCAGTGTCCAGGAACCTAATATCCACAAGGATGCAGGTTCCATCCCTGGCCTCGCTCAGTAGGTTAAGGATCCAGCATTGCTGCAAGCTTCAGTGCAGGTCGCAGACATAGCTTGGATCCTGTAATGCTGTGGCTGAGGTGTAGGCCTGCACGGCCAGCAGTCTGTACCCTAGTGCCTAGTGGACTGGAAGTGCAATTGCAGGAGAATACTTGTTTTGCTCCCTGGTTTCCTTATACCATTTGAGATTCAGACACTGCATGTGTTCATCATGTGTCACTGGGTCCAGGGATGTTTGTTGATGTTAACTTTCTCCACTAGGTACCCATGCATCTCTCGAGTTTAATCAGGCTCTTTGAACGATTTACTCTATTCTGACTCTCACCTTGGGTGTTTTCTCTGCTGGTCTCCTGGGTACTTCCCAAAGTTTTCAAGAGAAAGCCCTGAGCAAATTCTCCCTGCTGAAGCTTCTATAGCACCCAAATTTTCACTGACATCAACGGTCCTTCTGCCTCAAAAGGCATTTAGCTAAAATATAGTATATATATATATTGGAGATGAAAGTGGAGGAATAGGATATTAAGGTAGACAAATGCTGGGGAAACAAATCTCAAATGCCATATCTTAGAACTGTAGCATTATAAGTGTATTTCTCTCTCATATGAAGATTCACCGTAGTCAAGAGAGGCTGTGGGGAGCTTTACACTACATAGGTATTTAGAGACCTTTGATTCTTCCTTTTATGACAATCACAAAATGTGAAAGATAAAAAGAATGGGAAGGTAGTGTAAGAGTTTTGTTTTTTTATGTTTTAAGGCCAATTTAGAAGTCATATGCATGATCTATATTCCATTGGCCAGAACTTACTCGTTCGTATATCTCCAGCTTAACTCCACGTGACCTGGGGAATGTAGCTGTTCTTTCAATCATGTAATAAAATTAATTAGATCTAGTGAATACCTAGCATTCTGTCTGTGAAAGGTAAAAAGTCACATTCAGTATATCACCTTTTGGGGACCATGTCCTTTTTATTTTTTTCCTCACAGATAGTTTTTAATAATGGAATAGAAAATAATTGGATGTATATTTTGTATATTACAGGTAGATTGGAGAATATGACAGTAGTATATATGAGAAATAACAAAGCCTGTACTGAAGGAGTGATTATATAAATAAAAATGAGAGAAAGATAAGTTATTAGTTACACAGGTTCAGAGAGGAGTTGGGAACTTATTGGACCCAAGGACTGAGTATGAGAGAGAAGTGTTATTGATGTCTATACAATTTGCTGATGGGTAGAATGATGTTAACACAAACCAAAAGGAAGAACACAAAAGAAAGAGAAGGCATCAGATGAAAAATGTTGAATTCGTTTTGGATATGACAGACTTGAATTTTTAGAAGGACTGCAAAAGGTGGTGTCCAGCAGGTACAGAGGAATGTACTATAGTTTAATTAAGCAGGATCAGGGCTGGAGGTTTAATTAATTTTTTGCATAAACATGAGAGCTCGATTCATGCAATTGTTAAGGGAGATACTACAGAAGCATAATAAAGGAAGGCCGAAAGTGGTAAATTTATAGAAGGGTTTGTGGAGAAGAAAAAAGCATTTAAAAGAGAGCATTTGCTTCTTTGTGATTAATGAGGAGCATCTGTAGGCCCTGGCTGTGGAGAAGGAGTTAAAGAAAAGTATGATGTTAATTCTCTTGGGGTAGAAAGTAATCAGTTCAAGATTAGAATAAAAAATTTTAATTTTGATTATCTTAGTGTTTTTACTTCTTTTCCACTGAAGGGACCTTTGCTATCCTATTTTCTTCAATGTTTTAATAAAATTTTCAGAAAAACGTGTGTTACTCAGTAGGGCAAGGATCCTTATTTTATTATGAAATTATATTCAACTTGTACCCTAAAAAATAAACACTGGATTTATCTGATCCAGTAATCTGTTTCTGGTTTCACATACTCAGTTACTTTACACAAGGCAAAAGACAACATACCAAGAGTAAGTTGTTCAAGAAGAAAGACCCTGCAAAAATGGAATATGAAAGGTAATTGATATTTCTGCACTATTACATTGTGGACTACAGTTAGCCATATAAATTAATTATGATGTGTTATTGTTTCAAAGTTAGTATAGTAGTTAAGAGGCATTATTAAGATTATAATACATATTCATTCAAGAAGTATTTACTGAAAATTTGTTTTGTTCTGAGCATTATCCTAGAACTTGGAATTATGTAGGCAGATATGATTCAGACTCTTTATGCAAGCCGTTCTAATCACCTGGGAAATCAGTCCTTATATGAATAATTACTTTGCAGTATAATAAATGCTTGTAGAAATGTGTCAGAATGCTGGAGAAACTCAGGACTAATTTATCCTCTCAACATACTATTGAGGTTATTTAGTTTGGAGGAAAGATACACAAGTGCCCCCATGGCTTTATCTTGTCATTGCTGCTAATTGAATAGCAGGGAAAGTTTCTTCTGTGAAATCACTAGCAATTTAAGGTATAAACACCAAGAGTACACATATCTGGCTGAATGGGAGGGTGACATTTAGGAATGTGGTTAAAAATTTGGGCTAATAAATGAGGATAATGAGACAGTCAAGAAGAGAAAGAACCACAAATTATAACAAGCTTTGGAAAATTCTGCAATCACACAAAGCACATTCAGCATGAAAGACTTAGAGCAACATTTCTCCTACCCACACAAACATAAAAAATCTATTTCCAGTACCATATTTCTAATGCAAAATATTGTAAGTTGACAGAGTTTTTGTCTATTGAGAATATTGTATTTTGTTTTATTTATTTAAAGATATTCAAAGAAATTTCTTCTCCACTTTCCTGTGATTGTTAGTGATAAAATATATTCTGGATATAAATTATTTCTAAATTTGGGCTCACTAGGTGGGGATAACAAAAGGAATTAGACAGTTTCGGTCACAGCAATTTTTCAAATATTTTTCATATATCGTTCATACCAGTTTGTAGAATTACTTCAGTGGCAGAAAAGGTCTATGCCAAACATTTTCTTCAATCTGGATTAAGTGTCTAAGATGAACTGGCATGAGAAAGGGTGGGATAGCAAAGTCTTGGCTGTATGTGTCATGCTTATCTTTTAGATCATGCAACATATAAAGAAAAATAAAAATATTCACTTCTCTGAAGTCAGTTTTAACGCCAAAGTAACAGCATGTTTGGGACTTGGTATTCATGGTTATTACGATTTTAAAAAAAATTCTTTTCATTCATTCATTCATTCATTCATCCTTCAACAGTTTTGAACTGAACAAGTCTTACTATACTTAGAACTATAAATAAATTAAGAACCAGATAGACCGATTATCTGACCATGGGGTTTAAAGGCTATTTATTTCAAAAATAAAATTGAAATAAGTATAATAAGTGCCTTGATGAAGCACATCCAGATGCTACGGGAACACAGAATGCCAAATCGGGTTGGTGTGTGCATGCGCACGTGTGTGTGTGTGTGTGTGCGCGTGCATGTTTGTGGTGTGTGTATGCATGCAGATGCATGTCAGGACTTTTCCCAGGAGGAATGATGCTCATGTTGATATATTAAAAATGAATGGGAAAGAGAAAAAAAAAATAGAATATAGGCTTCATCACCCCCTGTTCAGGGAATATGGGAAAATAAAAGAAGCAAGCAGTTATTGCTTGCATGTCCTCAGGTAAGTAATTTAACATTCAGATTATGCATAATTTAAGTATCTTTTTAGATTGAAATTCAATGACTTTATTGAATTAATCCTGAGTGGTGAAAAATTTTTTTCTGCTTTGCAAATTTTATGACACAGAATTGACTAGAAATTTCACAGTTACAACCTATCGATTTTAATTTTGAAGATTGTCCAGCATTAAGAAAAAATTTCTATCGAGGGGCGAGTTGAGAATAATCATTGGTCATAAAGCTAGAGATTCAATAAAAGGAGAGTTTTGACTTCCAAAGGATGTGTTGACTGGAAAAATATATTGCAGTTTAGATTTCTTTTTTACACTAGACTAAATAGAGGGCAGGAGTTCTAGGATCCTAGATGAAATGCAGTTTCTTTCAAGGTCTGAGGTGGAGAATGGTTCAGTGAGAGAGCAAGCGATGATGATACTGTAGTAAATTCTGATCACTAAAGTAAACCAAGCAGTAGGGGATTTATTTCTGTCATGTTATAAGAAGCATATCTAGGGAGAGAAGAGGAAAAATATTAGAATCTATATTTTCATTCAACATTTGTTCCACAAATATTTACTAAGTATTTTTTGTTGGACAGATACCATTCTAGGCTCTTAAGGAGTACAGAGTCCAGTGGGGGATGTGAAAAAATCAATTATTTCATCAATAATAATAATAATAGCTAATGCTAAGTGAGTGCTTACTGGGTTGGTGGTCCTGTGCTAATTTCTTCATGTGGCTTCTCTGATTTAGACCTCACAACAATTATCAGAGATGACTGCTATTATTAACCTATATTTATAGAAAAGCAAACTGAGGCTGTGAGGAAAGTATTGTATTTTAAGACATTCAAATATCAGCAGGAATTTCTATGAGAGAAGTGTATGCAAGGGATTGTGTGTGGGTGTGTGAATTTTTAAATGAATATTTCATCTTTTATATGTTTAGATATGCAAAGATAGTTCAGAGTTATCATATATCCCTCATGTGTTTTAGGTGTGAGAGTTCCCTAATGCTACTATCTTATATTTCTGTGGTACATTTGTCTAAACTAAGAAATGCACGTTGATACATTGCTATTAACTAAACTGTAGGTTTATTCCAATGTTATTAGTCACCCCCCCTTGTTTGATTCAGAATTCAACCCATGATATTATATTACTTTAGGCTATGTTTGAAGTCTAGAGGTAGAATACAAAGAGGGTCAAAGTTAGTGTGGGGGAGGCAGGGAGGATGATGTGGGGGGAAGTAGAGGAAAACTTCCAAAGAGGAGATGATGCTTGAAATTGGCCTTGAAAATTTAGGAAGAATCACTCAGACAAAAATCTATGGGAAAAGCATTAAAGACAAAAAGACAAAAAGAAAAATGTGTTAAATTTTGTTATAATTGGGTGAATTGTGAGTAGTTCAAAATGATGGATGCAAATCAGGTATTTAGAAAAATAACAGGAAGGTGAGACTATGGAGTTAGGTCAGGGTGTAACGTTAAAGGATTTGATTATTATGTTCAAGAATTTTAAGTTTATTTTACACGTTTTCACAGCCATGGAAAAATTTAAGCAGAGGAATAACAGTCAGGTTTTCATGTTTCAAAGCTCTATTTTATAGTTTATGGAAGTATAAACTTTGGATTGATCAAGAGGGGTTATTTAGGATCTATTGTCATAGTCTGGGTGAGAAATAGTGAAAATGGCGAAGGACTGAACAAAGTCTATGCCAGTAGATGTGGAAAAAAGGATTCAAAATGGAATATGGAAATAAATTTTTTAACATCCTTTGAGGGAGATTAAGGTTTCAGGTTTACTCATTTAAGTTGTTTGATGAATGGTTGTGCTATCCATCAAGATTATGAGTTCAGTTTTTGACATCTCACTTCTGAAGGTTGTTTGGTACCCCATTAGAAGAAGCCCAACTGGCCATTGAAAATAAGTTATGAGAAATAATATCTGAGATGATGATATAGATTGGTAATTCTGCATCATATTCATGGTGCTAAAGCCATGCTCAGTGAAAATATATAGGGTGACAGTAATTAAGAATGTAGGATTAGAGGGAAAAATAACTAAGAGTGAGCTTCTGGAGAGGGAAACTAGTGAGTGATAACAGAGAAGATGAGAGCAATGACTCTCAAAAGGGAAATGCAGTCAACCTTGCCAAATGTTCTGCAGTCGCTGAATAAATTAATGAATGATGAAAGACACTTCTGGCTAAAGCGCCACAATATAAAGATGTTGGTCATCATCACCCCTACCCTTACAACAAGACAACAAGAAAAAGGCTGTGCAAACTGAAAATCGGTGACTTTTCTTGGACCTATTAGAGGACTGAGGTTTATAGGGCAAATTTCCACACCCAAATCTGGAGTGTTAGGTCCTTACAAAAAGTGAAGGCTGATCTCTGTTACCTGGAACAAGATCCAACAGATAGCCATTGACTGGTAGGAAGATATACCATGATTTTGACAAATTGTGGAGGCTGAATGTGAACTGGTCTGAGAGAAGAAATTCCTGAGGCCTACACTTCTTGAGTTTTACCTCCAGTAGCATCACTGGGTTCTCAAGGTAAAGAACCCTCATGGCTCTGGCAGGGGGAGGGGAAAAGTAACCATTGTGAAATAAGCCCAGAGTATTCTATGTAACAAAGTCCGCTCCATGGGAAAATTCTTTACCAGAGACTTATCCCACACAACTGTAGGTCATTTCCTTGATTCCAGCCCTCTTTAATTCTGTTTTTTCTCAGGGGGTAAAAAATGCTAAGAAAAAATGTGTTAAGGTAACAGCATAGGAACACAGAACCACTAAAGGAAGAATATTCAATCCAAGAATATAGAGAGTTTCCTTCCCCAAAAGAGGCTCTGCTAAATGAGTGGATTCTGGCCAAAAGAGCTGCAAGAAATAGACCTTGTCTGAGGAGCAGTACAGAGAAGTCCCAACGTCAGAGAAAAGATAAAAACAAGGACCTTGAAGCCTCTGGCAAGTGATGGCAACTATTAAATTGCCATTAATAGTTTATGTCAATATGGCAACTCCTAGCCATATTGATGTACAAACCTTACTTAATGTAAGACCTATTTACTTGAGTTCCTATTACGCAATGTATTATGTCAAGATTTCAGCAAAAGTTACAAGATGACTTAAGTCGATAAACAAAATAGAAAAACTAGTGAAAAAAATACTGAAATCTGCATATGGAGAGACACAACAAGCATCAGCCCAAATTAAGGCATATATTTCAGAATTATCAGATAGAGATTTAAAATAATAAGGGCTGGAGTTCCCGTTGTGGGTCAGTGGTTAATGAATCCGACTACAAACCATGAGGTTGCAGGTTCGATCCCTGGCCTCGCTCAGTGGGTTAAGGATCCAGAGTTGCCGAGAGCTGTGATGTAGGTTGCAGACGTGGCTCAGATGCCATGTTGCTGTGGCTGTGGTGTAGGCCGGTGGCTACAGCTCGGATTGGACCCCTAGCCTGGGAACCTCCATATGACGCACGTGTGGCCCTAGAAAAAGGCAAAAAGACAATAAATAAATTAATTAATTAATTAATTAATTAATTAAGAAGGACTTTAATAGAAGAAGTAGACAACACACAAGAACAGATGGGTAGTATAAACAGAGATGGAAACTCTAAGAAGGAGACAAAAAGAAGCGTTCAAAATCAAAACCACTGTAACAGGAATGAAGAATACCTCTGATGGCTCCTCAGTAGATTGGACAAGGCAAAACTCAAACAGAAAAAAAGGAATTCAGAAACAGAACAGAAATCCAAAAACTGGGGCAATTTCAAAAGTTGTAGCATATGCATACTTGTAACACAGAACAGGAAGAAAAAAAGCAGCAGAAGAAATATTTCATATAATATAATGGCTGAGAGTTTTCCAAAATTAATGACAGACACAAAACCATAGACTCAGGAAGCTCAGGATACACCACACAGAATAAATTGACACCTAGGAATATCATATTCAAAGTACAAAAACTAAACACAAAGATAAACATTTTGAAAGAATGCAGAGGGCAGGCAACATCTTGCAAATAGTGGAATAAGGATAAGAATGACAGTGTTCTCCTCATAAGAGTCTTGCAAACAAGAAAAGAGCAAGTATTTAAATAGTGGAAAAGAAAAAAATCCACCAGTTAGAACACTATATCCAGTGAAATTGACCTTCAGAATGAAGGAAAGACCAAGATTTTCTCAAACACACAAAATTCAAGGACTTTCATCACAGCAGATCCGCCCTTCGAGAAATGGTAAGAGAAATTTTTCACGGAGAAGGAAAATGACTTGCTGGGAAAATTTTATTACATGAAGAAAGGAAGAATGTTGGAGAAGAAATAAAGGAAGGGAAGATAAATATTTTACTTTTCTTATTTGATCTAATAACTGTTAAAAGTAGTAACAGTAACATTGTATTGGATGATTATAGCATGTAGGTAAGTGAAATAAACGACTGCAGTGTTGTAAAGGACAGTGCAGGTATCCTGTAACAGAAAATTACCCATTCCTACCCCCATCCCTCATTCTCTTATGACAGAGGTGATTAGGTCATGATTAGAGCCCTCATGAATGGGATCAGTGCCCTTATAAAAGAGGCCCCAGAAAGCTCCCTACCCTCTTCTGCCCTGTGAGGTTACAATGAGAACGCAGTCCATCTATAAGGAAGTGAACCCTCACCAGACACTGCAAAAGATGGCATCTTGATCTTGGACTTCCAGCCTCCAGAACGGTGAGAAATAAATTTCTGTTGTGTACAAGCCACCCAATCTACGGTATTTCGTAATACCTGTCCAAATGGATTAAGACAATATCTAGCAGTCCATAGTATTATCCCAATATTCCTCATATAGATGAGGAATCTGCAGGGCAGAGAGCCTTGGTAACTGGCTGAAAATTACACAAGACGTGACAATGTCAAATCTTACACTCAGGACTGTTCAACTTCAAAGTTTGTGCTCTTTTCTCTATATGGCCTGGCCTCCCAGGCCATTGCTTTTGGGGTGAGCTGATGGCACATATTCTTAGATGATCTTGATTTCTAGCATTTGTTATAATATTTTTGGCATAAGAATATGTAAGAGATACTTAAACTATTATGTATAAAAGCAAACATTCTAATTCCATGTTCAGTTTGAGCTTTCATTTTAATGTTTTGGTGAGACACTTGAACGTATCAAGTCTTTTCAAAGCTGAAACAACTGACTGATTCTGTCAGATCACTCCCAATAAAACAGAAAATGAACCACTGGACTGAAAACAATTACTCCATTGAAATGTCCCCTCTGTGTTTTGGTTAATGAAGAGGCCATGTATTTTGGCTATAAAAATACCTCTTTTCTGTCCCAGGTTCCAGCTCCTCCCTAAGTAGCTCATCCGATTTAGGCTCTTCCCCAACATGCTGGCCCTGGTCTACACCATTTCCAGCCCCGTGGATGCTGGGGCCAAGGTGGTGGCTTCTCTAAAGCTTACATCTCACCAAGGAATGCTGCACTTGGCTCTCTTGCTCTGAGGCTGCTTTCTGTCCTCACAACAAAACCTACATTCAGACACCCATCCCAAGAGTGGCCTTTGTGTCTTCAAACACTGCAGCACTCACTCTAGGACATTGAGCTGTTCTGTTAGCCATTGATGTGAAATGACCTGAAGTACCTCTGGGAATGGGAAGGGCAAGGTCAGAGCACAATGGACATGACCGGTCAGGGTTTTCTTGAGAACATGGCTTTCTCTCTTATTGTTTCTTCCTTATTCACTTCAGTGATCAGCAGCAGCCTCTCTAATTCCTACTCCAAAGGGAATTGTTTTATCTCTGTTCTTAATAAAAGTTTAATAGCAGATAGAGCACTTTGGTGAGAGCTAACATAGTGAGGTTTTTATTTCACCTAATATTATGTACTTGAGTCATCCAGGGGCTGTTGTAAATAAAGTAAACAGCATATATTTACAGAACTAAGCAAACTGTATTTTATGATGCTATCCTTGAAACTTTCACACTCTGATCAGTAATAGCTCTCCCTCTCATTAGTGAGCATCAGTAAGACACTCCTCTAATTAGCTATAAACTTACTGCTGAATAGAAGTTATTTCAAGTACTGTTTGTTATTAAAACAAATACCTGGAAATTACACTATTAGTACAAAAATCAATCCAGTTCTAAGTTTAACATTTAAGGCAAACTTAACACCCTCACTCCCGCATGCAACATGCAATCAGCAGGTTTTCTTTGTTGTATCCGAAGACCTCTAAGATCTGCAAGCAACATACATGGGGGCATTTGCTCAATTTTTATAATTTCTTTGAAAGAGAAGCACGTTGACAACAATTTTGGTTAAGGTGGAAATGCTAGTCTCAGCGCCTCTGCTTGGATTCTGTTTTGCCTAATCAGTGAATATTTTGGGATGCTTACTCTGTTCCCAGCATTAAAGCTATAGAGATAATGAAGATATTTTCTTGACTCTCAGAAAACTTACCATATTACAGTGAGTGGGTTGAGGAAAGGAGCATATGTGTGTATACATAAAATATTACATTGTGGTGGGGGCAACCAAATGGGTGTTCAGGGTATCTCAAGAACATTGGATTTTAGTGTAAAAGGAAAGTCGTGGGAAAGAGGACTTTCTGATTTATTTTGATTGAATGTAAGTAATAGAATATATAACATTTTAAAGGTATCATAGTCTAATTAAAGACAATCAGAGTAAATCCTCTGCTTTTATTTCATCTCAGCCATCTGTTAACTATGTAGCCATTTCTCCCCTTAAAATCTGGGTGACTATATGCCTTGGTCTTATCATTTTAAACATGGAAATGTGATCACTGAAATGGTTAGGTAAAACTTACAGCACCTGGAAACAACAGATTCTCATTAAATTCTTCTCTTTCCCTTTTCTCCCTTGTTTTTCTACTCTTTGCATACCAGATGCCTTCATCTAGAATTGCATGCCTTTCCACTGCCCTCCAGTCTTATCTTTCTTCCATGTTCAAGTCTTTCCTTCTCTCAGGAAGGATCTCCCTGTCCTTACCTTGCTTGGCATATCAGAAGTCTATCCTTTCTTTAAGGTCTACCGTAAATACTGCTTCTTCATCCAAGCCTATCCTGATCTCTCCCACTGGACTCTTTTCTTCTGAATTTTCTTTGTATTTTGCATAACTTTCTTGGTTCTCATTCCCATTACATTTATCATTGTAGTTACTTCTGTGCATGTCTTATATGTTTTAGGCACCTTAAAGTTAAGATTAAATTGTCTGATAAATCTGAAAATCCACTGCTTAGTACAGTGTCAAAAGCTGTCTCACAATTATTTTTAAATTAGTATCACTCTTTCATTAGTTAAATAAAACTTTGCATTTGAAACATTTTAATATAAAATTCACCTAACTGGATAGTACTAAAAATCAGAAAATCGAAAGACTAAGTATATATTGAATCACTATAGGAACAATTGTTTGACTCCACATTCTTTTTACTAAACAAAAAGATAAAAAGGTCTTTGTTCAGAATCATTTTCTTATTAGACAAAGAACTCATTATACCAAAGAATCTAAGGTTTGACTTGTGCTCAGGAGAGTTTCTCTAAATTGAAAAGAAAAAAAAAAAGAACACTATCATGCAATTGGACACTACATAGTTATTCAAAACCACATTTTTAAAAAATATTTAATGATATGAAGTAAATGCTCATAAGAATATTGAGCGAAAGTTATGAAATTATAAATGTCCAAGGATATAAATTTAAATTTAATGTCACACAAAAAATGTACTGAAATGTAACGAAATACCTCAAGTGACTATATCTGAGTAAAATAAAATGCTGATGATTTTCATTTTATTTTTCTGTATTTTTAAGTTTTTTCCAATAAATTTTTATTAATTTTATCATGAGGAAGACAATTAAAATGTGTTTTTAATAGGGTGGTGGTTCTCAGTTAGAGGTGATTTTTGTCTTCAAGGGGATACTTGGCAATTTGGGGAGATATTTTGGTCACCACCAGGAGGGGAGAGGGGGACGTGCTGTTGACACTTAGTGAGTGGAGGCCAGCAATGCTGCTGAACCTCCCACAATGCGTAAGACAGGAAGGATTATCTGGACCAAAACATAAACGGTGCATGGGGTTGAGAAGTCCTGGATTAGAAAGCAAGCAACCAAAATATCTTGAAAGAGAAACTTACTTTCCAAACCATGGTATATGGGTCAATGTAATAGACTACCATGGAGGTCTTAAACTTGTACTGCCAAACTATTTTTTTGAGATGACCGTCTCACTAGTGCTTTCTCACTCTGAGCAGTCTACATTTCCTCATCGAAAGCTCTTTGGTATGCTCCACATTATGTTATCCTTTGCTACAAACATATTCTTATATTCCTAGCAAGAGGAGAATTCCTTGGGAGTAAGTTCAGCACTTCCCTCCACATACCTTACACAGACCAGTACAAGGAAAGAACTCTGTAGTTCTACGGTAAATCTTTTATATTCTCTGAATTTAACTAGTTTCACTTGTGCATAACTGAACTTCAGCTCAAACAATGTTCCTCAATATTATATCAGATTAGCGTATATATGTAAGTATGTCTCTCTCTCTCTCTCCCTTTCTCTTTCTCTCTCTCCCAAGATACTGTGGTATTTTATAGGCTAAGAGGAAAAGTTGCAGAATTGGGTATAGCTCCCAGGATCTTGAAACCCAAGAGTACAACAGAAGCAGTCTCTTTCTCATTTATCTCTATTTCTCCCTGTGTATCTAACTCTTTCAGCTTAACTACATAATGAAAAAGTGAATTTTATAAAGTCTGGGGTCGCATTTTGTATACTTATAATGATGGAGAAAGGAGAGATTTTTTTTTTTAATGACTACTTAACA
Source organism: Catagonus wagneri (assembly GCA_004024745.2). Classification (NCBI taxonomy): domain Eukaryota; kingdom Metazoa; phylum Chordata; class Mammalia; order Artiodactyla; family Tayassuidae; genus Catagonus; species Catagonus wagneri. Next base: position 17,094,162 of record PVHT020000077.1, on the reverse strand, counting down.
TTACAGCAAAAAGATCCTAAAGAAAGCCATTGGCTCACCTTTGTTATGTCCTTGTTTTTGGACCAAACCATGGACAGGGGTATAAGTTATTATTAACAACCCAACCATGCAAATGCTAGTGGTAAGGTAAGGCCATGTCTATCATTAGAGAGAAGAAGAAGGTAGTGTGTGTAGTCAAAGAAAATATAATCATCATAAAATTGTATTAGAGATATTTTATTATCAAAATAGTGGCTTTACATACCCTAGGGTTCAATGTCCACATGATATATATTCCCTTATACCCTTGAAGATGACAACTGATTTAATTAATTAAAATTATTTTTTGTTTGTTTTTAGGGCCACATCTGAGGCATATAGAAGTTCCACGGATAGGGGTCAAATTGGAGCTGCAGCTGCCAGCCTATTCCACAGCCACAGCCACAGCAATGTGGGATCTGAGCTGCCTTTGCAACCTACACCACAGTGCACTGCAATGCCATATTCTTAACCCACTGAGCAAGGCCAGGGATAGAATCCGTATCCTCATGGCTACTAGTCAGGTTCGTTTCCACTGAGCCACAATGGGAACTCCAACAATTGATTTCCTAAAGGAAGCTTTTTGCTTTCATCTGTTTATTAGTATTCAGAATAAAAATTAAACTTTGATGTCTTCTTGTTTATTTCTATAGAGGGAACGCCAATAAGGCATCATATTTAGTGTTTTACAAATTTTTGTTCATTAAATGTTATATAGGATTATCAGTATAAAAATGTAAATAGTAATACTCAGTTGCACTTCACAATTATGCACTGAAGTTTTAAAAAAGCAGTTCCAGAAACTTGATTTGTCCCTTGGTATTTCAGGAGTTTATATGAATGTGCTCTACTACTCCAGACCAATACAAGGGTTTCATGTGGAACAAGAAGCCATATTTAGCTTTGGCAAACCCAGACCATACGGAGATGGACATAAAATTTCTTGAGATATTTCACTGAAATCATTACAAGTTATGCTTACGGGAGAATGGCAACTAGCATAGTCAACAAAGCTGCTTTTAAATAATAATCTAGTATCAAAGTAATGCTCCAAACAATGCAGCCATGATTGGCGGAGCTCAAGAATAGTAACAATGACAAGAAACCTAAATAATTGCTGTGCTGAAGTGAAGGGGATTCTTGGAAGGAAACTTGGAGGAAGAAATGCTAATAAATAAGAGCAGGAATCAAGCTAATTTGAATTAAACCAGAAATAGGACTAATGAGGAGAGATTCTTTTTGAGGAAGGTCATTGGGTAATGTATATCCACACTGTCACCCAGTTTTTAATTTCAGCCCACCTATAACTGAAGTCACCAGAACTGCTTGTGATATCTCAGATGTTGCTCCAGGTCCCTGCTCTCATTTGTCTACCTGGCTCCATAATTCTGTTTTCTATTTTTTTTAAATTATAATAGCTTCATTTATTTATTGTTTTTATGTAGTACTGTTCACCAAATTAAAATATATGAATCAGTGTAAGTATGTTTATAGAGGTGTGCAACTTTCACCATAATCAAATTTTAGAATATTTTTATCACCCCATGAAGAAAATCTATAGTCATTAGAATTCACTCCCAATTCTTTTCCACACCCTCAGCCCTGAGAAAACACCAATCTACTTATTGTTTTTATAGATTGGCCTATTCTGGACATCTTATATAAGTGGAATCATAATATGGGTCCTTTATGATGGACTTTCACTCTATTCATGTTTTCATGTATGTATAGGTACTTAATTTCTTTTTATAGCTGAATACTACCCCGTGATATTAATATGCTACATTTTATTTATTCATTCACTTATTTTTGGATGTTCAGGTTACTTCTGAACATCCATGATTTTAGCTATCATGAATGACGATCTTATGAATATTCACGCTCAAGTTTTTACATTGGTATAATTTTTCATTTCTCTGGAGCACATGTCTGGGAGTAGAATTGTTAGGTCATATGCTGTATTTAACATTTTAAAGATATCCCAAACCACTTTTCAGATTTATTTCACCATTTTATATTCCCAGCAGCAGTATATAAGGGTTCCAGTTTCTTGACACTTCTGTCAGAACATTTCATCATCTGACTTTTAAGTTTTAGTCATCCTAGTAAGTGTGAATTATATCACTGCAGGTTTGATTTGCATCTTTCTAATGAGTAATGCTATTTAGCTTTAGTTCATGTCCTTATTGGCATTTGTATTATCTTGTGAAATATTTGTTTTCCATATTTTTGTTGAGTTATCATTCTCTTGCTGAGCTGCAAGAATCTTTGTATGTTCTGAATAAAAATTCCTTATTGGATATATGATTTGTAGTTTTTCCTCATTCTGTGGGTTGTCTTCTCTTTTTCTTGAATAATCACCCTTGAAATTAAATTTGAGAGATTAATGTTTTTCAAATTTGGGAAGTTTCAGTCACAATTTCTTTAAATTTTTTTTTCACTTTAGAATAAATTTATTCTAAACACTGGATAATTTTTTATGTAATGATTTTTATTTTTTTCCATTATAGCTGGTTTACAGTGTTCTGTCAATTTTATGCTACACAGCAAGGTGACCCAGTCACACATACATGTATACATTCTTTTCTCTCACATTATCATGCTCCATTGCAAGTGACCAGACATAGTTCCCAGTGCTATACAGCAGGATCCCATTGCTTATCCATTCCAAAGGCTATAGTTTGCATCTATTAACCCCAAATTCCCACTCCTTCCCACTCCCTCTCTCTCCCTCTTGACAACCACAAGTCTGTTCTCCATGTCCATGATTTTTCTTTTCTGTGGAAATGTTCATTTTTGCCCTATATAGATTCCATATATAAGTGAAATCATATGGTATTTGTCTTTCTCGTTCTGACTTACTTCACTTAGTATGAGAGTCTCTAGTTCCATCCATGTTGCTGCAAATAGCATTATTTTGTTCTTTTTTATATCTGAGTAGTATTCCATTGTGTATATATACCACATCTTCTTAATCCATTCATCTGTGGATGGACATTTAGGTTGTTTCTATGTCTATGTTATTGTGAATAGTGCTGCAATGAACATGCACATGCATGTGTCTTTTTCAAGGAAACTTTTGTCTGGATAGATGCCCAAGGGTGGGATTTCTGGGTCATAGGGTAGTTCTATGTATAGTTTTCTCAGTTACCTCCATACTTTTCTTTGAATTTTTTTTTTCTGCTTCTTACTTTCTGTTTTTTCATTCTGCTACCCTCACAATATATGCTTTACTGCTTTCAGTGGTCTCCCACATTTCTCTAAGACTCTTTTCATTTTTTTTCCTAATTTTTCTTTGTGTTTTCAAATAGTGTGATCTTTATTGATCTATCTTTAAGTTAGCTGATTCTTTCTTCTGCCAACTCAAATCTACTCTAGTTTCTAGTAAATTTTTCATTTGTCTCAACTTTTCTACTCCAAAATTTCCGTTCTTTAAATAATGTATATTTCCTTATTGCCATTCTCTCTTTGCTGAGGCATTATTCTTGTACTTATATTTTTTTAAACACATTTTTCCTTAGATCTTTGAACATACTTATAATAGCTGCAAGGAAATCTTCGTCTGCTAAGTCTGTTATTACGTCAAAGGGAGTTTATGTAGATCACACTCTCCTGTCTCTTTACAAGTCTTATAATTATTTGCTGAAAACTGGACATTTTAGATAATATAGCAATTCTTGACATTGATCTCCAGAGTTCTTGGTTGTTTTTCATTGTTCTTGGTTGTTTGTATGTGTGTGTGTTTGGTATATTGATTGTTCTTGTTCCATGAAGTCTCTTTACCATACAGTCTGCAGCCACTAATGTGTTTTAAAGATAGCAGTCTCAGACATACACATAATCTTCCTGATGACTAGGATGACTGACTTTAGCCAGGCTTTGTCTCTTTCCTTTGTCTACCTGCTAAGCTTCTTAGTGGTCTACTTCTACTGGCATCACACCCAGATGTTAGCCTCCACTTACAGAGCTAACTGATTGCTTTATTGTTTTAGACAATGCCCTCGGACACAAACTGCTCTGGTTCTGATCACATTGAAGTAACTGCCCTGGCAAGGGTAGCTGGAGTGTTACAAGTCTTTGAAGCTGTTTGATCTTCACTTAGGCAGAGCCTCTGATCTGTGGAATCAGGTAGTGTGCATGATGAGAAATGGGCAACTTTCTCTTTAGGGACTGCCCTACCTGAGTCCTCCCTAAGGAGTAGGAGCTGTGTGTTAGATGTGGTTAGGAACTGGTGCTGCTGTCCAGCCACTGCTACAATCCAGTATGAATATTCCTCAGCCCAGCTTGGGAGAATGGAATCTGCTCATTTTACTGACTGCTCAATCTATTGGAACATTGACTATGTTCAATGTTTGTTATAGCTATAGGTGCCAGAGGCTACAAATTTCTCTATTGTCTATTTTTTGTCTTTCTCTCTGAATTTGGAGCCTCCCATTTTTACTGCTCTTCAGGGAGTATGTGTCTCTTGCAGCTCTTTCAGCTATAATACATTGTTATTTTTTGAAGTCCCATTGACATAATGTTATGGTGAGGGGGAGGGGGAAGAGGAAATATTCTATAATTTTGTGATTAAATCTTATTCATTTATTGGACCTATGATCCTGGTCTCTGACCTTCAACAAGTGTTTCTTAGTTTGTCTTTTGCCTCCATTTCCCAGCCATCTCCTTCAGGTAAAACAGGGAAGCTAGAAGGCGTTAAAGTCAGCAAATACCCATCCCTTGGGTAGAATAAGTCTCTGGTAATCTCTTACCCTGGAGAGTAGGCTTATGCATGTTATGTAGAATACTCTGTCTTTTCAAAATGATTGTTTTTGTCTCCCTGTCAGAACAAGGGGATTTTTTTTTTCTACTTCATCAGTGGTACCTATTGTGGTTCTTAGAATTTAAACCCATGGAACTGTTGGTATCTCCCTAAGTCCACAGCCCTGAGACATTTCTCATTCTCATAGTAGTTCGCAGTCATACTTTAGTATTTTGTCAGAATTACTCTTCAGTGTTCTTTCTAGTTTATGCCTCCATTCACTTTTGCATCAGGTGAGCTGATCTCTGTTGAGCTTATCTGTAGTCACTTGACCCTCCAGATTTGGGGTATCATTTTGCTCTGCCCCTCACTTTTTCTGATGGGTTCAAGTGAAGTAACAGATTTCTCTTTGTTCAGCTTGATTCTTCTAAGAGCTGGAGTGACATCTTGCAAGCTCTTTACATGTCAGAATTGAACACAGAAGTCCTACATAATCTTTAATGCTTATTAGGTTCCATTTTATTTTTTCTTTATTTTATTTTTTTATTATTATTATTTTTTTCAGTATTGACTTTTATTTTTATTTTTTTTAAATATTCATAATGGATTTTATTTCAATTATAGGTGTACATAAATCATCACAAGTCAATTTTATAGATTTTGTATCCCAAACCCACAGTGCATCCCCTCACCCCCTAGATTGTCTTATTTGAAAAGCCAAGGTTTTCCAAAGTCTGAGAGTCATTCTCTGTTCTGCAAATAAGTTCATTGTGTCTTTTTAGTTTCCACATGTAAGGGGTAGCATTGAGTGTTGCTGTCTAATTGTCTGACTGGTTTCACTTTGCATGATAATTTCTAGGTCCATCCATGTTGCTATAAATGTTGGTCATCCGTTCCTTTTAATGGCCGAGTAATATTCCATTGTGTGTATGTACCATATCTTTCCCCACTCCTCTGTCGATGGGCATTTAGGTTCTTTCCATGACCTGGCTGTTGCATATAGTGCTTCAATGAACAATGGAGTACATGTGTCTTTTCGAGTCATGGATTTCTCTGGATAGATGCCCAGGAGTGGGATTGCTGGATCAAATGGTAATTCTATTTTGAGTTTTCTGAGGAATCTCCATACTGTTTTCCACAGTGGTTGCACCAATTTGCATTCCCACCAACAGTGTAATAGGGATCCTTTTTCTCCACACCCTCTCCAGCACTTACTGATTGCAGATTTTTTGATGATGGTCATTCTAGCCGGTGTATTGATACTCTGGCTTTCTTTTGATGCCCGTTTGCATGGAATATTTTCTTCCAGCCTCTCACTTACAATTTGTATGTGTCTCTAGAAGTGAAGTGGGTCTCTTGAAGACAGCCTATATATGGGTCTTCTTTTTGTATCCATGTGGCTAGTCTATGTCTTTTGGTTGGGGCATTCAGTCAGTCCATTAACATTTAAGGTAATTACTGATATATATGTTCTTATTGCCATTGTAT